>OX439046.1:78154569-78569358 GCA_949317995.1 Acholoe squamosa | reverse complement strand
ATACCAGCAACCCTGCTTCGAAATTACATGTTTCGGTTCATGTTGGATATTGGAGATGCTGGACTTTACAATGCAATTACCGACATAAGTAGGTCTCGTTTTTATGTTATTGATTTGGATGAAAAACGTGGAAAATGTAAAATTTACCCAACCCTACTGGACTTGATGTTTTCTAAACCTCCAAAACGGGAATTTGCAGACCTTATTTCCTCTTCCATGAAAACAACTAAAAAACATGAGTTGCAGGCCATGTTATTCGTGGACTTTAATGTGTGTGGTTTGAGAGAAATTGCGTTGAACTGTGGATATGGTCAGTTCGATTATAAACTGTTCACTGAGAGATTGCAACTTATAAGAAACCTAATTTCAGGCAGGTTTGCTCATTAAAGTACCGGGAATGTACCGATTACACTATGTTTTGAATTTACTCGTTATATAACACCGAAACAAAACACATGTAGTAGTAATGCCTATTTTTAAATGTTCTTAATAAACATCATGTTAAGGTCATATGTAATAAACATGAATGGAAAAAAGAACAGTTTTTTATTGTTTCTTCAAGGTTTATTTCATTATAAATTGCTACATAAAAGTTCAGTACAAATCGTATTCCATTTTAACCTAAACATGGCTTAAAAGTAAAGACGGTTTTACACATAAGTCTACCATACAAAATAACACATTTTCTATCTGTTATACAATACCCTGTTTTAACACTAATTGGTTAATTCACTAAAGCTAAGGATAGGGTTCAACTATAGTTTCTAGTCATACGGTTACATTGTTTATTTGTCTCCCTTAAAAACTGTGTATTGGTTGGCGGGATTAACATCTTGGAGACTTAGGGGCCAGTCCAGTGAAACGGTTGATCAGCCAAGGGACAATTCTGCATTTCTGAAATTACAAAGGGAGAAAAATGACACAAGTGTTTTTCAGATCAATTCATTGAAGGACCGTAAAAAAAGCGAAAACAAAAAAATATATTTTTGTGTTACCTACGTAATACAGCAAACAGCGATTATGTTTAATATCTTATTACTTAAATTTAATTTAAAATAAGTTAAGAAACTTACCTCTCTTAAGATGAGATGCGATGTCCCAACGACCCATTTCTTCAAGAGCTTCTACAAGTTCATTTGCTTTGTTTTCAAGTTGCCACTTTACACCGTTTCTCCATTTAATCAAGACTTCCAATGTTTTATTTGTTATGGGTGTTGCAGTTGATCCTTGAATACTGCTTATTTTGTCCATGTCTATATTTAAGGATAATCCTATTCGCTTCCAAATTTGAGGTATTTCGTCAGCGAGTTTCACAAAGTATCTACCCAATTTATATTTATCCGGTTCGTCTGGATTCACTGAAAAAAAGAGAATGAAATATCAGTCTTGGTTGTTTGAATAAAGATTCTTGATGCAAAAAGATATAATTTCAGGATCGAACAAATAAATAAAAGTTGTACAACATATAAAATAACAGAAAAGGTATGACGCTTACCATTATGTTCTTTAAAGAAGGACTTAGTAAAGTCTATTAAATCGTTACGACCTTCATCTTGAAATGCCCTTTCCAAGTCACTCCAGCGATTTTCCTTGTCTCCTTTTTCCCACCATTCGTACAGCATTTTCCTAGCCCAATTATAAACTTGGTTGGTGTCTCCTTCGATGATAAGTAAATCCTCCCGGCTTATGTTAATGTAAACTCCTAATTTATACCAGTCGAACGGTATTTTTGCTGCAATAGAGCGAAGAGAGTCATCTTTAAAACAACATGAATCCATGCTTATTGGTACACGGCTAACAGTAACAAAGAGAAGTATTTATACTTGTAATCAAGGGAACGTACATGGGTATAAAGTAAAACACTGTGTGGCTTCCAGCACTAATACATGTGCATATTTTAAGGGGCGGTGCTTCCCGGCTTTCTTCCTATTGGTTGAAAGTACGGTTAGCCTGTGAAACTAGGGTGTTGGTGTAAGGGTAGGTTGGTGGGTGGGTGTGTGTAAATGACTTACTCCAACCAGACCATTCTGTGGCACCTTATAAAAGCTAGAGCCCAGCACAGAGCACATCATCTTCATGCAATTTCTCACACCCGGATTACCTGTTTTAAGAGAAGCACATTTTGAGAAACACTATGGATGCCAAAATGTTTTTCAAGAACCTGTTTGTTCATATCAAAAAAGAAGATCTTCGTAAGGAAGAATTTCTTGGGAAGTTACAGCAGTTCTGTAAAGAACGGGGCATTGAAAATGTTGCCCTTACATGCAGTGGAGGCTTACTGTTTCATAGTTTTAAAGTTGTACACCTTAAACACGGGATTAAAACCTTAAAGGAAACTCTCCAACTGAAGCACATGCCAACAATGATGCCTACTAAAGGATTACCTGCAGCATTTTTTGGCAATGAGTTTCCAAATGGATACATGAGCCAGTTTATGATGTACAAAGCTGGATCAATGTTTAACGACGACAAAATTAACGTTTTGGTTCACCTTTATAACCAAAACAAAGACAATAAGGTGGAAAACCGGCGTAAAATAAAAGATAACGTGTTCTACAAAACTCGCCCTTTAAACATCCTTAATAAAGGTGTTCTCAAGATTCAACTAACCGTGGACAATGACAATACAATTCGAAAAAGAAGGGCCTTTTCACATGGACGGACCCGTTACCCAAATGTCCCTGTGTTCAAGGCTAATAATTCGGAAAACAAAAATGGAAGGCGAAGAAGTGCAGAAAAGAGGCGAGCTTATAATCAACCATGTTTTACAGGAGCAGCAGGAAACAACATTAACAGTTTCCCCCGCAATGCCATGCGTTCACAGTGGGGCAAAACAATGCAGTGCCATGCCTTAATTATGTCGTTGTGTGATTTATTATACCGAGACTGCCAAAATGGATTAAGTAAAAGAAGGGCAACGCACCGTGCATGGGAAAACATAAAAAAATCCTTCGTCCATTTCATGTTATAATACTGAGGTGAAGGAAAGAGAAAACAAGAACACAGTTTTACATTTTCACATGTGAAGGTTTACTTTCACTGAAAGGATGCATCTTAGCTGTTTGTAGCTTTAATTTTTCAGAAAAGGCATAAAATATACAATATAATGGCATGTGGGTTTTGTGTATTAGAGTGTAAAGTAGTGTTTAAAAAAATGTGTATCAATTTCATTTAGTTAAAGTGGACATTTAGTCTTTTTGGATAAGTTTATGTAAACAGCAATGTCGGACACAGATAGTGTTATTTCTGACTTGGAGGAGAAGGAATGGGCACACCGCATTAAGTGGGTGAATGAATCCATGTCATTTAGTGAACTATATGACATTTTTGAATCTTATATTCGTGACCCAACGGCACAGGAAATAAAGGCCCTTCGTCTCATTGTGCAGTTTTGGAACAAGTTACTTATGTACAACGCTAAACTAACCAGACAGTTTAGGTTTGATGTAAAGCACAATTCAAAAAGAAAAATTACAACGGGGCTAATGTCTGAAAAAGATTACAGAAAAATTCTTAATCATTTACATTGTGAAGGTGTAAGCTTGCAACGCCCAGGCAAAAGATCTGGAAAATTAATAAACAAATTAGCTGATATATGGTATGAAATCAATAAAATTAATGAAAATGAACTAAACAGAAAAATTCAATTCACATGTTTCATGGCTCCGCCGGGGTGTGAGTATCGTTTGTTGAATGGAAAGTTTGTTTCTAAGGCGCCTTATTCTTAATTCTTCTGCTATTTTGTACTGCAAACCCTTGAGGGTATACAAAAAAATGTAGGTGTGTATGGTGTATGTCAAAGTATTTACCATGCTTATTTAACTGTAGTTAAGTGTACCATGTGAATATACATTAAGTAAATAAAAAAATTACATGCATTTATCAGGTTTTTTCATTCTTTTTTAATAATTGTTATATCATTGTAGATTTATTTGTGAATTTAGCATTCTTTTTATTACCATTAGTTATGGCAGTTGAACAATAGTTAAGACCGTCATAATTATTTTACACCACAGGCGGAACTATAAAAATAGCTAAGTTAAACACGATATGTGTGTAGTTCAGGCTTTACCGTTTTTTCTTTTTATAAAATGGTTTATGTTTAGGTAGTAAAAACTATTACAGTTAAACCTTAATAAAAAAACTGGCAACAAAGAAGCAACAAGCACAAGCCATGTTTACAATTAATATTTCGATCATTCTCATGTTTTTGTGCATGGGCACACTACATGTTGTAAACTCAGAAAAGCTTATTTCATTAACTAAAGTTAAAAGTGATGATGCAGAGATATTAATATCTGGGTCTTTTATGCCATATGTTGGAGGCAGCATTACTGTGAACGGAACGGTTTCTATAAGAACAAGCTATGAAGTGGAATCGGTGTACTGCGATGCATACTCTGACGTTTATATACAACAGCAGGAAGTTGGATGGAGAGAAAATGAAAATAACATCACTTATACTATTGCAATACCAGCAAATGCTGCAGTTTTAAACACCCTTTTCGGATCCAGAGGCCTAAAATGCTCCACGTTAATTAACTCACACTTGTATCACTTTAGGATGTTTTTCGGTTCTGAAGGTGTGCAAGTCCTGTCGCACACTAAAGAAAACCCAGCATGGAAAATCTTTGAAACTATATCGCATGATGCACCCCATATTTTATGGGTGGTTCTTACAATTGTGTCGATTGCATTTTTTATTACTGTTGTAATTCCTACAGTTTTGTATATTAGACATCGAAGACAAAAAAGTGACAAATGAAAATGTGAGGTAATCACAATAAAGGGTTAAATAATGGAAACACGAGCTTCTCATATTTTTTCACGAATGAGTCATGTTCCTTGCGCATTTAAACTGAAAGAGGTTTTCAAGAAAGGGCACAATGTGGTTACGACAGGTGTTAAAAAGTTTGATAATACAGCCAACAAAGAGGAAGATGTCAGCTTTACTAACAACAGAATAACAACTGATGAAAAACAACTACTGTCATATGAAAGGACATGGCTTATTCATCCCTCTCCAGTGTCACAAGTGGCTTTAGACTTTGCCTTTCAGCTTCAGCCGACGGGATACAGTCCTTATTCCGTTGACTTATTTCAACACCTAACTGCTATAAGAAAGGCCTTTTCCCTTTTTATATTAGGGGATTTATTACTAACATTGGAAGGTGTTTTTCCGGGTTTATTAGCTGTGCCAAAGGAGGAAAAGCTTACTGAAAATTTTAACTTTGAAAATCTTGTAAAGGAAAATGTAACAAAGGTGGTGTCGATTTTGGACAAAACAAATTTTATTAACCGTGTAAATAAAATATCCTTTGATTTCCATCGAGCTGTCACCATTTATCTAACTTTGGGCGTCATACCTGTATCGTTACCCAAAAACGAAACCCGTGTCATAGATTTTAACATATACAGTAAAAAGGAAAAAGTCGAATCGTTCATAAACAATTACATTAAATCTATAGAAACGGTTATAAGTTTATACAAGGTTACGTCTCTTGAGACATTGCGTACAGATGTTATACTTACAAAAAGAGATGGTAAATATGCTTGCACCGACTACAGTGGTCGTCATTACATGCTGTGGACTTTTGATGCTACCGGGTCTATTAGCAACAGTGAGAATAGTGTACGCTCACCACTTATTGACATGATGCAGGACGAGTATCAGTTTAAATTTGCCAATGCCACACACAGGCTGCAAACTGTTGAAAAGATGACCAAAACTAGGGTTGTGGTGTCTTCATCGCTAACGGACGAGGCCGATGCTATTTTAAATGGAGTTCGAACTGGTTTAGCATCCTCCACTCACAATGACATTGTTTCCAATGTAAAAAAAGAGCACGGTAAAATAAAAGTGTATGATGCTAAATCAAAACTAATTTACGATTCCTTGATCACCCCCAATTCTGAATCCAGTTTAGCTAGTCAATTGGCAACACTGAAGCAAAAACACGCACTAGATGCAGCTTCTCAGAGAAGCACGGTTTTGGAACAGAGTTTACGTGAACATTACCACAGACCCGGGAATGAAAATGACAGCCCCTGCTCCTTTGATTCCTTTGTACACACTTTAACACACGAAAAGGACATGTATATCAACAAGGGGACACTTCACGATGCAACACCAAATTCAGCTAAAAAGGATTCTGTAGATTATGCACGCATTGCTCAAAACAAACTAATGGGTAATCGATTAGCCAAAATCATATCGGAAAACAAAATCCTTGAAAGGGAAAAAAAACTACTACGAAGAGAGGTAACAAACATGCAGGAAAATTTAATTAAATTAAATTACCACAATAAAATTGGAACAGCAGAAGTCGAACTCCTAAAACAAGAACTACAAGAAACAAGAAAGCAAAGAGATGTCACACGCTCTAAGGTTAATGACTATAGTCAAATTGTAGAAGAACTTAAAAACAGCGTGTCTGAAATGTTAGACCAAACCAACGCCAGCGATGAAGAGCGTGGTAGACTTTTAAATTTGTTCATGAAAAAGGATTATACCCTAGACAGCAAATATGAAGAAGTAACTCGTAAACGAACCGTCTTGGACTTGTTACAGTTGGTTATGGATAGTTTACCAAGGGAGTACGAAAAGTATAAAAATGTGAAAATATCACAAAAAGATGCCTTAATGTATGACCAAATGTTAAAAGAAAATGGTGTTTTTGTTATACCTCTCTTTACAAATGTACCGTCAAAAGAAGTTCTGGCATCTTTTAATTCATGGTTACCCTGTAAATGGATGTACGACAGGCCTTTATTGGACGACATACTGACAAAATGTACTCCACAGCACAAAGATGCTGCTGGGAGACAAGCTGTGGTTAACACACCCGATCTGTATATACTGGACATAAATCCAACAACCCCAAAAGAAGTGGAAAAGGTCAAAAAGGCCATAGAAGCATCTAACAGTTTAACCATGTTAGACTCTGTGTTCGAGAGAAAATTTCTTAACGTGCAGTTTCCTGTACAAGGAAGCGTTGATTCATCAATAAATGCCCCGTTAAAAAACAAATGGCATCATGTGACCCATCAGCTGCTTCGGTTATCGGGAGAAAAATTCACAAAAAATGGACAGAGAGTTGGTGCAACGGTGTCTAGTGCATGCATTCAGTTCTACGTGGTGCCATTTGTTACTCAATACCTAGGAGAAAGGCCGTATGTTTCTAGAATAACCACCATGGTAGATTCTATTCTTGAAGATGTAACCTTAGACGATAACAACACAGCTTGTTATTCCCATCATGAGAAATTAATTAGTGCATTTCTTAGTAAAAAATGGGTGCCAACAGATAACCAACCTAAAACAACATAAGTCGATATACAGGGTAATTACTTAAATGTTTATTTAAGACATAAGCAAAATATAAAAAGCTTGCAATTATAGTCGATGAATTAATAAAATGTTAATGAAAAGAATCAACTTTCTGGTTTCTTTATAATATTATCATGTCTTCACTCGGATAAAGTTCTTCTACTATAAGAACAGTTATTTCTATGTCGTAGGTTTCAAACTGGTGCCGGCTTACGCTTGCAATTGTTTCACGAATTCTATTGATCGCTTCCCGAAGTTCTTTTTCATACTTTATGCTGTCCGTTATAAGATTGCATGCAGTGCAGTTCACTGGACGTATTTTTCTGTTTTTTTCCATGACAATTAGCCTAAACTTAAAAGGGTATGCGTCGTCCAAACACCCTAGCTTTTTTTTAATGCCCAATCGTTTAGTTAACTCAGCAATAGAAACTCTGTGAAGATGAAGAGCTGCCATAGCCCACGCGGGATCTTTAGGTAGGGCCACTACATGGTCTTGGGTAAATTTAAATTGATTAATGCGCATAAAAAGGTTATCATCATCCAAATTGGGCAAGTTAACATCAATTCTAGCACAAGTCCGTGTTTTATTGATATTTTTCCATGTGTCCTTAGTTATTTTTACTGAACTTAGAGGGTTTCGGTAATCATCATAAAATCCCCTAATACCTTGAATATGTGCACGATCTCGCCGCTCCTCGGCTGGCATGGGAAGAGGAAAAGGACTGTACTCTCCCCTCTTTCTTTCAGCAGAACTTTTTACAAGAAACATTTTTATTTTTTTGTCTTCAGTATCTCAAGCCGTCTTGTTTTTTCCTATTAGGACGGTGGTGTGTTTACTTTTTTTCACAATTTTACAGAATGTAAACGGAAAGAATCATGCATAAGTTTCCCAAGTTTTCAGTCTTACCGGATTATCTTTTTGTGAAATACAATTTTGGAACAGGGCTCGGCTATCATGTTCACTCCCCTTCAAGTAAGGCTTTGCTATCTCGTCTTTCAACCTTTATGTCAGACACCTCCGTACTTAAAAATGCAGTTGTACCCATACCAATACCTCCAAAACACAAAGAAAACACAAGTGCGACTTTAAATTTGGAGTATGTTAATAGTTTAATGCAACAATATGACACCCAATCACATTCTGTTACAAACATCAACCGCCATGATATGTATGATATTGATCAATTTCTTACATCGGTTGAACTTACTCTAAACCCTTTTTGCTATGAAACCGTGGTGTCTACGGCCAATGGTGGAAGACATAAAAGTAAGTTTCAAAGACTACCATTTCAACAGTTCATGATGCTGGACTCGATTTTTACCATGATAAACAGAAGCGGGTTATCAGAATATCGGCATCAAATTTTCATGCACTTAAAAAATGACTTGGGTTACAGTTGGCTAACTTGGACTAAGGCAAACATACTACAAGAGCTTTTTGCTACCCGCATTGTAGCACACAACATACGAAGGCGTATGGGTAAATCTGTTGCAGTGTATGCTGAACTTGCAAGATGTTTAGCATTTTTTCCAAAGGCTGGAATAAAAGCTTTATATACAGTTCACATGGCCCATTCTGCTGAACAGTGCTACACAGCTGTGTCACAAGTGATATATTCTTTTGTAGATCTTTTCAATTCCACACAAAGGTTAAAGTACACAGAAAAAATACTAGCCAGAGGGGGAAGTGTTGACATTAATGATTTTTACTATGTTGCCAAGCCACATACTAACCGAGCTACAAAAACCATCGCAGTTTCATTTTCCAAGTATAATCATGAAAACAATTGCACGGAAATAACTGAAAATACACTTTTATGCAAAGCATATACACAACGTGATGTAAGTATCAATTTTGTTTTGTTTTGTTTTAAATGTAATTACAGCGGTACCTTAACACAAAGTAGAGTAAACATCTTCACAATAGTAGTTAAAAATGAAACACCTGTGGACAGGCAACCTTGAGCACATTTTCAACATATTGTTTTGTCATGCGTGTTGTTTTAGCCTTATATAAGGACTTTTCCTTCATGTACATGTTCTTTGTTGCAACCCATATGTCATTGATTGTGGCTTCCTGGGACAACCGAACTCCATCCGTAAGGAAGTCATTCAATTGTTTTATTTTCCTTTGTCCGTGAAACTCTTCTATAAGCTCTGCAGGCAGCGGTCTATGTTTTATGTCACTTTTACTTAATGCGGCATAATATAAGCTTATTGTGCTCTTACCAAACTGGCCCCTTCGGGTGTGCTTATCTACAGCCCACTCAGGCATATCGTTTAACTGATTATTACTCATTACAGTCCAGTCCCACTCGTACGGTGCACTAACGGAAATGTTCGTCTCGCTTATATTGCGCCCTCTTCCTCTCCCGTGCATTAACCACTTTCGAACAACGGCACAAAATAATACTAACCTAAGTTCTACTTTTGGAACAGCGGCTAAACATATTAGAGCTTCTAGTGAACGCATCATGTGCTTGTCGTTTTCCACATCCAACAATACAGTTAACGCAAGCTGGCACAAGTTAGGTTTAGTCTTCCTGCCTGTCTTAATCGGGCAATGATAGTTAATTGGGCCAGAGCGCTTTTCATGATTAATTGCAATCGTCAGTAGTTTTGCACCTAGCATCATTGCTTTTTCCTCTTTTCCTATGTTGTCCCATCCGGTGCGCAGTAATGTGAGTGCTATGCCGATATTTACACGCCCCTTAAGAGGTTTAATTCCCCATTGTGTTTCCTTTAAATCTGCATCCGCTTGTGAAGGGATGTACACATCTTTTAACAGGTCGTATTCATTGCACATTATATATACCGGCATGCATGCAACATAGCGAGAAGGCTTTATCCTGTCAATCAGAAGTTCTGTAAACAGTTGAGGTTTTTTCAACACGTTACCGGCTTCCCGTAATGCGGTGGCCGATGCTAATCCGTGATCTTCTAGCAAATATGTAACAAAATGTTTTTCTTTCAATGTAGCGCCAAGTTCCATTACAGCCTTCATGGCATAGCTCTTATTTTTCCGCCGAATAGACTTTTGTAGCAGAGATTTTAGTTCATCCACTGCAATACAGCGTCTGGTTAAATGATGTTTCCAAGGTGCCATAGTTACACTTGCTGTAGAACACACGTGCTCGCTCTACTGTTATAGTAGTAGCCACACACCCCCTCCCCCTCTTTTCCATCTTATTGGCTCACGCACTCCATTAACCAATCAGCGACAAGAAAATTGAAATTAAAATGCCACACGGCAATAACACGTGCATGTTGCTGTTTATTCCTCCAACGTATTGTAATACAGAAGAATCTGTTTTAATTTTTATTCTTACGCTAGCTTTAGTGAACTGTAGATGTAAATATAAGGTTATATCTTTGTACACGCTTGTCAGCACATCACGGAAATTATGGCGCTAAGCAACTGTGTTACTAAAGCCTGCACTTTTCTTAAAGCAAATACCTTTAGTCAACTTAAAAACAAAAGTCTTAGAGCTACCTACCATTTGCTTCCTGTAAGGGACTTGTATTATTGTCCTACACACTTCGCTGTTCATCTTTGCAGGGATTCATCAGAGTATGGTGGTTGTGTCGTTAACACCCACAACGAGTGTCAAATTACAAGCCGCAAAATGAAAACTTTAGATAAAATAGGCACCCAAACACCATGTGTGCCAACCAATATTCAAAACCAAAATCAAAACTATGAAGTTCAATATGTAAAAGAGGTTATTGCTTCAAAGTACACTAAATATAATTTTTCGGAAAATATTAGAAATGGTATGGCAGCAAAACAAATATGCATCGAACCAAAACGGCTTAACAGCATACTGCAAAGACTGTATGAATTGTTTATGGTATTTAAAGAGCGAGAAGAAAAAAAGAATAAAATTGACATATCTCTCTGTCTAAGGAATTGTGATGTAAGGATGGAATATTTAAAATCCGTTCTGGAAGACCAAATTTGTGGAACGAATCACTTTCTTAACAGTGAACCAGGAGCTGATTTTAGGCACAGTGCATCGATCTTAATTTGCGCAGATTTAATATGTAAACAGAGTAAATTGATGCCTTATTCATTTGATTTTGACGAAACCAGTGTTACCACCAGGTATAATAAGTTGGTTACAAAAACAGAAAAAAGTAACCATGGAAGTAGTAAAAATAAGCAACGTTATGGTGGATCTACAGGGCCATATCCAACCGACCATGCTTTTTGTGCTCGGGGAAAAATTCGACCCGAAAAACGAACACCTGTTTGTTCGGGTAGGAGAAGAAAGTGTACTAAATAAATGTGGAACTGTGTCATCCACCACATTTTATCCAGAACGACGTGTTGTTTGGATTTCTATTTTGCAACGTTTTGCTCTTCCCGTGCGTCTTAATTCTAGAAAAGCTACAACGTTTATTGAAATAGCAGACCCTGCAATCAACATAAGCTGCATGTATTGCACCTGCCATGGGGAGTATGTCAATCCTTACTTTCCGGACAAGTTTAAGGAAACTGTCGTGGAAATTAACTACCAATGTACAACTACTAAGGAAGGCAACAAAAAGAGCAAACAAGAAAGTGAAAATGACATGGGTCCAGCAGAGGTTACTAATGGAGAACTAAAAGATATGAACGACCAAGAATTAATATTCATCTCCAACATTTTGGGTCTTTCTGATGAAAGCAAAAAAAAACCTGATGTTTTTCCACGGTCTAACTCTCCATGCAATATACAGGTGCTAAGTAAAAAAGAGCGAAGCAGTTTTGTTCCCGAAGATGATGCACTAAAAATGGAATTAGAATATCAATGCAATCAACCCATATATGCGGGAAAAAAAGACGCCCTTTTAATATCTGGCGTCTTTTGGCTTAATTTTACCCACTGGGAAAAATGTAATGAAAGCCTTATTAAAGCACCGTTAAGAAACTCCATTTTCCCCGTCTATGCTTCTGCTGTCATGCCTTGTTTGTTACGTGAATTGCACATGCTTTTTGTTAGTGAGCTGGAATCCAGTTGTTCTTTTAACGTAGCTCTTCCAGGCGACATACCAAATCGGGTTTTGTATCCTAGAATTCCGGCTTGCACGTCTGAAACTTTGCAAAATGTCTATCAATCAGTTAAGGGGGAAATGTTGTGTGCTCTGGCTATGGTTTTTAAGGATGTTTGCTTTCCTAACATGAAAGTAGAATTTACAGACTACGAAGACGTTGCAAGACTTTTCACCTTTCACGATTTATATGCCTTAGATGTAGCTGACATTTTGGGAAACCCGTTGTCTCCATGGTTAAATGACTTTTTTTGTAAAAGATGGGGTATGACTGAATACATTGCTTACAGACGTTTGCTATGTCAATTTTTACCTGATTACAAGGGTGTGTCGCATGATCAGGACAGTAAGACGTCTTGGTGCAAATTCATTGTACGCGAGGGTGTTATAGCCGGCATAGAACATGGTAACGGACAAACCAAAGGGGAACTGGAATACGATACACGTCCATTACAAACACTTAGAAAAAAAATGGCAAAGGTGGATCACCTCCTAATGTTAAAATCTGTACAATGTACCAAAGAGGAAGAAAAAAAAATGGCAGATTGTCTTGACGGCATGATCCGTAACTCATTAGGCGATTCACCAGCATTTACATGCTATGTGAACACCAATTCCGGACACATCTATGTTTCCCATCCACTTTTTCCACAAGGTCATGGTATAGTTTTTGCCCCACCTGAACCGAGTTTTAAGGAACTTAATATGCTTTTTATTCACGTTTTTCCAGCTATGGAATCCCTTTACAACTACTGTGTCAGTAAATAATAAAAAAACTTAAAATTAAAGGTTTCTTTGTCTAATTTATAACAACTTTTTAAAAAAACAAAAAGGGGTAGTAAATCATTCTTTAATGTATTTTTTTTCTTTACAGATTCTCCGTGGAAACACACATAATTTTATATTTGTCGATGAAAGCTGTTTTGTAAAGCCCGCTGCGTATGGAGAGGTAATTCCCATGTTGCTAACAGACCATGGCCACATGGTTCTTACAAGTTCACATAAAGCTGGACAAGATACGAGAAGTTACATAGACATTCAATCTCTACGAATGGCAGAAATACTGGTTAATAACATAGTTCACGTGTGTCCTAATCATGTTCTTTCTATTTTGGAGAAAAGGTTACCGCTGATGAGTTGTCTATGTAATATATTTCTTCAACCTCATCATATTACAGCTGACTCTGGATACAGGCGTATTTTGGATACCTTTTCAACCACTGCTGGAGGTCATACTGAAGACGACTCTAGTGAATTTAAAACAGCATTACTGAGCGAATTAGGTATTTTAACACCCTATAACACATTGGAAGACTCCCGCGATGCCACAAGAAAACATCTTGCTACAAAAAAAGGCAGAGATAGGTTCTGTTCAAATTTCATAGATGTTTCACAGTATGTTGTTCGAAAGAAAACTGAATTTGCATTTAAAAATATTGTCGTGGTGTACATCGATCCGACTCCTACAGATGTTGGCCGATCTTTGCATGCGATGTGTTTTGTATGCATGGCAGAAAAAAAAACTACATCCTCTCAGGACAGCATTCCATCACTTTTATCGTTAGAAGAGACTGTAAACTATTATGTTTTGCTAGCTGTCGAGGAATTTGCTACAGACGATATATGTTCAGACGGTGATGGACTTACTGCACTGTCTTCTGCTTTCATTACCACTGTACACGTTTTAACCTTACTGTATGATGCCTATTTCACAGATTATATCGTGGCAATTGAGGCCAATAGCATGCAAGTAGATTTGTTTTGGTCAAAATGTTATGAACTGTACGATAAATACCCTATTCTTCATGAAAATGGCATAAAGATTTTAAGTACAACAATACTTTTACCCAAGTCCAGAAAAAAGGTAACTAAAGTTCCTAAAATTTCTAACAGCCACCGCTTCAGCCCCTAAGATGCTAGCTCATACGAGTTAGATTTATTGTGTGAAGAAAACCAGTTACGTAATTTCACTGTAAATGATTACCGCATAGGATATGTACTAAACTCTAGTAAGGTGGAAAGAATATACAATTTTTTTTCGTTACTCTACAACCCCATGTCAGGAAATGCCAGTTCTGTTGTTTGCTGCAAAGAACTGTGGGGACACACCATTATGTGCAAAAGTGACTCTGTCCCTTACTACATTTCAAAAAAACTGGATCTTTTGGAAATTCGCCCCATTGTAAATCACACCACGGGTGAAATAAAGTATAAAATATCAGGGAAAGGCCGAAATGAGTCAGGTGATTTTATTCAAGACGATTTAGCTATAGCTGTTGTGTTGAGTGTTAGCTTGGCTCAAGACATATTTACCAAAAAATATAGCGGCGACTTTGTCGATTTAAAAAACGGCAAGGGGTTGATTCATCACTATCAACTAAATGGGTACGATGGTTAGTAATGCCATTTTTAACTGTTAAAAGCCCATTAGAATATACAACAGAAACCATTTTTCATCTCTGTCATTTCATTAAAAAGGTACAAAGCACAGACCCTGTAAATGTCATTAACATGTTAAGTGTTATGTGCCCCAACCACCGCACATAATTGTCCTGGGCAACCTTTTTAATTAGCAATTATGGAAATAAGCCAATTATGAATTGTAGTTCTCATACTAAACCGTACTATATATTAACTGCCCCAAATTACCCTCTTTTTAATTCTGTCAGTATACGTTCTACAAAATAAAATAAAAAGACTAAGGCACAAAGGTTACACTGTTTTATTAAGTATATTTTGCCATGTTATAAGGGTGATAGCAGTGTACTAAAACATAATTTAGTTGACTGTAAATAAGGCGGCCCTTTGGTTACCATGGTCACTGCACCCACTGACCTTTTACCACTGTTACCATAGCAACAGCTTTTTTACCCCCCGCGCTGCCCCTCCCCCTCTTGCAAACATGAATTGGGGGTCTTCCCACTGTAGTGTTGGCGTTTGCGTTTGCGTTTGCGTTTGCGGGTAGTAATTTATATGGGGTATATATATATAAAAGGGATTTTATAAATTATCGAGCGCAAACGCAAACGCAAACGCAAACGCAAACGCCAACACTACAGTGGGAAGACCCCCAATTCATGTTTGCAAGAGGGGGAGGGGCAGCGCGGGGGGTAAAGATAAATGCTATCTTACAATTGAAACGGGTGTAAAGAACAGTTGATTATTGTTTTTGAAAAACATAACCAAGCCATAACACAGGCTCCCAACCACCGCACATAATTTTTTTGGGCAACCTTTTTGATTAGCGATCATGGAAATAAGCCAATTATAAATTGTAGTCCTCATACTAAACCGTAATATATCAACTGCCCCAAAATACTCTCTTTTTAATTTCGTGAGTGTTAAAAGGTGATACTGCTACAATGAGTTCAATACAAATAAGTATTGTTCATTTTTTTTAAAAAAGCAGGTATAAACAGTTTTTTTTTAAATTCTTGACCCCGAATAACATAAATACCCCAAAAGCTATTACTTTCTTTCAGCGCAGTGTTTGAGATTGTACTTTGCATACATTTTTATCAACAGAGAGCATATTAATACCGGTTCATTAGTTTATTTCACAATAAGAATAAAGAAAGTATACTGGTCTATTGTAACATAATAAATAACGGTAATGGTAACATGATAGATAACGGTAAAGGTAACATGAAAACAAAATTCAGGTTCAAAAGAACAAACAATAACTTCACGGACTTAAGGTTTAAATTTAACAAAATATAACTGCTTATTTCCATGATTCTCTTAACCAGTATTCTTTTTCCCAGGTCCTTATTTATTATATGATTGATTTTTTTTCTGGTTTTATATTTAACAAAAACAATTAAAAATCAGTAAGGCTTGACGTATACATCAGGAGCACGCTCGTAAGTTATACCTTTGAAAAGGTCTTTATAAACTTCTGGTATTGTTGCTTTGTCTGCTTGTTTTTTTTCTATGGTGAATTTTCCGCTGAAATATCTGTCCCTGTCAAGCGAGCTGTAATTGTTGTCTCTTTGGTTTACAGCGTCATAAAGTTCTGCCAGTAATTTAAGCACATCCTCTCCTGTTTTTGGGTCGTTTAATTCAGTGCTTGACATCAGCATTTTAAGAGAAGATAAACCATCGTAATGAATAAAAGAAGAACCGAGGGAGTATGTGTCCCTAAACAAAACCAGCACTTTATAGTCCTGTGGTGCAAGTGGTTCGCCATGTACAGTTATAAGAAGTAGGTCATCCTCACGCATGTGCTTTAGCCCTATCTTTCGTCCTACTTTCCAGTCTATAGGCTGATCTAGTCCTCCGGTGTAGCTCGAACACCTCACATGCTTTGGGACGACTATAACCGACATACCGGCTTTCTGTTTAGTAGAAAAAAGATTGCCAACACTGAAACACGCTGTGTTATAATCAGGGAATCAGCTATATATTCCTTCCGTCTAAAGTTATCCTTTTGCTGGAGTAGAAGAAAATGGATAACAAAATCAAAGTCGTTTTAGTACAACTTATAACACTGTGGATAACCACAGTAAAAGGAATTGTAAGAGACAATCGTGGCTACACGGTGGAATGGACTCGTTCCGTCAACTATGACTACAATAGTGTGGAAATGTTGTGCCACACAGTTATACCGTATGAAAATCCTCTGGAAAATTACCGTCTACCGGAACCTCCTCAGCATATGGTTGTAAACATTGGTAAAACTACAGGCGAGTTTTTATACATATTATCTGTTGCTACTCAAGCCTTGGATGAAGACACGTGTAGCCGCACCCTTACAATTAGAGTGGTAAACAAAGAAAAAAGTCGCCGAGATGTGCAGGAAGAAAAGCGAATTCGAGAAAGATACAAGGTAGCCTGTGTATATGACGAAGAGGTAACAGGAGGGCCATCTCGTGGTGTAAAAGTGAAAGTGTCTCCGGTTGAAGATGGTGACCTCCATCCGTGGACATGTAAGGCAATATTTAGTTGGCGCTCTTTAAGTACACAACCGTTGGTCATGTCTATATTGCCCGAATGGAATATTTTGCCACGTGAAAGATATCCTGCTTTAGAAGTTGTTCCCCCTGTTTCCAACGAGGCCATGAAGATAGCTTGTGTCATTCCCGGATACACGCCTCTCGTTAACCCTCTTCTCAGTAATAACAACACAGCCAACCTAAGGCTGCCGCAGTTGAAAGTGAGTTTGACACGCATAAACAATAAGAAAATAACAGGATATGCCTCCAGAGACATATACGGGCGGTTTTCCGACACAACATTTGATGTTTTAAGTTTAGGACAACCTGGAGTGGATTGCACAGAGAACCAAAAGCAGGTTCCAGTGATACATTGTCTCGGTGAAGACCCCAAAGCAATTACAAAGCACACTGTACGACCACATCTGGATTTTTCCTCTAGATGTAATTCGGCTGCTTATGTGATTTGTGAAACTACACTTTATTTTTATGGAAGGTATATCACCAACACCACCTCTTCTGTGTGGAAAACCTCTAGCATGTTGGAAAATTATTCTTTTCTTAAAAATTCCACTTCGCCCTTTCTAACGATGGATTTCAATAAACATCATGTTGTTGTACAGCTGCCTTCAAACAAGGGCATTGTCCCGCTAAGGCTTCATGCAAATGGAGTTCAAAGACAAATATTACTTGACTCCAACGTCACGCTGAACCATTTGGTGGATTACGTTACCTATCTCATGCCGGACGAGGGAATAACATCTTCCTTCTACACAGCAGTTCTACATAATCTTGTTAAACACCCTTTTCTTAAGGGAAAGAAAACAGCACCTTTCATCAACGCAAAAAATGCCACCTCTGTTGAGCTCACGTGTGACATGAACGGACCAAGCATAGTTCTTTTTATAGCCAGCGGGTCGTGTGCTTTTGAGGGAGGAACTAAAAATGACACATGGAACCAAACAGAACAAGAAAAAAACTTTACTGCCGATCAACCACCGTGGTGTGGTAAAGAGAACGGGTCATACAAAGTTCAAACTATGAGATTGGAGGCTGGAGAAAAAGTAATTGTCACTAAACGAGAAAAACCGGAAAACAGGTATTTGGACAATGAAATGTCATGTATGTGGCAGCAGTATTATTGTTTCACGGGTGTCAGAAGCAACGTCCTAGAGAGTGTTACACTGCTTGAACCCTATTTTCAACATGAAACATACAGGATTAAACCTTATTATGGGGGAAGATTTAGAATTGGAGGCAAACTGGTTTCACCATGGAACGTTATTTCTCCAAGTATGTGTCCTTATGGTGAGGGGTGGTCTCACACGGGTCCTGTTTTAATACCCGGGCGAATTAAAGTCGTTCCCGTGGATACAAATGCCATTAGAGAAAGAATTACGTCTAAGTTAAATGAAGCTGATGCAACCTTAACAATGCGACGTATACAAGAGAGGGCAGCACTGTCCCAACTGAAGACGTTTTGTGCCTGCCGACAACGTATGAACTTGTGCTCCACACCTTCTCTTCCAAACAGTGTGGGGTATGCCTTTGTTGATCCTAAAACTTCTAAACTAAACGATGTGTTTATCTGCAATGCTATGGGTAGAAATTCTACATCAAGAACCTACAAATCACTAGTAGTCGATCACGTGTGTGGAGGTCCGAGGTTAAATATGAATGCCGCTACCTTAAATATGCTGCCTCCGGTTAAACCGGTGTTAAGTCCGAACGTTGTTCACAAAGGAAATGGTCTCATGTACTACAGAATATCTTGTGTGAACATTAAGAAAAAATGCATAGACCATCGTGTTGTGGGTGGGATCCGCGTAACATTTACATCTTCACAAGGAGCTGCAGCCTCTTTGATAAAACTCAACAATGAAACTCGTTGGACTAGGTACTCAAAAAGAGGAACCCAAACATACATTGGAAACGGTATGGTACACATTGAAAGAAACCCTGAATATATTTTTCAACCGGACGACGTGAAGCTAGAATTTCTCGTAAGCAGCTCCCTCGTTGACAAATTTAATAACGTCGATTGCGGTTATCTCTTTTTACCTGAGGTGAGCGAAAAATTAAATGTAACTTTAAAAGTGGAGAAAACATGCACAAACCTGGACTATAGGGTAAGAAACATGCCACACCTCGTCAAAGGAAACCTAAAAGCTCTCTCCTGCACAGTAAACTATGAGAGTGCCAGGGAGAAAAATTGTAATACACCTAAGTTGTTACTGAGCATGTCTAGAAACGGAGAAAACGATTCACCCTTGTCTACCCTAACGTGTTTGCCATCGGCTAACTCAGACATTCTTGTAGGCATGCAACCCGTAAGATACTCGGAAGGCGGGGAAAAGCCTATGAGGTTTCCAGGCATAGGAGTAACTCGAGCATATTGCACCTACCATGAAAAGTCATCACAACTAACAGCCACAATGTTGTTTTACGACCACTTTAATTGGACCGACTATAAAATTTCTTGTGGAGCCTACGGCTTGTTTAATGAAACAGTTTTAGCCACTGAAAAAAAGGTAAAGTCTCAAGATGCATATCTAGGACATTCTTCTTGCATCCGTCCTCCAGGAATATTTCAACCCATAGCACGTGTAGTAAGTGAAATGTACTCGAGTAATAGTTCATTGGTTTCTTGTTCCGTACCTTATTGGGTGTCTGATGGCGGTACTTGTATCGATGAAACTTCATACAGGTCTACTAAAGTTCTATTGTTGGCAAATGCCGTATCTGGTTCAGGCCACATAAATACACAGGTGATTGCAGTGCTAAATGCCGCAGGAAGGTGCAGTGTATCCCCAGGAAACATGTGTAGTGTTGGTAACAGGACAGGTGAAGGGGAAACCTTAATGGAAGTCGAAATGAACGATTACATCTTCGATAGCATAGCTGGAGATCCCGGTGCAAAAATGTTTGTTTCCTGCGTAATGCATGGGACATCATCCGTAAGTCGAAGGATAAGGCTAACGGAAGGGTTAAATCGCTTTGTTTCTTCCATGAGCAGGCCACCTGCTTTTAGCACCCGTGTTCATATCACAACAACAGCCAAAGATGTAACTACAACTACGGGTCTACTATCAGGTACTCCAGTTAACACTACCGCCATTTACATCGGGGTGTCTTTTGGTGTTTTCATTCTGCTTGTTTCGCTTACTATAGCAGTGGCTGTATTTGTTCGTAAAAGACAGGGATTAAATGCTGTTCAAGTGTCAAAAAGTGCATCTTATAGTAAAAATTACAAACACGTAAGGTTTAAAAATCTTTTAAGTTAGGCATTTGTGTAGCCTATATATATATATATTCATACCCTGTGCCACCTATGTACATTTCTACAATTGATTTTTAAATAAACACCTGTAAAATAAACGTTTCTTTAAATTCATTTTTTTCTTATGCCATTTTTATATTTATGGTGAGAACTACATAACAAGATCTTATAAACCCATGTGTTAGTGCACACACACTCGAGGGACGGGAAAGAGGACAAAAATACCCTCTTGAGTTTACCAGGAAAACCTGATATTTACCATCGAAATAGCCCACCACACAATAGCAACACACTATGTGTAGAAGGTACTGGTAAATTTTATAAAAGGTTCCGGAAAGTTCCATGTACTTAATAAACTTTCACTGAAACCATACCAAAGTAGTGTTAGGCTGCCTAGTTCATTTTCTTCACAAATTACTGCACAATAAAGTTACCATCGGGCAGCTGGACACATATATTGTTTTGTTCCGCTACCCAATGGTAAATCAGCCTGTTTTCCCAGATATTTAACCTACTTTTTATAGGGTTCATTGTTAAAGCTCTCTCAAAAAAGTTATCTTGCTATGTGTAATAGAATTGATGTTGAACAGTGTGTAGTATATACGTTGTGCCAAAAACCTGTTTTATCCCTGTCATGTTTAGACACAGTAACTAACAGGGTTTTAGCTTTCACTTTCATGTTAAATATTATATCTAAAAGTCCCAATGCCTTTATCTTTAATGGTGAAAAATATTCTCTACAGGTATAATTATAAGTTAAGCAGCAAAAATGCCCGGATGTAGGTCAAGCTGCCCTATATACATGAATTAAGTCTGCAAACATGACATTGGGACTCTTCAACTTGGCTGGTCCGGGGTCCGGGGTCCGGGGTCCGGGTTTTTTTGCTATGTATTTACATAGACTCTTTTACTTAAAATAAGATTTTAACAATAGAAACTGTATGAAAAACCCGGACCCCGGACCCCGGACCCCGAACCCCGGACCCCGGACCCCGGACCAGCCAAGTTGAAAAGTCCAGATGTCATGTTTGCAGGAGGAATAACTTCATCACCATGGCAACCAGCACTGTTCTACTTAAAGTTTAGCTTAACCAATCAGAAAGAGTGTCTGTGTAACCATGACAACCAACATTAATTTTACTCCAACCAACTTCAGCACTGTGAATATGTGACATACTCTTTCATGGTCTATATTTCTTTTACTTTACATAGGGTGATGTCGTTTTGGGGAGTGCTTTAACATTGGTCCCTATGGAAAGTAGGTCAAATATTTGGCAAAACAGCCAAATTTAACACAGGGCAGCGGGACAAATTGTAGTATAAGTGTCCCGCTGCCCGGTGTAAGGCTAATTGTGTAGTAAGGTAACCAGCTGGTAAAAAGTGAAATAATGTTGGTTGCCATGGTTATTAAGTTACACCATTTCTATACCTAAGGTCATATTCCCAGCAAAAACTACATGATTTCATAGATCAATGCGTCGGTACACACACACACATGTGAGGGGACGAAAAAGTGAAGATATATTCCCTGTTGAGTTTTGAGAGTAACATGACGGTGGTTGGTATGGTTATTAAGCTACGCCATTTACATACGTAAGGTCACATTCACGGCGAGAACTACATGATTTCATAGATTAATGCATCGGTACACACACACATTTGAGGGGACGGGAAAGTGGAGATACATTCCCTGTTGAGTTTTTAAAGTAAGATAATGCTGGTTGGCATGGTTATTAAGCTACGCCATTTATATACCTGAGGTCATATTAATATGCGAGAACTTCATTACATGATTTCATAAATCAATGTGGAGGTGCACACACACACAAGGGACAGGAAACAGGAGAAACATACCCTGTTGAGTTTGAAGTAAGAGTTCCGGAAATTTTCATGCACACAAACAAGGGACTGGGAAAAAAGGCCAAAAATACCCTGTTAAGTTTACCAGAAATAAACGTTATTTACAATAGAAATAGCCTACCACACAATGGCAAGGGCGAGAACTACATAATTTCATAAATCAATGCGTCAGTGCACACACACACGCAAGGGACAGAAAAGAGGAGAAACATACCCTGTTGAGTTTACCAGGAAAACATGATATTTACCATAGAAATAGCCCACCGCACAATAGCAACACACTATGTGTAGAAGGTTCTGCTAAATCTTATAAAAGGTTCCGGAGATTTCCATGTGCGAGAACTATACAATTTCATAGATCGATGTGGAGGTGCCTAAATCACGTAGCATATACTCAGCTGCTCAAAGTGAAATAATGTTGGTTGCCATGCTTTTTAATTTATGCAATTTCTATACCTGAGGTCACATTCTCGGCGAGAACTACATGATTTCATAAATCAACGCATTAGTGCACACACACGCAAGGGACAGAAAAGAGGAGAAACATACCCTGTTCAGTTTACCAGGAAAACATGATATTTACCATAAAAACAGCCCACCACAAAATAGCAATTAGATCAAGATACATGCTTCAGTGATGAAAACACTGACGAGCTACAGTTATGTGACAGTGACATTAATTAGCACACTATTGTAAAAGGAGAAATAACAATAAACCGTTATGCAATAAATACCAAGAACATGCGTTTTACCTTTATTTTCTTACTTTGCTACATGTACTGAGTTTAGGGTAGTTTTTATGGGTGGTGTTAAATTGGCACATAAACAGCGATACTAATGTAGATGATAATTGAGACCCCGACAATACATATTTGGGGTGGTCAAAACTGTAAATGAAGACCTAAATAGGACCTACCTGGGTTATGAATGAAATCATGTATTTTATTTTCACCTGCATGAACGGGTGAATGTAACTATAAAACTAGTGTGAAAGCTAAGGCTATAGCAGTGACTGTTCTATAGCCCTTACCAGGTCCCTGTTTCCCTAAACCTTTAGTTCCCCTTTCTCCCACTTGGAGTGTAGGGGAGCCAGCATAAGGGGTGCATAAATATTTATGAGGGAGTCCCAGTGATAGGAGGAGGACACATCCCTTATCTGTTCCTGTGGGCAGCGCTCTCTTTTAGGTCTTAGGGCCTTATAGGCTACTCCAGGGGAGGGTATAAAAAGGGTGGTGTGTAGGGGAGATGCACCATTTGCTTACTGTATGAAATGGATTGCATACAGAAAGCTGACTACATGGGAGTGGAGGAATTTTTAAGAAAACACGTTACCATACCACTGATAATTCACACGGTGGAGGGGAACAAGGAACCCCAGTTTACTAAACCTACCAAGAACGATACTGTCTTGTCATATCAAAGACACATTTTAGGTTTAAACGAGGGAGAAATACACCTTACGGTGTATAAGCCCAGGACCCAGCACATAAACACTGACCATCAAAGTAAGCCATTTTGTGAGAACTGTGCTCTTGTGTCATATTTTTTTGATTACATTGACTTTTTGAGGAGCTGTATGTGATTAACCAACGAGGTGGACAGACTTTAACGTGCAATTTGAAAAAAAAGTGTTTTATTGGTCAACAACCCTAAAATTGCTACTTTGGTTTTGCAATTAACCTATTTTGTCTTTTTTTGGTTCAATTAGTTGCTGTACATAACCCGAACTATGATGAACTTAGCGACGGCGAAGACAGTAACACACCCACTTTAAAGGTCCTTCCTACAGGTACTAGGCTTTTCTTCACTACATTTTTGTTGTGTTTAAAGGCAGACACGTAATTAAAGTGGATGTATGCCGTTTAATAATGGCAAAGTGCATTATAAATGGAATACAAAACAACTGAAATAGCAGCAGTGGTTAATGTCTAATGTTTGTCCATTTTATTTGCTTTTACCAGTGACACTGCATGACGAGCAGTTTGACTTCAGCACGTTGGAGCAAATGGCGATGGATATGGCTTCTGAAGGTAATTAGTCTTTATACTACGCTGACTAATTGTAATTATGGTTGAAATGCCTCCCTTTTAATTTAATGGTGGGATGCTTTAGCAAGTAGTTTACTAACACTGCTGCACCAGTTGGCATATGTGTAAAGTGCTATTAACTTGCAATGGCGGATATAAGGAAAGCACAGTTAACAGACACGGACATATATGTCGCAAAATTCACTGAATGGATAAATGGACTTGCACAGTATAGTAACGAGGGAAATGGAAATTACCTACATCGGACAGTAGTGTTTACATTTGTATTAATGGAGTCGCGAGTGTTGGACAACGGGATTTTTAACCAGTGTCGTACATTACTAGATAACATATTATACAATGTTTCTACGGTGGATGAGCAAAATAAGAGCTTGCAGTTAGGTAATGAGACCGAAAAAATGCTCGGTGTGCTAAAACAATTTGTTTCTCAGGTAGACATGTGGCCGTTTGCTGATTTTTATTATTTAGACTCTGTAAAACTTGTCAATGCTGCTAGAAGGATCTTGTCTAGGTATGACCTTAGAAATAATCACATGCGGCTACAGAGGATGTGTAGAAAATCAATACAGACGGCTTTATGGAATCACCTGAAACCTGACTGGACTGGCACTAGTTATAGGGTGTACAATACTAGTTGTATTAAGGCATGTGACAATGCTTATAAGCTACCTCTTCCTCAAGGCCTTATTCACTTTATAACGACTTTTGACAATTATCACCCCCTCCATTGCATTTTGGAGGAAATTTGCAGGGCGGGAGTGTTTGCTGTTATAGAAACTCCAAAACAGCAGTCACATAATCATGCCTGGAACCCGTTTATTGCAAAAATGCCAAATCCAAGAACCTTAAGGTGTTCCCGAGAAGCGGTAGAGCGAACAGAGAAATCCTTGTGTTATTTTGCTGAACTTTTTAAACACATCCTTCAGAAAAGGTTGCGTCGAAATGGCTTAAACGTTGATTCGAAATCTGTAAATATTTTCTCACTTTGGAGCGCATGGGATGATAAGGTTCAAAAAGGTAATCGAGAATGTTGGGAAAGTGTACAAAAGCCAAGTGACCCTTAATCTTGACTAGATGTTGTCTACTATTAACAGAAAGACGTTTTTGTGTTGAATTTAATATGTTTAGGATTTTAATTAATTGTGTTTTTCTTGTTCTATTTTTTCATCAGAAACACGCACTGGGTTACCTGGGCAAATACCTGCAGCAATTTCTGCAGCAATCCCTGCTCCCATCCCTGCACCAAACCCCATATTTACCCCTGTGCCCATTCCTGCATCAAAACCTGCAGAAATACCATTGCCGATACCTGCAGCTTTACCGGAATCTACACCTGAAAAAATGGTTGTATCGACGCCTGTTGTAAATGCTAAATATAAGACAGAGATATGGGATGCGTCAACGGATTATACAGCACAAGCTGTAGATGAAGTAGAAAAGACAAATTTTTATTCTCCCAACTTTTTTGATGTATATTTAGATGATATGCAGTACGTATCAACAGAGGTAGACAGGGTCAATAACCTTCCTGATTTTTCAGTAGATGACGTTATTCTCAACCTATAACTTTCTGTGTATATGTTTTGTTTGTTTGTGTACATATGTAAAAATGATTGCTGTAAAATATTTAGCGCTTTCATGTAACCGATAGTCGTGCCGTATCTTTTCACGAGTGAAAGCTAAACTAGTTCACCTATTATTCACCAGGGAAAACACAATAGATTATGTGACTGTACTCCATGTTTAAACCACAATCCTAGTGGTTTTATCAAAGGTTAAATAGTGTAAACTAGTGGAATTTGTCTGTTCTTTCTGTGTTGTTATTAAATAAAAAGGGCCTCTCGATATTTGGAGGGGCAAAAAAGTATATATGGTGCGTCAGTTATGTTTCTATGCCAGAATATGGGAAAATGATACTCATATAACCTATTTAGATGCTGTATATTTTATACACTTTTATTTTTGAACAAGTTAAGATAGTAAACTGTCGGTTTTTAAATATTTGGTTATGGAAGGTGCATTTGATGTTTTAACACGTTTTCTAAACAATTTGCGACTGGCTTCGATATAATTAATTGGAGCTTCATTTAGGTTTCTTTGCTTAACCTTACATTCGTTGTTCAAATCAATAAATTGAACTACATGCTTAACTTCATCAGACAAAGTTATAACATTGGTGTCCCCATTAAAAACAACAGAAACCTTTCTCACGTTCACCCCCCTGCTCACAATGCGCTCCAATGCGTCTTTCAAGGATTTAACAGTTACTGAAAATGGGGGCAAACTCCACATCCATTTACATACATGACGTTTGTCATCACGCAATATCTCACAAATGTCTACTAGTGACACAGTTTCAGTACACAATTCTCTGAGAGAAATAGTTTTAGTGTCCACCACATTGTTTACAGACACCCAACTTTCAATTGAAAATGTTTCTAATACTTCCAAAAATGTTCTCACTGGTAGGCGAAAAGCAAACACATTTTTTGAATTTGAAACGTATGAATCCTGATTAACCAAATACACCTTTTCATCAGCCTTTTGGTATGAGGGGAGAAGAAAGGGAGTTGCACGTGTTTGACTTGCATATTCCTTCATGTTCAACAAATAGAAAGAGTTTTCTTGCATTTCTTTAAGACAGTGAATGTTGGACCGCTTAAAGGAAGACATGTCCGGACCGAACAAGCGATAATTCTCTTTTTTTACAAGTTTCCGGTGAAATTGAAACCTCACTCGGTTCTTTGACCAACCCAAAGAGATGTAATGAAGGCCTTTTTTAAACAAATCATTAACATACAGCTCCCATAGATCACAACCGGTGCCTGTGTTTTCCCAAGAGTGATCTTCATTTAGCTGACTTAGGCGTGATACAGACATTTCGGGGGAAAACATACATGTTGGCGGAAAAGGATCTGGATTGCAATTTAAAGGGTTGGAAATGAAATCCCGCAGCCTTTCAGCCAATTCGTCAACCATCGGGGACTTAAGAGTAGAAGGTGTAGGAACCGGAATGAAATGATAGTCTTTTTCCTTGCGGTCTATTTCATATGCTTTGTCATAAACCTCCATGTACTCTTTTAAATGCTCGGCCATGTACCGCTGTTCTTCTGTGGGACAGTACTTTACTTTTGGTTGTACTCGCCACTCTTTTGGCATTGCTGTGACGCAGAGCTTAGAAGTTTCCATTTCCGCCAGTGCTAATCTGGTTGCCTTGGCTTCCTTTGACTTTTCATGCTTTTCATGGTATTCCAGACTGTGGGATAAGCGGTGCCGCTTTGTTAGGCGTGATTTTTGGGCCTTACATTGAGGAGCAGAGAGAAAGGTATCGAGTATGGTAAGTAAGCCTGCCGTTACCTGAACTGATGAATTCCTGCAAACTTCCATGTACATTGGAGCATTGTGTTTTTCTACTCCCAAGTATTTACACGAGTCTATTGCTCTTTTAGTGGCGATAGTTTTAGGTCCGGAGCCATCCATGTCACCTACTCTTTCCATGCTAATTAACCAGTCGAGCGGGATGTAACAGGTTCCCGACATTTGGCGTTGGTCTTCTTTCCTTTTTATTCCTGCTATCTCTTTTCTGGCCCTCTCTGCTACTATGCAGTTCATGTTCTTTTCATCGATTTTATTACACAGTTCTTGTATTTTTCTGTTTTGTATGTCTTGGTGATGAATTTCCCAGGAAACAAAATCGTGCATGTGTCTTATGAAGCTGAGAAACCCCTCGAAATCTTTACGAAGTAGCAGTTTTATGGACACAAACTGGGAAGCAGTTTTAACAAGTGTAGTGTCTGACTTTTTCCCCGTCATCCCAGAACGGTGCATTTTAATTTTGTATTCAGGGGTTATCGTGTTACCTACGTAGTTTTTCTTTCTGATATTAATTATGGAGGGAAAAACTTTTTCCAATTCTAAAAAACAAGGTTCGGGGTACAAGGCCTCCGTGTTATGCTGTGTGTTTCCAAAGTTTACTTCATTTGTAAACTCTGTAGCCAAAGAAAACATTTTGTCTATTATATCGTGTACAGTCGTTTTGCTCGGGTCCATGTGAAAGTATTTTGCCATGGCAGCAAATGTTGTGCAATCCTCGGGATTGGAAATTAACTGTAAAAATACAGAGTCGGTATCTCCATTCATAACAGCCATTCCCTTTGACGCAGCCAACTGCGCCAGTTGTCGAGATTGAGACCGACCTGTGTTTGTAATTGCATCACCCACTATTGAATCTATTCTCATACTGGCCCCGTACATAGAGTTAATTATGACCTTCACGACAAGTTGGTATATCTCGTATATTTGACAGTTTAACCAGTCACCTTTGTTTTTGCTGATATCTCGAAGAGACTTGTAAGTATTACGAGCTGTACTCATATCCCGGGAACAAATGTTTAAAATCGATTTGTAATAAGATTCTCGTACAAAATATGCGTCATATTCAACTATTTCATATTTTAAATCCGCGTGGCATTTCATAGGATCTCCTTTACCATTTACGCCAGCATCACATTTTTTGTTGATTTTATCACAAGCATGGGTCACGACAGGACGTGCATTTTGAAGTTTTACTACAATGTAGTCATCTTTTTTTAACCCCAAGCGCACAATGTCTTCCCTTTCGATCATGGATGTCATGCACAAATTATACCCGGCCATTATTGCCGGGTACTGTCCCTTAAAGTCTAGTGTAACACACGGGGTAAAAAACACCCCAAATACATCTGGTACTGTTGACCCGCCGGGCGGTCTTAGCTGCTTATAATCCGAGTGTTTCCACACGTGGTCGACTATCCACAACATTTGGTCTTCCCTGTGATTAGTGGTGTCGGGCGTAAGTAAATTGTCACAGTAACCTAGTTTGTTTACCACGGAAATCAGTCTCCTTAAACATTCGTTGAGATAGGTTTCCCTTTCAGACAAACCGATGATTCCACTTAGCGTTGAATAAAAAGTATTTAATTTCTTTACCACGATTAGTTGCCATGTTAATATAGCGTCAATCATAGCGTAGGCAGCAAGCTTAACGTTATCTCCGCTTAACCACGTCTTGTACATGTTGTCATATTGAACCTCAACATCATGAAACTTACCCACCCCCAAGTATTTTTGTGCAGCGGTTTCTAGCTTGCAACACCGTCCATTATCTGCTACAAATTTCATAACGTCCACTAAGGTTACCTGATTCATGAGGATGGATTGTATTTTTCGCGCAGAGCTTAAATATTTGCCCTGAGAGGTTGCACGACGTTGGGGGTTTATGCTAGGATGGTTTCGAATTGTATTGTCGTCTTCGTCCTCGCTCTCTTCATTTTTGTCACTTTCACTTTCAGACCCCTCCTTACATGGAAAAGAAAAGGTTGAATCTTTCACTTTCTTAAGACAATGTGTTCCGCTTAACCTTTCCCTTGCCTGATGAATCCTCGAAGCCCATACATCATGACCAAATGTTTTGTGGTTGTGCTTTCTTGTAGGTGGGTCATACCTTATGTAACCTTGATCCCATTTGTAAGAAAAACTATAAGGTAGCATGCATCGACGCTGCTTCTCATTTTCATTTTCACCATGGTCCAACAGTTTTTTTGACGGTTTGTACTTGTCTTGTCTTTTGGTTATAAAAGGCAAGTCGAAACAATGACCGTTGAAATATCCTATGAAAGAACAACGTAGCTCGCACACGTAATTATTAAACTGTGTTAAAAGTTGTTCCTCGGACGCTACCATACACACGTCGTAAGCTTTGCACAACTCTTTTTCTGTCTCTTTTACAACACTACCCAATAACTTTTTAATGAGAAAAGTAACATCTCGCCGGAAAGAATTCATGCTTGTGCCGATGTATTCATCCTCTGTTCTACCGGGCGGCAAACAATAAAACTGTTTATAAGACACGGTAGAAGAGCTGGAGTGATCAAACAAAACAGTGGATATTATTATGATACTGTCATCCTTAAAGTTGTGTGGCTGATAGTCGGTTTCAATGTCTAACACTAGCCACCTTTTAGCTTCAGATATTTGAACAGTTAAAGGTTTTAAGTAGTTTTCTCGTTCGTCTACATTTTTTGACAGTACATTTTTTTTCCAGTACAATTTTAATGCAGCTTTAACTCTGTATGCAATGTGGAGAGTTTCATAAAAAACCAATTCCACAGCCTCACTTAATGGTATATTGCCAATCAAGCATGCCTCGTCTTTTTTGTATCCCCCCTTGTCTTTAACATGGCTTTTTAATGCTAGATATTCTTCTCTGTATCCACCGTCTATATTAACAACGTTGTCCTGTGACGTGTTTTGATGACTTTTTAGTACCCATGAAAAAATGTTATGAAGAAAAGCCTTTTTAAACTCATACCATGTCCATGTTGAAGCTGAAAAGGCACAAAATAATTTCTTTGCTTTGAAAATATGTTTGCAAATAACTTTTTTTGTTGGAACAGATGCATATTCTGTTACAATAGGGTACAAGTACCGGTCCATTATTTCATCATAAAACTTGCTTCGCTCATCGACAGACTGGTATGGAAAGTCAATATTCTCCATGTTATCAAAAATAATGTCATTATGATGTACATAGGCTTCATAGTAATTACACATGTTTTTTACCATAATGGGCTGTGCAGTTCGAAGACGCCCCACGATTTGAGCACGTTTTGCATTAAACCATCTAGTTTGTGGAGTCAAAGCCTCATCGTGCATTGTTGTTATGTCGATACAGTGCATTTCGGGTGTAGTTATTAGTTTTAGAGTTTCCTTTATTTTTCTTACACTAACATTGTTGCTTGTGTATAATTTCAACATCAACGTAGGACCTTTACAAGCTCCCTTACAGGGTGGCTTATACACGAGTTTCATGTCCTTTATCTCCAGTAATTCTAGGCTATGAAATTTTCTGAGCATTGCCTGTCTTTCTGTGGTGTATAACCATTTTTTGGGTCGAGACGTCTTAAACATTAGATACATGGCTTTACGAACTCCATAAACACGTAGGAAACATTGTTTTCCCGTATCATCAGCAAAATCATGACATGTAAGGACGATGGGTTGTATAAAATCTTTGGGGCTCGTTGAGAGATGTCCGTCCAGCTTGCAGCATTTATCACCCACCTCTGAAGGCATGTCATGCTCTTTTAAATTGCGGTCCGAATAATGATTTGTGTACGTCCACCATTTGTTTTGAAAATCAAGCATGGTTGTATTGTCACTTCTGCTTTTTACCTCCATTTTTTACTCCTTAAACAAACACTACTTTAACAGTTTTAAGGTAAAATCAAATGTGAACTGTATCCCTCTTAAATTGTGTTCTGGTTCTTCGAGTCAATCTCCAAACATTTACAGGCTTCTACTAAGACTGTACCTTCACTCTCCACCGCAACCGATGCATAAGTGAATGTCTGTTTTCTATGTGTGAGTTTTAACACCCTGAATCGGTTGTCTGGTACAGAGTGAGTATGTTGTTTACCATGAACACTGGTACCCGTTTTCACATAGAAAAAAATACATATTACATGTATTGTAACAAAGAACAGTTCTGTCTATATACGCAGTAGGTAGGAGGAGGCGTACCTTACTTTTGCTTTGCACATTTTTGACTTTTTGTTAAAAACGAAACATATAAGCGATCATGGCAGTTTCTGTACCAATGGGAAGTCCCTATATGACACACCAAAGCGGACTTAACTTGAAATTTTTACCGAGAAAAGGCAATTCGGCTTCCCATTTACTTCAACGCTGTTTGGCACAAAAAATAGTTAATTACTTTAAAACTGATTCCATGGGTAATTACAAGGCGATATTAAAAGCTAAAGATGTATGCAACGACATCGTGTCCGTGTTTTTAGGCGACGACCGATCAATTATATCTTCTTCACTAGGGCAAGCCTTTAACCTATCGATGATGCATAACCTACATGTTAATAGGTTATATGATCAACTGGAAGTAATGACAACAAACCCTGCACCGGTTTCATGCAAAACAACAAGACCGGATATTGCTTCTACCTTCCATCTCGAACGTGACTATGTGCAAACAGACAGATCGGCAAGAGTGAACATTCCAGCAGCTACAGTGGACGCTGTTGAAAGACTAAGGTCAAAATATGCTACTTTTGATGTTGTTGGTGGATCAGAAAGCGAAGCTGTTAAAAATTATGAAATGATGGAACAACAAGCAGAAAGTGAAGCACGGTGTTATCTCCAGGAACTTGAAGAAACAATAAAACCACCCATGTTTGCATTAAAAAGTTCGCATGAAAAGGGAGTGATTGACCAAGCAGTCGTTACCTTATTGGAAACATCTATTCCATACTCTTTGGCCAGAGTATATGAACGTTTTGCCACATCTGCCGCGGAAGGATCCACGCCAGGTGACTGGGAAAACAACTTACTCCTGCAACAAACCCTAGCCAGGGAGTATGCCAAAGACACTTGTCGTGTAGCCTTTTGTCTAGGTCGTTCTCCCGCAACATTTCTCCCAAACCTTATAGATGCGGGACTTAAGGCGGTAAACAATATAACTCAAAACGATAGCCAAGCTATGATATACGATGTGAACAATCATGCATTTTTTGATTTAAAAGGCACTATACATCTCAGCATGCAGGCATACAATTTTATTACCACCCATCCCACGGTAAGCAAAACACTTAGACCATGTCGGTTAGTGGACGTTAAAAGTGTGTATTATAAACCCCGAGGAGCATTTTTAGAGGATCCTTCGCAATGCACTGCTAAAATGTATCCAAAAGAGGAACATGACATGAATAGCTCTGCCCTGGAGGAACTGATAAAAAGTGTTAAAGACGGCACTTTTCCAAAACAAGGAAAGCAAGGTAAAGGTTTCTTAAAAATAGCAGAAGCAGGAAAGGAGCTGATAGCCGGAAACAAGGTTGAAGACGGTAAGGCTAGAACGTCTAACAGGGACAGGTACAAATTGTGTACCTATGATGTAAATGCCGATAATCTTTATGTTTTGCATGGTAACGAAGCCTACATTGTAGATCACACACGTGAATATAGTCACATAAGTGACATACCGGATCATTATGGTCGCACTCCCTCATTGGTGTCTGTCAAGCATAACCTACTTAGAATAACTTTGGGTGACATAGATGAAAGTCATGAGCAAATGAATAAGTGGATTTCAACGGTTGTTTCAGGTGGTGACAAAACTTCCGCATCTAGCAGTGTGGAGCCACGCAACCTTTTTTCAGTTAAGCCCGTGCACATGTATACTCCTGGTCTTTCACCGCAGCGTTTAACATTCGGTCTTAATGAACTGAAAACTGCTTTCATGGATCCTGCCTTGTACGATGCTACGGACCTACAAACGGCCCTAAATGACAATCTTAAAGTGTATGCCGGTATTGACTCACCAGACTTAGCCTATATGAAAACACTCTTTGTTGAAAAACTGTCAACTGCTCATATGAGGAACGATCTTTTTAAGACATACTTTAGAAACCGTACTGCAACAGGCGATGATTATGAACAGGGACAAACTGTATTGCGCAAGCTTAAAATGATAGAGCTACACCCATTTTTCAACGTGTGCACGAATGAAAACAATATAAACGGTAAAAAATCATTTAAACTTGAACCCCGAAATACTTACATGGCCGTTCCTCCATTTGTTATGAGTACACATGTAATGAAACTTCGAGGTCAGTTTATGTTGGCAAGTGGGGCATCTGAAAAAGAAGTTAATATTTTAAACACGGAATTGGCAAATGCCGAACCTTTGCCTCGTGCACAATATGACAGAGACGACGCTGACCTCCCAGATTATGTTAAAAATATTGCAAAAAAACTGGCAAATATATTTAAAACTACTTTTGCCAGGTCGGGTCACAACGCTGAACATTTAAATGTTTTATTTGCTGATTTTTTGGACACCGCAAATTACTGGCCCGTTTGCAAGAACATTGTTATACCCATATTAGCGAACGGAGTAATGACAAACACAAATAACATTGGTGCATCTTCAGACAGCTTTTTAATAAGTGAAAGTAGAAGCTCAGTCAGAGGATTTGAAGAGGATGGGTCGTTTGCAGGTGACGTGGTAATGAATGGCAACATCGCTATTATATTAAATGAAAGTTGGCCACCTGTGCTCAAGGCTGCAGCCCTCATGATGCAGTTTTGCCTGTTAACGCCAAAAGCTATTTCGGCTTCAATAATGGCTGGTTGTCATCCAGGCTTTGCAGTGGACTATATTCGTCATGATAAAATGTATTCAGAACAAGCTATTTTTACTCTTGTTGGCTCGCATGAAATGATTCTTTCAAATGGCCATGTGCGAGAAATAGAAACTGGTGACGGTGCAATTGATATAGATGCCAAGACAACCACCATGACAACACGAAACACTTTGGGGGCCGGTGCCCTTTTGGTACAGACAGCTTATCCGAATGAAACTGCCATCCCTCAAGCACAATACGTTACAGGAAAGCCCGTAATTAGTCGTGATGGAATAACCAGAAGTCGATATTATTCTTTACAAAACGCACTTCATCAAAATAAAACACTAGACAAAGTAGACAAAGATGTTATTCTTCAACAACTAGGCATACCTACCAGAAACACTAAACGCAAAAAATCAGAAAACATACACGAGTTTATACCCTTGTTACGTCCAGTGGGCGAGCCAAATGAAAAGATACAACCTGTTTTAGGCATAGAAAGAACTGCATGCATTCCCCTCACAGGATCCAAAAACTCAGCATGGGAGAGATTTTACAGAAGCCAAGAAATATCTGTGAATACATACGCCAGTGAACTCGGAAGCTTATATTCCATGCGGTACACTCTTGATAAAACCCCCTTATTGCCGCATTCCCGTGCTCATGTTTTGCACACTACCAACAAGTATCAACACAGCAACCCTGAGCCACCATGTTCTACAACAGCTGTACTAGAACAACTCTATGACATGTGGAACACCCAGGGTATACTGTCACCCCATGAAAAATCTGTATACACGATGAATTCACTTAAGAATTTTAATACAAAGGACATGGTATTTAAAACACAGGTAGTTGATTATTGTACTCCAGACAGACCTGTTTTAGGAATGTTAGATGTTCCTGCAGCTATGGGCTTTACTGTGCCATACACACAAACCACTGACTCATCATTGTTTAAAACTGGGAAAAAGGTTCCATATAATGACAGTGGTCTTACAATGATGTTAAAGGGACCTAACGATTATTACATTTTGTCACCCTATACCATGCCACCGAATTAATAAAAAATGTAAGTATTTATGACAGAAGAAAAAAATGCAATTCAGTATTTAAAAAACATGTCAGCTTATCATTAGGTTCATTTTAATAAATTTGTTAACCTGAGTCTCATTGCAGTTTTATTTCGAAAAGGTATTTTTAAAAAAGTTTTTCGGGATACTACATTTCTTCTACTGTAGGTGGTTTCATCCCATGTTTTTCCATTCGGTCTCTGTACTTAGTTAAACCACAAGTAGCCATATAAACAGGACCTCTATTCCTTCTTGGATGTTTACTTGATTTTTCATTTAAAATTTCAGAATTTTGGTGGATGTAGTTAGCAAACTTTCTTTTTCTTGTTTTAAAAGTGCTTATAGTGTCCTGGTTTTTATACTTGTGGCTTACCAACAGCTGATCGTAAAGTACATTGGATTTATTTCCTCGTATCATGGCATGACAAAACACCCCACCTGATTGGGAAAAGTTTTGTCTACTGACATGTAATTTTGACAGTAGGGGCTGTAGTTTAGTTTTGTAAATGTGCACTTGTTGCTCCCGTGTCATGTATCGCGTTTCTAATTGCCAGCACATGATTTCACACAAAGTCATTACATGTGCAGGCAATATCCCGTAAGACTGAAGTTCCAGTTGAGCTAAACATCTTACTAGTGCCAAGTCAATAAGAGCCGTTTTTTCGTCCTGTAGTAACATCCCTGTCAGTTTGCAAATAACCGGTATTAATCTATTTCCCGCCACGGCACTGCAATTAAGACTGCGGTCGTGAACTTGAATTTCATGGCTTTTATATAAAGGGGCCAAACAAGCTGCCCGATGCTTTGTTTTGTCGGTTTCGTTATAAATAAGTTGAACCGGTACCTTAGTTCGGTGAAACGTGTCTCTTTTTGATTTTGTCACCTTTTTAACCTTGTTACACTTTACGCAAACACAATTTACAGCATTCATTGTATCCGGTTGGGACAAAGGGTTTACACCCGAAAGCCAGTGTTCATCACTGTATCGTACAATGCATTTATGTGTTCTAAACTGAGACTTTGTCAAAAGAGGAAACACATTACTTTTCACTGCTTTTTTCTTGAATGTGTGCTCGTTTCTAACAGCCGATATAACACTGTCAACAGTGATTGAGTTATTGTTTTCTTCTTCCGGAAGCACATGAAGCACTACTCGACTCTCAGGATTTTTACAACGGTGCCAAGCAGCCACTGCACGCAAATTGACAGCGAGTTCTGGAAACCCACGCGGCATATTAACATTAACTATGCACATTTCATCTGACAAATTGTAGTGTGCATGTTTTAAATTGGTAACGTCGTTTACTTTGTACCTCGCCATAGTTGCTTTCGTGTCACATTTGCTTACCTCTTGGAGAAACACGTCAGATGACGATTTACCAGATCGAATTTGAACACCTACAGCTCCAGTAAGACTCATCACCCGCGATGTATTTTCCATAACAAGTCCCACACTCACCACTTTGAGCTTATAGATCGAATGAATTGGAATGTTCACGGGAAAGGATGTTTCATCGTCTTGCGCTACCTGTTTCCAGGTGTTAGTGTTTAAATCATAACCGATACGGCCTCTAGTAAAATGAAAAGCTCCTGATGAACTACTTGCTCCATACCTCCATGCAACGTCTCTTCTTATGCGGTTTTTATTTTTTGCGTTTACTTCAATAGGAAACCAGTGCCGCCGACCCGTTTGTGTTGTTTTAACTATTGCATTTCTGTGCTCGTGTGCTTGTTTTGCTGTAAAGCCAGAGTTAAACACCTCATCCAATATATTAAAGTTGTATTCCATCGTCACATCTGGATGGTGTAACTGTAAAAAGTGAAATGAATGATTTGTAAAAAAAATCATCTACAAATACTGTTAGTAAGACTAAATATGAAAAACGTTGTATTAGAAACTAGTGAAAAATGTGAGGAGGTTCACGGGTCTTGTATTTTCACTAAACCTGTTAAAGCCATTTTAAATAAGAAATGGTGGGAAAGTTGGTCATATGCATCAAAGCAGGGATTAGCTGAAATTTTTTCATTGATCCATGCTGTTTTTATACCTGATAGTATCACAACATCTGGAATTGTTATTGCTACCTACGACCTATCAAGTGGAGTACATGGTGTTGTTATACCCTCCGAGCCTCTTTTCTTTGGTGTTAGATTGGTGTTGGTGTACACTCAGGATGCGGTATACTATAAGGTAGATCCCCGTTGTTTTAAAGACCTACCCCATTATTTTTCCACATGGATAGCAGGTGAAATGGCTGTAAAACATGATGTTGATATAGCTAGTCTTCATGTGAAAGGGAGTTTGTGGAATGTTCTAAATGATTGGATCGTGGAAAATATCAACATGCATTTAGGAGAAGGTGTTAACACGTTTTCCGTGCTATCCTCCGCCTATATTGATAACATTGAAAAAAATATGTGTTCGCGTTTGGCATACAGTACTGCAATTTTAGAAACTCAAAAAGCACTTAACGACTACAGAAATGCAAAAGCCCTTGATAGGTTCAAGGAAAAAGTGACATGTGCAGGTTACGATATAAGCAAGGTTATAAGCGCTCTGGAGGATAACACCACTGAAGCAGTATACAGGCCTACAAACTACATTGCTTACATCGATCACATAAAACGGGTACATACTAAAATACTTGAGTTTTCAGCCCAAGCAGCTTTATTTACTAATGAGGAGGACCTGCTAATATACACCGTTCAAAACAAAAAGGTTTTGAAATTGCAGATGGTGGAATTAAAACACGAGATTGCACAACTGACTTCACCTTTTAAAGACTATCAGCTCGCTCTCTCTGTAGTTATGAACGTGGTGGAAAACGAGTACAATAATTCCGACCTTAAAATTGTGTTTCATGCAATACCGCATATATATTCCCCGTCATCAGACAATCAAATTGTTTACAGTGTTGAAAGTGTACAAAATGCACAGCTTAAAAAAAGGCTTAAAGATTTTATGAAAGAAAGAAAGGGCCCAGACAAAAAAGAATTTATCTGCATTGAAAAGGCTTTAAATTTTCAAACGTGTGGAAAATCCGTTCTCGACTGGAAAGTAGATGATCTAGAGGAGCTCGCCAAGTACCACCGGGCTGCGTTTTCTCTACGGGTAGGTTCACCTCCAGTAAACGTTCAAGAACATGTCAAACAATGTTTACTAGAATCAAAAAATAGACATTTTTATCGCAGCGCTGTAGGTTTTGGTTTTCTAGAAAGAAACGGCTTTGACATTAATTCCTACCTGTTTTTTTTAAATTCACTTCCTATAAAAAACTTTGACCACTCAATACAAAAATGCATTGTGGAAAACATGGTAGAACTACTCGAGAAAGTAAACTATTGGAACTTGCTTTCCATTTTACCTAAAATAGAGGACACCCTGAGAGATTGTGCCAGTGTAGCATGTAGTTTAGGACGGCACAGCGTAAATCTAAATCAGCCACTTTGGCCCCATATAACCACCCTAGTTATTAAAATTAACAACAATGGGGTATCTGACTGTTTTCAAAACCATGCAGATGTTGAAGAATACCTAAAGGCGTATGATAACTTTTGCAAGCCTTCAGTTCGGTTATGGCCATATGAAGTTGTAAATTCATTAACAGACTATTTACATCGCTCTGTTGAAGAGCTGGCTGGCCAAAAACTTTTACAAATATGGCAGAAAAATGTTTTTAAACCCTGGAAGGAAAGTCATGAAAAAATTAAACTTGCCGTTATGAAGTATGAAAGTATAGTGTCACAATTAAGTGCTTTAGTGAATAAAAAGGCATTTGTACACGACCTGTATAAAGATGTAATTAAACTATGCCATCCTAAGGACAGCAATGGTTTTCAAATGGACACTTGGTGGACAATCGCGGATAATGTTTTAAAAGATTTAAATCCAATTATGTTTTCGAAAATTACCGAATATAAAGACAGAGACATTTTAATGGAGGAGATTTTAAAACATCAGTGGAAAGTGTCATTGTTTGATATGGATCCTTTTGAGAACCGTGTTAAACAATTGGCTTATTCCTTGCTTAAACACGTCTATGCAACGTCTTGTGCGGAGATATTTACTGAGGTGGAAAGTTTTTTAGCTAAACAAATTAGATCAATGAGAGATTATTGGCTTAAAGGTTTCAGAAAAATAGATAGAACGGTAGGTGGCTTTTTCGACGTTCAGTTTAAAACAGCAGACAACCAATGTTCAGTCATTACGGCTCAACATTTTAATGTGCTTTCTACTGACATAACGCGTACTTTAACATACATTAGCAGAATATACGGTCATGAGGACCTGGAAAAAGACCTTTTTAATTGGATACTTGATGATCGTGGCCGCTGGCTTTTGTTGGAAAATGTAAGTCAGAGTTTATTTGAAACTTTGCAGACCTTTAGCAGTAATGTTGTTTCAAATGAAGATGGAGTAAATGCATCTAGCTACTTTAATGCTGCAATAACTACGTTAATCTTTAGTGTGCTAAACATACATACTGCATGCCACGAGGTACCCTTTAACGACATAAAATTATGTGCAATTAAGGTGTGTAATCTTCTCTGTATGTCACATCCCGTGTACGGCCGCATAGCTAGCAACATGTCTGGATTATCCATGCCATATGACAATAAAAAAAATGGTGTTGACCTTTATGAACGCTGTGGACTGTGCTCAGTGGAAACAAGTGTTAATCCGTGTAACGGGATGGTTCCCACAACGTATAATCAAAATATTCAAATGACTGAATTAATGATGGCATTTTTTAAAGAAGGCATAGAAATCGACTTTCTAAAATTTTGTTTTGAGGGACAAATGTGGAACGAAGGAAGTCCTCTTTATAACATGTGGGACTCATGGAGAATTAAATGGTTAAAAATGTGTCACAACATGGTTTTTGAATGCACTAATAAAAATAACCTAACATATTTTGTAAAAAACACAGAAGTAAAACATTCTTTCAGCTCCTGGGTAAACCATAGCATCCCCTTAGACACACGAGCTTTGTTTAAATTACAGCATTATGACCGACGTGTTAATGTCAGGTTTTACCCACCCAAAGATGAGATTGAAAGTTTTACAAGTGATGAAGACCTAGACGATTTTGTTTATGATTCACTGGTAAATTACAGCTCAATAGGCAGCACCACACCTACATTAGAAGAAGAAATACGTAACGCATTGGCTTTACACCCGCAGTATGAAACTGACGATTGTTACATGGAGGACAGTTATTTACCAGTGTCAATTAATGATTTTTGTTGGACGGAGAGCACCTTTTCTCCTGTAAATTACAACCCCGTGGAAACTGAAAAAATACAAGTACCTTACCAGAACACATCAAGTGGTGAAGATGACATTTCAACCCCTGATGGTGGTAATAGCCTCCTTGATGACAGCTCTTGCATTAGCAGCATTGGGGTTAACCCTGAATCTAAAACTTCATCTCCCACCATTGATTCCTTAACGGAAAAAATAAACAACTTAACAATACATGAAGGCAGTGAGCCAATGGATAAAAAACGCTCTGGCACATACCTACTTGTGGTTAAAACCAAAGACTTTTTTAGACAGGGAGTTTCTTTAAAGCAACTTTCTAATGCTCTACCCTGGAGGGAATCATACTTAAATTAAATAACTCGTCTGTTACAGCTGTTAATTCTTTAATAATGAAGGTTATAAGACGTGTAGAATGTTGTATAAATACACATGACGCTGAGAAAAAGCTAAAATAAACATACATGAAACAAAATGTGTTTTTACAGCTTAGTTTTTCAAATCATAAAAGAGGGGGTACGCAAAACAGGTGCAGTAGTGAATGTATGAGCGTCAGACAGTATATAAGTGGTATACATCGCACTATATTGTACAGATACTTGCTAGGCTAAAAGGAGTAAGGAACAAAACAAAATGTTCAATATAACATCTACTTTAATATCAGAGTTGTACAATGTGCGGTATCGTATAGCACAAGTTTGTGGGCCAGGACTACCTTTTTACTTCCCACAAGACAATCCTAAAAAAGATGTACCATATGCATATGGATCCGAGGAATGGTTACGGGACTTTAAGACACATGAACTTGTTCAGGTATTTTCCTGGGTGGCTGAGGTGGTTAAATTACCACAGGACGGTAACCTGTATGCAGAAAATCGGGATTGCGTTCATGTTTTACGTATTATTGCATACTTTTTTAGGTCTACATGGATTACACGTGTAGAAGCCCACACCTCCATCTTAAAACAGTGTGGAGAACTACTATATGCTACAATGCGTCAGGCAACGGGAGAGGTTATAAATGGTAAGGAAAGAAGCATTCTCATAAAAACCCAAAGAAAACTGACGGAAATGGTTAAGGACAAAGCAAAAAACTCAAAAAGTGTGTATCGTGCTACTTTACTGAACAGAAAATATAGTTCTTTTAAGAGTATAAATAACTCAGCTACCAGTGCTCGTATAACCAGGCAATGGACAGAGGGAACACAGAATTTTAAAGTTGAAATACAACCCGATATAAATTACATAAGACGACTAGCCGTTCACGAAAGAATTCTTTATAACTGTTTATTAATGACGGATGGTCAACTTTTGGCTTTTAATGAAATGCTCCGTCGAGCTGAAAAGGTTCACCCGGACCTGTTGCAATGCAACGATCACTTACAGTTGACTGAAAAGATTTTTAAAATGGGAAAGCGACGATTGTGTACTAAAAGTTATTCCGGTATCATGGTGTGCATGGCATGTCGCCTAGCAACAAACGTAGAAAATACAGCAGTGGATAGGCCCCGCCGCACTGTTTCAGACATCAATCCCACAATCGAATCTTGTTCTGTATGCGGGTCACCATTAAAGTATTTACCCTTATTAATTCAGGATTTTGCAGTGACAACCAAAGGTCAAATTCATATTAAATACTCTCATCGATTTTATACCACTAACAGTGTAAATGTGATGGCTGAAATTACAAATAACACTAAAACGGGTACAAGAGCAAGATATTGCGGAATGTGCTATGACGGGAAGCGAACTTGCACTAAAATGTTTACTGATGTTATGGAGTCTCACACCAAACGCCAGTTGGGTGTTTTAAAAAGTAACGACTCCGCGCCTACCACCCCGCCTTGTACGGACCTTAAGTTTTGGTTTCGATGTAACGATTGTAGAAAATGTGACGACGATTATGGTGCTCTATTTTCACTAGGTTTAACCTCCGGTGGAGCACAACCTACCTGCCTGCGGCGTTATTTTACAGATTTCACTTTTAAAAAAAAGAGAATGTGCAGGGGTTGTAAGATAGCCTCTTTTTGTTCACATTTAAACATCGCGTTATACAAGAGGTTAAACGGAAGCAATATCAGAGCCATAGCTAAAAGGGTGAAACGTCTTGGAACACTACAGCAGTGGTTAACAAAAAGTACATCGTGGACAGGTTAAACTGTAGTAGAAAAGGTTACTGTATTACCTGCTCGACTATACGTATAAAGCTTTGTATTTTTAAAGTGGAAATTACCTAAAGCTCAATGAAGACATGAAACACTACCCCCCACACACAGACAAACCCGCCCACCCACATACACACCCACGCCTGCTCACACACGCATACATACATTTTACATGTGTATAAAAGGAATGTACATCCAGCAGTTATAACCACACAGAGCGGAGAATTTGCTTATAACCTCCCTTAGGTGATACACCTACCTTGGCGCACTAGGTTTAGTACCATACCAGCCCTTAAAAAACAAAGGACTGTACTATTCTATGCTTCTCCAGAATAATTGTGGCATCAGCCCGGTGACCATAACAGCACTGGAAAACAGAACAGATATAATTATTGATGAACACCAGGAGGAGAGGACAAGGTTAAACATGCAGACTATTGCTAATTTTCTTAACCACCAGCCCTCCCCGGTGACTGTGGAAACATCCTAAACTGCCCACAGCCTAGACTGCCCCCAGTTCACCACCAGGGGATAACAATATGAGAGAGAATACAAAACTTTTCGGACAATTTGTTGGCCCTAAAAAGGGCCTTTGAGATGGAGGGTTTTTACACCCTGGGTTTCAGTCAATCAGTCGGTGTCCCACAGAGCCTCGGGCTCAAAACTGACGGGATGGTAGGGGGGGCTCGGCCCATACATGTGGCCGTGGTCATGATCCCATTCAACAAGCCGGGCCTCCATCGATTCCACTCGGTACTCAGCAGCCATAAATGGATCCCCAGACGAAGCAAAATCGAAGAAGGAGACTGCCATCAGGTAGTCCCACAACACTTGCTCACGTGGCCCGAGGTTAGTGTCCATGGGCCAGGACCCAATATTAGTGAAGGCCTTAACCAAGAGGGCCACAGTGGCCTGCCGACGTAGAACCGAACCCAGAAAGTAGCGGCAAGAGTACATGGCGACCAGCACATCACCATGGTCAACGATTTCTCTATGATTCTTCACTATATAGCCATAGTGAAAAATCTGGTTGGCCTCCACACGGGCCCTAGCCGGACTTCCCACCACCATCACCTCTGACACAGGCAAGTCAAGGATAGCTTGATAGTGAGCCATGGTGTAGCAGCGAAGGTTTCCAGTAAGGAACTGATACTCCAATACCAGCCACTCCCTCCTTTTATAGATCCACACACACACACACACACACACACACACACACACACACACACACACCCCCCCACCCTAAAACTGTCCACTGATACCAAGCTAGGCACTGCCACAGACACATGCTAAAATCCGGCACCTCCACTGTCAATGAAATTATTAAAGTATTGAAAAATTGATTTAGAAAAAAAATGTATACACAGCCACGTGTTGATGAATAATATGAAAATCTATGGTATTTTCACAAAAATCAATAATTAATGCGTGCATATATAAAAAAAGGATGTGATTGTAAAAGTTCCCCTCCCTCCCACTTGGAGTATGGGGGGGGGGCAGCATCAGGGGTGCGTGCATATTTATGAGGAAGTTTCAGTGATAGGAGGAGGGCACATTTTGTATCTGTTCCTGTGGGCAATGCTCTGTTTTAGGTTTTAGGGCCTTATAGGCTACTCCAGGGGAGGGTATAAAACAAACCCACCCACCCACATACACACCCACCCACCCACATACACACCCACACCTGCTCACACACACATACATATTACATGTCTTTAAAAGGAATGTAGATACCAAATGTTTATCACTTGCTGAACCAATCCTTTTATGTTAAAGTTTGTATAACAGTAATAAATTAGTGTATTACTTTAACACTGAAAACTGTACAATGGTTGAACCAAAAACAGTTATGACTGAGGCATCAACTATATTATCGGCTGAAGACGGGAAAAAAATCACCAAAATTACACATACGTTATGTGGTAGGCTATTTGAAAAAAACAAACCTGCACGTTCTCAAAAAATGTGCCGCAGGCGACAGGAGAAACTTACCATGTTGGGAACGCGCTTTGAATAAAGTCCAGAGACCACGTGGGTAAGCAATAACTAAGGCGTGGTATAAACAAAAAGGGATGTTTGGAGGTACACAAAGAACTCATGGCGCCATGGTACTGGGACTTTATCGACGTCACATGGGCTGAAAGCAATTAACCGGCTAATAAAATGACCTTAGACGACCTCTGTAATTGGAAAAAGAGATAAGAAGCGGGGACAGTGATAAATAGAAGACAGCTGACGTCAGGTGTGGGAGCATTTCAGTTCTGTAAACATCTTGAAGGATGTAAGTCGGCGCGTCTTCCAAAGGACATTTATGAGTTTAAGGGGTTCCTTAAACGTCACTGGAACTTTGACCTCTAATCACCTCATGGGGGATAGTGACGCCGGTAGTAATTGATGAGAAGCAGCTGGTGTTTAGAAGAAACCCACAAACAAAGAAGCGTGTGAGAAGAGGGGAGCCTGGGCGCCTCTCAGAGAACATGCATGTAGACGATGGTTCTCCTGTGAACATCATGTGAAAACCCTGAATAAAATAAAGATTTCTGTTCTAAAAAGGTTGAAACTCGTTGTTAGCATTACTGCATTGATTTTGGTTCTTGGGGTGGGCGTGGCTTTATAATTTATGCAGAATTAATTAAAAATGTGACGATCTATTTGACTTCTAAAGAAGACCCTAACCCTAACCCTAACCCTAACCCTAACCCTAACCCTAACCCTAACCCTAAACCCTAACCCTAACCCTAACCCTAACCCTAACCCTAACCCTAACCCTAACCCTAACCCTAACCCTAACCCTAACCCTAACCCTAACCCTAACCCTAACCCTAACCCTAACCCTAACCCTAACCCTAACCCTAACCCTAACCCTAACCCTAACCCTAACCCTAACCCTAACCCTAACCCTAACCCTAACCCTAACCCTAACCCTAACCCTAACCCTAACCCTAACCCTAACCCTAACCCTAACCCTAACCCTAACCCTAACCCTAACCCTAACCCTAACCCTAACCCTAACCCTAACCCTAACCCTAACCCTAACCCTAACCCTAACCCTAACCCTAACCCTAACCCTAACCCTAACCCTAACCCTAACCCTAACCCTAACCCTAACCCTAACCCTAACCCTAACCCTAACCCTAACCCTAACCTCAACCCTAAGTCACTCTAAACTCAAATAAAAATAATTAAAAAAGCCCCCTCTCAAGCTACAATGTGGTCCTTTTCACATGGTGCGGGCGGCTTTTTAAGTAAAAAAGAAATCACAATTTCTCGCAAACTATGCACATATTGGTTGGAGTATTAATGTATATGGGGGGATTCAACTTATGATGTATTTGGCCCTTTTTGGCTTCTGGGAGCTACAGCAAAATATTCAAAGCCCCATTCTTCTTTATTCTAAACATATTTGATAGAAAACATATAGGGGCTTAAAAAAAGGGCAAATTTGCGTATGTCGGCCTATTGATTCTGGAACAGTAATAAAGGACGAGTAGCTGCGGTCTGGGCTAAACTGAGTCCAAATGACCCGGCCCTATTTATTAACAAGTAATAACATATTAATACAGAGAAATTACATAAAAAAAAAAATAGAAGCAGTGGAAGAGTCCCATGTGTGTGCCCTTAGGCTAGCAGGCTGCAGTAGTGGGTCACTGCCCACAGGTATGTTCAGGGAGCAGTAGCAGTGTGTGTGTGTGTGTGTGTGTGTGTGTGTGTGTGTGTGTGTGTGTGTAGGAGTAGCAGGTGGGTGAGTAGTGGTACTGACCGTATCAATACATAGACCAATCAGGATTGGTCTCACCCATTATTTTGAGAGATATAGGCCTTCGAAGGTGAAAATTCACCAAAAAATGCAATTTTTTCACCTTTTCCTCTATGTTCAAGGTCATGTATTATAGGATAAATCATTTCTAGGACATCCTGATTTATTTTTTCCATGAGGGGACACTCCTAGCTAATATTTCAATATCGTTCGGAGTTGATTGATCTCGTAAATTTTCCGCGGGAAGGCCTACTATGAAAAATGACAGGTTTTCTAACCACCAGGCATATAATAAAAGTAGATTAGCTAGCCTGCTAAAATACTAGCTTTATTCTTATAAATAGCCACCATGATAGGGGTCCTTATAGGGGTCTATTGGGCAGAAAAAAAATTGGCACTTCCTTGGAACCCAACATCACCACAACCATCAATGTAATTTTCAATTTCGAGAGTGTGACCAACGCTGAACGGTCTTTTTCCTCAATTAATCAACAAATACTGGTCATTTCTATAATTATTCTACCCAAGCTATGTCAAAATATGTAGTTTCTCACCACAGAAGCAAAAAAGCGAAGAAAGGTTTCACAGGCTGGCCATAAGGGGGGGTTCTTCGTATGTTTAAGCGTTGGTCACACTTTCGCGCTGAAATCAGCGCGGGAAAGAAAAACGACTTCCTGTTAACCGGCGGAAATGACCTACATCCAGGTGTCTTTGTAAACAACTCAGAGGAACCCAAGCTGTGAAACCAGAGCGGTTTTCTGCAATTTTTCCTCAACTTTCGGGTGAAAAATCAACACAAAGGTAAGGAAATTTGATGAAATTTTCATGAAATGTTGTTGTGGAAGTGTGCAGGGATATGTAGATTGCTTTTTGTGTACTGCAATGATGTAATTTGGATGCTAGGGGGTAAAAACGATCTGGGAATGAAGTTTCCTAACCGCTACGGCCATTGGCTTGCCCGGGATGAGCGACTAGGCTTGGTCCGGTCCCTCTCCCCGGTAGCTTCAGCGTTGGTCACACTTTGCTCGCATGGCCGAGAACGGTCGAAATAGGTGGAATTTGGTGGGATTTTGCTGTAATTAAAGACTGTATCTGTAGATTAGGGTCGGTACTACATCTTTGAATGGTTTAGCACCCTTTTCCTCCATTTTGAGACAACCCCCGGGCACTTACGAAGCCAGGGTGGCGAAAATCAGCTGAAAAATACATGTTCTTAGGCCCAACTCTTGCTCATTTATGCTCTATTTGATAGAGGAAGAGGTTCTGTGCCTTGGAATGTAACAGGGATGTAATCCAATAAGTTATATTGAGAGTATGGTGGAGTAATCAATATGTTGTCACCGCTTCAGCGTTGGTCACGTTTTCGGGGATTTTGATGAATTTGGGGAGCTTTAGGTAATATGCTTACCAGCCCAATAAATCATGTTTTATGGTGTTAAACTGTTCTGTATTGCTTAGAAGAAATGTTTGGCTGGTTCAAAAGGGCAAAATGAGTTATGATGGTGTATTTTTATGTAAGGTGTGGCACGCTCGTAGTTGAAAGTCTTGGGAAAAAAAAGTGAAAATTAATTTCAAAGTCATGATAGGGACCCTATATGTGCCTGAAATCTGTATATTTATGCTCTTGTCAATGTCTCGTTACATGTCATGAAGTGAGGTAACAGGAGTCCAGACAATTCAGTTGATGATCCAGCTTTATTGTAAGATTGGCATGATGAGTAACTGATACAGTGTACAATATAGTACTCGCCAGTCTGACCAAGCTATATCCTAAGCCAAGGCACCTGAGTGTCGTAGGGTCTAGGTTGGAGAAGAATAAGATGCTGAGGCTTGATCCTGACTAGGTTATATAGTCAGGAGCAAGCCCAGATGACGTCGTGTCTATTTCTGTACTTTCTATTTTTAGTATAGGGAGCGACTCAAATATGCTGAGTCGGTGGTTCTGCTCAGTCCCAATCTGTGGTAGGAGGGGTGAGCTGCTCCTATTGGCTAGGTGAATCTAAAAATAGTTGAGTTCTCCAGTGGGGGATCCACAGGAGGGAGCCTGGGGATTTCCCACTGGAGGAGGGCAGGTGTGAACTCTTCACCCTGCCAAGCTAAAAATAGGTTGACCTTGGTTTGAACTAGGGGGTAGCTTGGCCAGTTTGGTTTGAGTATGTCGTTCATAATTATAATACATAGAATAGTCCATTGACATATCCCCACATTCCCACTCATCTCTGCATGAGGTTAAAGGGAGTATAATTATAAGGAATGAGAGTCTATATCAAGTCCATTGACATGCTCAAGTATAAGATGTGGAATAGGGGGCTGAAAAGATGTTCAGCGCTGGGTAAAGATTGATATTACCAAGTTTCTTGTGAAAAGGGGGTACAATATTTGGTTCTACCGGTAGTAGTTGGTACAAAACATAGGAGCTTGGATAACAGCTGATATTTTTCTTAGCTAAAACTACTTGAACTTGCGTCCTCTCAATTGAGGCAAACTCTATGAACTAATTCAAAATAATCTGGCTTGAACACTACAAAAATAGATGCTAAGGGTACTCAGACTGCTCTGGCTGAGCAGGGTAGTAGGGGCATGACTAGGTCTGTCTTGTTCATCATACATTGTCAAAATACATTTTCTATATCCAGTATAAAAATATACGGTATAAAATTACAAATACATCAGCGGTATAAAAGCACAGATTGTTTAAAAGAGGTTTTAAAGAAGGTGAAAATATGTACATGCTGTCCTTACATACAAGGTTTTAACAAATAAGTTAATGATTGAGCTGGGCAGTAGTGGTATCACTGCTAAGCTACATATATGGGCGAGGTGACGATCATCAGTGACATACAGTAAGATGTGACCGAAGATCTCTTTTGGACTAGCTTGTACATAAAATAATTGAAAACACAAACTTGCATGCAAGGAGAAACTGTTCACCCAGAGCCGAGAGGTTGGTGAAAATGTGAAATTTCTAAAAAAAATTTTTGGATTTTTGGAAAAGGGGGCATTTGGCCCGAGGTAGTTGTCACTTGTTACTTTTGGGGTTGAAAGGCTTGCCGAGGTGGCATTCTGTAGAATTTTAGTAGTGGAAATTACAGGCTCTGGATGTTCAACTTCTTGAGACAATAAATATTTCAAAACATTTTTCACACATGGTTTTCTACTGAGGCTAAAACCCATAAATACAATGACATGGTTGGGCTTGAAAAGAGGCATGGGGGCTCTGTGGCACCTGAAAGCTAGGGTTGATCTGCCAGCCAGGTCAACTCTAAGCTTACACAGAGTTTTTACAAGTAAATGTATGGTGGTTTATTGGTTAAGATGGTACAATATGAGTTTGGTTTTATTTTTACAATCGTGGAGAAATCGTGTAAACCTTGCAGATCGAATTAAAGGTCACATACAAATGAAAGCGGTACTGTGGTTCTTGGGGGGGGGGGGTGTTTTAAATTGTGTCCCTACAATCGATAAATATGGAAGGAAGGTAAGAATAACACTGATTTGTAATTGAATTCGGAGGGGTTTACATGACTTTCTGAATATTAATGTTTCCATGGTTTACTGTCTCCAGCACTGACACTGGAGGGGGGTAGGTTAGGGTGGGGTCTGGGGGTTCTTATGTAGAATCTGCCTCTTGCCCACTTCCTTCTGAGTGCCGCTCTTTTTATGGGAGTGCTGGGGTCTAAATCTATGTCTCTAAAATCTTCTTCCACCGAGGCCAGGTTGCCTGGTTTGGCAGAAGTAGAGGTTGAAGAGTCAGAGTCTTCAGACTCGGAGCTATTGTCATTTTTGTTGTCCTGGTGATCTAGGTTTGAGGTGCTATTGGTGAAGGTGGTGGTGGTGTAGTGTCTCTGGGATACTAGGGGTCTGAACTTGATGCCTGTGTAGGAGCAAAACCCTCAGGGGTGCTGGAGCACAGTCTGCATCCTGCTATTAGGCATTTTGGCCTTGCTGGGGTGCGGGGGTTGCTCCTCCAGTTGTAGCGGGCCTCTGGGATGGGGGTGTCGGCCCTTCTGCTGCGTGTATTTCCGCCATTAGGGTTCGTTCCTCCTGAGTGTTGAGGGTAACTGGTTTCCTGACCTGGGTATTTTTCGGCTGAGGAGGTTTCTGGTCTTTCAGGGCCGGCTTCGTCGGTGTTGGACTGGTCCCAGTCATCTCGCGTTGACCTGTTCAGAAAACAACATAGAGCCGAGAAAACAAAGCATTAGAGACCGTGTCAGGGTTGTATGGTTCACAATCAGGTCCGCAATAATACTAAGATTAACCCATGGTGCTAAATTTTAGTCAAGTCGACACTTAGGAGTACCATACAGAAGCAAAGGTTTTGGTTTGGAGCTAGGCGGGAGGCCGTATCCAAGGACTCTATGTTAATTTCAATGCTACACACCTGGCGGCGCCAGCGGACGGTCGCTGGGCCGTACGCTGCTCCGTCTCGGATTTTAGTTCGGAAAAATAACACCAAGAGGCGCCACTGCGCCAGCGTCTGTACAGCGTTTGGTTAATGTATGGGATTTACGTTAAGGCCTATGAGTTTACGGTAAATGAGAGATGTAGACTTGCACCAACCCTTCAGGGTTGGGACGGGGGCTGGGGAGGTTTACTTCGTATTTTGGGTTGGGGGGGGTCTGGTTTGGTTTTGAGAATTTTGGAAAACGGCTGGAACGGTCTGGATTTTTGAGGTTCGAAAATTGGGCCGAAAAATGAGCTTAAGGTTCCCGCGGCTAGGCCTAGTATAAAAGGGGAAGACGCCGTTTTGACGTCAGAGACTGCGGAGATTTTGAGCCGGAAAGGCCGTGTGGAGATTTGCCTATTTTTGGTTGCTTTGGAAATTTTTGGGCGGCCGGCCAGGAGAGAAAACATGGAGATCGGAGTTACCGTCTGTGTTTTGGCCGACGGGGCTGTTTGCCTCAGGATCCGGGTTGTTGAACCAGTGAGGTGAGTGGAGTTCTAGGCTTGCAGGGATTCCATTTGTCAGTTAGCTGTTGCAAAAAAAACTATTGAGGTTTGTTTAAAAGGGGTTTCTGGTTTCTGTCTAGGGTCCGTACCATCTACGTGGTGATCGGATGGGTGCCGTACCTTTGCCGTCCCCGCCGGGGACCAGGTGAGGGGCCCGCCGGTGGATCAAGTGGGCCCTGTAGCGTGTGGATGTAGATGGGTGGCCCGGTTCAGATGGAGACGGAGGAGGTGGGTGGTATTATAGTGTTTTAAAAGTAAAGGAGAGAAAAAAAAGAATTTTTCGGTTTAGCTGAATTTCTCGTTTGCTGTGCGAATTTTACAGGCCAGGTTTTTTGTTTGTTTTTGATTCAGGGTGGACTATTGCTTGGGCATCTTCTAAGGATGTAGACGAGGAGTGAGAGAAAAGGACTAGATCCAGAAGGTGGCAAGGCCTAATGCGCTATGTGATTGACTGTGATTTCCCTGTGATTTATTATTGTGATTACGGCATCAACAGCCAGAAGGGCTCGGATCAACCTGTGATAAGTGACTTTGATAATATGCTTGATTCCTCGTGATTTTAATGTGATTGGCGCCAGAGAACCTGATTAATTTGTGATGTTTGCTAATAATATAGAAAGTCCACCACCAGTTTAGAGTTTTGTTATGGATTTTGGGGCTTGTAAATTGGGTGCCGGTGTTATCTGACTTAGATTGGCATAGTGATCGGGGAGTGGTAAGTCGGGGTATGTTGCAAGTCTACTGTAATATAAACACGTGCATATGTTATTGTATTGGCGTGCACACCACGTGTGGACGCTTATTTGGTTATGCATATTGTCATGTGAGCGTGATCACGTGCGAAAAATTTGCATTTGGTGACTGGTTTCGGTACTGGGGACGCTCGACGACGTCGTGACGCTGCGTTTGGCGCGAAAAGCCCAGACGCAGCGTCAGCACTTGACGTCTGTGATCCGCTAACAACATTCAAAATTGGGTCAGTGGGGCTTCTATTGTATAGGTATGTGGCGGTATGTTTGTTTTAATGGGGCTATGTTTGTTATGCTGATAAGACTGACGGGGTATGGGATGGGAGTCTGGGATTAGATGAGGCTTGGCTCGGCATCGCCGGGCTGGGTTATCTGTGGGGTAGGGGGGGGGGGGTGGGGTATCCCCACATAGGATGTGTTATCCTGTGTGTGGCTATCCGGTCTTGTGCTGTGGTATGGTTGGTCGGTTCCATTATATGAGAAAATAGGGGTGGCCGGTGGCTGTAGAACAATTTTGGCTATGAAGACATGTGGGTATCCCCACATAAATCAATACACGGGCCTTAAGGATTTTGAACGGAAAAATAAACATACCGATTTCTGGTGGGAATTTGGTAGATATATCCTCCAGGGTGGGGTCGAACACGTACATGTCCTTAGGGGGTTGGTAGTCCTTTGGTGTGAATTTAGTTAGCTCCACCTGGCCGCTGGGTCTTTGGGTGCCCCTGGGCCTGGGGCTGGGGCTGCTGGGGGCCTGGATCCTGGGGATTTCTGGGATGTTGGTGTCTTCGATTGTCTCATATCCTGGGGTCAGCTGGAAATCTGGCTGGGTCTTGGATTTGATGACCAGGGTCATAACATGTGGCTTCCCATTTAGGATCCTGTAGAGGGGTAGTCTCCAGAAAAGAGGGCAGCGAGGGTATCTCTCGAGCTGCACCACTCTTAATTGAGCGCCAATTATGAAGCTGACCTTGGCCTTCCAGTTGAGATCCAGGTGGCGGCCAAAGGGCCTAGTGAGGCGGGGCTTTCCAATTTTAGGGGCCTTAATGAAGGGTGGCCATAGGTTGGAGCCGAAAATCATGGTTCCCACAACAAACTCGTATGTTCTGCCCTGGGAGTGGATGCGGAGGACAAACTGGGGCAAGCCATCGGATTCGTCTTGCCTACAGTGTGGCCAGTGTCTGCAGCATCTGGAGATGAAGAGGCGGGCCAGGTACAAGATGATCAGGACGGAGCCGATTGCCCACATCACATCGTAGCGTCCAGGAGTCTGGATAAATTCCAGGCTTTGCTCCACGGGCTGTTGTGTGGGTGTCGAGGGCCAGTTGTTGTTGGCCTTGTTGATCAGATCCTTGAGATTCTGCCAAGTCGCTGCATCCGCCATTCTGGGTGTGTTGAGTGCTAGATGGACTGTCACCAACTGAGCCAGGCGTGACACGCGCATCTGGATCTGGCATGTCATTGCACAACAGAGGATGGCAATCAGAGGGGTCACTAAGTGGAACCAGATCGAATATTCCAAATGGTAACCAAGGTGTGTTAGTGAACTTGCTGACAGAAGAGAAGACTCATCTGACAGACCCTTGGCTGCTCGTCTGAGGGTGAGTACGCTTTTAATTAAGGGTACTATTTTTTGGTTGTGTAAGGATTTGAGACGCTGGAAGTTAGGTAGTTCCAGGGACCGTGGCACGGTTGTCATGGTAACGCCTGATATGTTAGCTGGAGGTGAACCAAAATGTCGCCATAGTGGTAAGTTTATGGGGCTCATGGCCATGGGTTCCAGTGTTATATTTTGTACGCAGGTTATATTTGAATTGATCATAACCATGCCTGCGTTCTTAATAGAGCATAGGCATGGTACTGACATGACTGAGTATGCTGCATTGATCATTGGGATTTGTCCCGCATTGTGACACTGTAAGTAAGATGGCGATTTACTAGTGATCATGAGATATGTTGACCTAGAAATGGGTTTGATTAGGTTGGGTATGGGTGCAGCCATGTGTGCAGTGAAACTGCAGGTGTGGTGCACTGCATCAGGTAGGTCCAGGAGTAGGGACAGAGTGCAGGTGGGGTGTAGAGGTGATAGCAGGGGGAGGGGTAGGTTACAGCTGATGAAGGTGTCTTGTGTACATAGGTCTAAGTCTGCCTGCTGAAGCTCCATGAAATGGGCGTGGCTGGGAGACATGGCTATGTAGGGGGGTAGGGGCTGTACCAGGGTGTAACCTGTAGAGTTAACATCTGATGTGTCAAAGGGGACTGGAAAGGTTTCAGTTCTGAATAGGGTGTAAACATTATCCCCTAGTCCTATGGGTATGGGTAGTGAGATGAAGAGGGTGGAGGGGTCACTCCACTGGGCACTTACTCGTCTTTTATAGTAATGACCTATGGGTATGTCAAGGATTGATATGCCTTGGTGGGCGCTACTCAAGGCGCTGGAGAGGTTGTTTAGGCCTGACCTGAGGGTGTCATGGGAAATTAAGTTGGGAGGGAGCTCGCCCTCCATTAAGCTGTTTATGGCACTTAATAAAATATCTAGATCCTCCTGAAGGTCGATTAGTGACTCAATTTGTGAGTTTGCTGCAGAAAATAACATGGAATAAAAGGTGTCCTGTCTGGCTTGGGATTCTAAATTTAAAATAATGTTTGAAAAGTTGGAATCTAATGTTTTTAGATTTTGGGCCAGCAGGGACAGTGCGTCGTCAGTATCATTTTGGAATTCAGATAGGATGTTTAGGGAATTGTAATTGTATTCTGAGATATTTAATAGAAAATGGGTGGCTAATTCAACCACATGCATTTTAGTGGCCAATCTTCTGTCAATGTCAGAAATGTCAGCGTTTAGAAGGTCAATTTCAGGTTGGGTTCCCAGGCCTAGGGTTGCTCTGAGAATATCGCCAATGATTTGTCCTGGGGCATTTCTGGCCTGACGGTTCCTGGGGTTGGAAATTAAATTAATCAAAAGGTCTAATGAATTTTGGGTTTTGTCAAATAGGGTGCTAATCAATGTGTCCAGATTGTTGGCTGTTTGGGTAATGTATGGTGGGGTGCCGGGCTTAAGTAGGGGTGACACTTTATCAGGTCTTTGGAGGTTGGGGGACAGGGAGATGTTCAGACTGAAAACTAGGGGGTAGTCCATGAAATTTGAGATTAGGGGCTGTGGTAACTGGGTAAACAGTGTTCCATAATTTGGTCTGAATACGATCCTTTGTGGTAACTCCTTGTCCTGTGATCCATTGGTGAGGTTGAAGAGGATACACAGCACTATTAGAGGTACTGCGGCTCTGTAAAAGAGATGTGATGGGGGGATTGAGTTTGTGAGTCATATCAGCAATTGGGTTATGTGGTGGGGGATTTTATGGTCGATTGTGTGGGAGGTGTCCTCCTGTGAAAGGGGACTGTAGGCACACCTAGGTGGGTGTAGTGTGGTTTGTTTAAACAGTGGGGGGGTGGTTGCTTGGCGAGGGTGTGAGGGGGGTATGATGGAGATGTGACTGGACCTGTGGTATTAGTAGGCTAAGACTAAATGGGGGGGTTGTGAGAGTAAAAATTTTGTAGCTTACCCTGTCGGATTTATTTCAGCAATGGGCTGTAGGTGGGAGTTTAGACAGGTTATTGGACCACATGTGGGTCTCAAGAATGGCTTTCTGAACTACTAATTCTATGGCGTCCCTGATGACCAAAGCTCTGCCCGTCCCACTAAAGTATCTGGGAAGGTCTTTTAAAGGCTGGTCAGAGACCAGAAGTGTGCGCGCGCACAGCAAGGCTATATAAGCGGCTGTTTTAGGTTTGAAGGTGCTCCAATCTGGAGAAGTTGGCATGTCACAACAGACATAAAGTAACATCCTCTTGACGAGGGTAGAGACCAACGGGTTTGATAGCGGCAGTTCCTTGTGGACTGCGGGGTCATTCAGGTAATATGCTAAATGTCTAGAAGTCATATTGAAGACCAAATTTTGGTGGTGTACAATGAGCTGCCTAAACTCAAAAATGTCTCTTCCTTCTTTCAATAATCCAACCGGTCCCAGGAGGTCGTAGATTGTCCAATTTTCACTGAAGAGAAGTTTTAATTTGAGTAAGCTACTTTTTGAATAAGCTGTAAACTATACAGAGGGGTGAGTATAGGGGCACAAACAATTGAGTCAGGTATGGGGCGCGAAGTGAACAATCAAACTTTTAACAGGTATTCTAGTACTCACACTGCCATTGGTTAATAGAGGTACCTGGGTAGCATGACATCAGATTATGTCATTGACCATATAAGAACGACTGATAAAACTAGTACTGGTTAATGGGCACATAGGACAGGCCTACCTGGGCTTATTGCACGTCGTAAACGCCATGGTGATCCCTGGTCCAGGCACTTGTTCACTTGGAACGCTGATATGGTGTGATCTGGGTGATGTTGTGGAGTGGCTAAGGTGGGGGTGGGCTAAGGCTTATAAACCCATCCGTGAGGGTGGCTATTTCTCACTTTTGGATATCCCTATAGTGGTATGTCTTGCCCTAAAAAGGCTGGGCCTGATTCTATTGGATGGCTGCAGTTTGGGCATATGTCCCTTATGCAAATTTGGAACCTATACCCCGGTAATAAGCTTATAATTGGAATTCCTGGGGTCAGGTTTGAGATAAGGCGGGAGTGGAGAGGTCAGTTCACATGTCTAAAAATTTGCTGACCATGAATACATGTGTGTGAGAAACATCATGCCTGGGGTACCGAGCTGCTCTTAATTGACAGCTCATAAATATGGGGTTCTACCTGTATCAGCGCCCTCGTGCTAAACAGAGGTACAAACATGGGTGGGCATGGGGGAATACGAGCACCTACAATAGGCGTGTCAACTGGTAAATAGGAGCCCTGAAAAGCTATCTAGCCGGTGTATGCATGATTTTTCTTTAAATGAAAAACATGTACCAGAGGATACACTGCTGCCGTGGGCAATTTATGTGGCTACCTAACCATAGCTGGACAAAATTGTGTGCATATGCTGCCCTTGAGTGGTTGACAGTGCGGCTGGTTGAAGGGTTTGATCCTGGGGTCAAACAGTGTATAATTGGGCTCATTGGGCCTTTGATAAATAATTTAAAGGAAAAATAAAATTGGTTTGAGAAAAACGAGATATATATAATAAAAGGATGAATATAAAAACAAAAGGCGTGCGAGGTGATAAGTTAAGAGGTGAGTGTTAGTAAATCTTCAAAGAAGAGAAAAAGGGGGTACCTGATGATATGGGGTGCCGCTGAGGGAATTTGTTATCATCAGGTCGGGGCTTTGAGGTCGGTGGTCACATGTGTAGGGTGGGTAATTGGGCCTAGGTGTGTGTGAGTGCGGGTGTCCCTGTAGATAGCAGGGGTGTGGCACGTGGCCTGAGTGTGGGCCAACAGCCGTGGTGAGTGTTGGTGTGTGTGTGTGTATGGGGGGGGGGGGTCGGGGTCGAGAGGTGTTTCTGTGTGTGGGGGGGGGGGTATTTGTGCTTTCTCTATATGTGATTTCAACGAAATTTCATTGCTTCCTTTTCTTTGCCCTTTTCTTGGGTGATGGGGCAAAGGTGATGATACCTTTCTTTGCCGGCCTTCCTCTCTTTTTCTTGAGGGGAGGGGCTGGTGTATTGGTATCAGCAATTATGCTTGAATCAGGGTCGAAGAGAGTTTGTACAGGACCAGTCTGGAGCCTTTTTATGATGGCTTTGGCGCTGGCCCTTGTAATTGGTCTTCTCAGCCTGGATACATGTACTGCCTTTTTAAAGACATGTCCATCCTGCAACCTTTTTAAAATTGCAGTCACTGATGAGGTCATCTTAACTATGATGTAAGGGCCAGAGTATGTGGGTTGCAGCTTTTTGGTGGTGTGTTTTACCAGGAGGTTAGGTATATGTAAGTACACCAACTGACCGGTATTGAAGGTGGCTACCTCTGCAGAGGCGTCATGCTTGGCCTTCATCTTTTTGTGGGCCTTTATCATGTTTTCTGCTGCCTTCATTTGAATTTCATCCCTGAGATTTAATAAATGAGTGGCTACATTTTCTTTTTGTGCCGGGTCAACATCTTCTGTTGCTGTGATCAGTGCTAATGCAGCCTCTGTGGGTAGATGGGTTTGTTTTCCAAATACCAGGAGATTGGGTGAGTAACCCAAGGCACTGGAGACTGTGTTATTCATGCTAAAAATCACAGCTTGGAGGAAGGTTGACCAATGTTTTTGTGATTTAGACACAAAGGCTCTGAGGGATGATTCTATTGTCTGGTGTTGGCGTTCACATAGACCTTGAGATCTGGACTAGTGTGCGCTCCCTGTGACATGCTTAATACCAAATTTATTGCAGAAGAGGGCAAAGAATTTTGAAGTGTATTGTTTAGCATTGTCAGTGTTTAAAACTGAGGGAGTGCCATGGATGCAGATCACTCTCTGAAAGAAACCAAGGGCTACCTCAGCGCTTGTGTTGTCTTCTGTGCACCATGCTGTTACATGTCTAGTGGCGTGATCTGTGACCACATGTATGTGGTGGGATCCATTAACAGCCTTGTTAAATGGTCCTATTGTATCCATGGTGACATGAGAGTAGGCTGTGAGTACAGGTTCACGGAGTGTCATTGGTGATTTTAGGTTTTTCGGCCTCTTTTTGGTGGTAAGGCATGTGTGACATGTGCCACAGTAATCAAACACCTGTTTGAACATTGAGCGCCAATAGTACCGTGACCTGATAGCTGCATATGTTTTCATTGAACCCAAGTGCCCTCCTAATGGGGAGCAGTGTGTGGATTCAATTAATGATTCTGCCCACTTTTCTGGAATCACAATTTGAAGGGAGGGGTCTAGGGATTTACCCATGACTGTGTCAGTGATTCTGAAAAGTACCTCATCTAGTATGATGAACTGATCATGATTGGCTAAAATCTGATTTGTCAAGCCTTGATCTGGTGGCAATTTTCCATCCTGAATGTAATTTAGCATTGATGAAGCAAAAAGATCTTCTTTTTGTGCTTTAATCAATACTTCTCTAGAGGGTGTGAGTGAGGGGTGCTTGCAAATTTTGGTGATAGCCCTCTCAGCCAAAGGTAACACTTTGTGTGACAGCTTGGCGCGTCTGGCATTGGCTGCCTTAACTGATACCCTGGGTGACCTAGACTTGGGAGGTCGACCTCTTGGCCTTGAACCAGCTGGCTTGACCTTTGTGGGTCGGCCTTGTTTGTTTACAGCGGTTCTGGACCGTGATTGGCTGGGGGCTGGGGGTGTGTCTTCCTGGGAGTTCTGTGACTGTGCCCTGGTCAAGACGCACAGCTCCGTTGGCGCTGCTAGTGAAGCTAAGTGGTTTCTTTCAGAGCTATTTTTCTTTGCAATTACACCTTTGGGTGGTTTGCCTGTGCTTCCCCAGATTTTACCTCCTTTTAGAATTGATCTAGGGGGTCCCATCTGGATTGGGTTCTTGGGTACTGGCTCGTTGGACCTAAAGACTTTGGTCATGGAGATATCAGAGAAAGTTAATTTCTTGGGGGGGAGAATAATTTTCCCCTGGGATCTAATTGGCACTGGGTCATCAGAGCTGGGTGGGTAGGATCTCCTGGATAGGAAATCTGCCACAAAATTTGCTCTGCCTTGCAGATACTTCACCTCAAAGTCGTAAGACATGACTGTGTCTACCCACCTGGCTAGTCTCCCATTAGTAATGTTCTCTTTTTTATTAAAAAGGGAGACCAGGGCAGTGTGGTCTGAGTACACTTTGAAGTGGGCTCCATCCACATAATGGTGGAACTTTTTAACTGCAAAGACGATGCCTAGAAGTTCTTTGTCTGTTATTCCATATCTCGTCTCCTGTGGTGTCAAACCTCTACCTGCAAATTCAATTGGTCTATAGAAACCATTCTCATCTACCTGTGTGATCACAGCTCCCAAGCTATAGTTGCTTGAGTCTGTAAATATGACAAATGGCTTGCTGTAGTCAGGGAATTTGAGGACAGCTTCAGTGCAAATTGAAGCTTTGATTTTCTCAAAGGCGCGCTGGCAACTAGTGGTCCATTTAAAGGTCCCTTTGGTGGCTTCATATAGAGGTGCCATTATGTGGGCAAAACCTTTAATAAACCTTTTGTAGAATTGTGCCATGCCATTGAAACATCTAAGGTCGTGGATGTTTTTAGGTGGAGGGAAGGTTTTGAATGGCCAGATTTTGTCTGGGGAAGGTGACACACCGTGTTGATCTAGAGAAAATCCCAAGAAATCCATCTTGGTTGTGCCAAATTCACATTTTTCTGATTTCAGTTTGATATTTCCTTTGATGAAAAGTTTGAGCACCTCATCTAGGTCCTGCAGGTGTCTTTCCCAGGTGGGGCTATAAATAGCCACATCGTCAACATATGCTACTGCATTTCTGTACTTGCATTTCATGAGCAATTGCTCCATGACATTCATGAAAGACAAACCTGAGGTTTTGAGTCCCATTGGGAGAACTTTGGCCATGTATCTGGTTCCATTGGCTGAAAAGGTGGTAATAGGCCTAGATTCTTCCGCCAGGGGAATTTGATGGTAGGCACTATATACATCTAATTTTGAGAAATATTTTGCACCTGTTCTGCCAACTTGTTGCATGAGGTCGTCCGCTCTGGGGAATTGGTAGGAAAAAGATTTGAGGTTTTGATTAACCCATCTGTAATCCACTACCACTCTCCAGCCTGAGGCTACAGATCTGTCTCCCTGAGGTTTGGGTACTAAGAAAGCTGGTGAATTCCATTCACACGGCTTGGTACATTCCTCAATGATTCCCTGTTTTAAATGTTTATTTAGGAGCTCTCTTTGGAAAATTTCTTTATGAGGGGACATTCTGTATGAGGGCCTGTTGCAGGGCTTGAAATCTGGAATTAATTCCAGCTTGACCTCATTCTCAGTGTTGGAGCCAATGGCGCTGTCATCAATCACAAAAGCCTGCCTATTCTGTTCAACAATTTTACGTACCTGCGTTTTTTTAGTCTCAGTGAGCTGCTCACAAATTTTGTATTGTAGGGGTTCATTACCCTTGGGAAATTGCTCCAGGGGGTCTTCACCACAATTTATTGGAAAAAGCTCGCTGGCAGGTGAGACATGGTTCAGTGAATGATGAGTGTCCAGGGGGCCTATTGGTATAGCCTTTTTCATGTTGAAAGGTTTGAAAATACCTAGAGGTGTGTGTTTCTTCTTTAAATGCAAAGGAAAATCATTTGGATTTGCCACAGTTACCGGTATTAATTTTGCACTAGTCTTGGGTTTAACCAAGGCGTGCTTAATCAAGAAAGGTAGGGCTGGTTTGATATTTTCAGTGATGCCTGTCAATTTATTTAAATTTTCTGAACCGTTGACAATAGCATTGAGAGTGGTTTCAGAGTTTGGTGGTATTGTGATATTTTCAGCAGGCCTGATTGTGTTTATGGAGGGAAGCTTGGGGCCAAAACTAAGCTTAGCTTTGTACTTGGTCATGAAGTTTACTCCAAGAATGATGGGGTGATTTAATTTTGGTACAACATGTAATCTTGTAACAAATTCTTTGCCTTCAATTAGGAAACTGAGTGTAATGGCATGGTTTACCTGTACTGTGGATCTGTCTGCTAGGAGGACATTCATACGTGAGCGTCTTCCATGTTTAAAGTTTGGGGTGTGTATTACCTTATCTGCCATTTTTTGACTGATAAAAGATAGGGATGCTCCAGAGTCTACCAAAGCTCTATAGGGGTGGTCATTTATGTCGACAAAGACTGCACCTTTAGTTAACTCGGTATTAATGCGAGAGACCTTACCTTGCTGCCCATACTTATCTGACTTGATTCTCAGTTGAAGCCGTGCCACTCTGCTACTGCTGTCCTCGTAACAGTCTTCGCTGTCTGAAGAAGAGCTGTCACCAAAATCCAGGTTGTTGTCCTTGGAAAAATCCATTTTTGGCCGCTGTAGGGAGTTGATTTCTGCATCACTTTGAATATCAGTTGGGTGGTGGCTGGCGGGGGGCGTTCCAGATTTCATATCTACTGTGGTGGGGGCGGGGTGGTTTGGTGCTTTGCATCCTTCCCCTGAAACCTATTCTTCGTCATCATAGTCTGTGTCTTCATCAATGAAGTCTTCATCACCATCGTTGTGATCATGATTGTCTTCATCAATGTTGTGTAGGTCAGCGTTGCCCTCAGGTTCCGTCGGATCACTTTCATTGTTATTCCTGGGGAATCTGCTGGGTGTGGGGTCTCTGGTCCTCCTATTCTGGTAAGGGGGACTATTGCTGTTTATGATATCAGCCTCATGTGTGACCTTTTTAAAGGAAACCTGTTTATTGTTTGCTGGGGCTGTGGCCACTGTGATGACTATTTTGTTGTCATCCCTGGAGGTAGGATTTCTGGAGGCGCTTTGTGATCTAGCTCTTTGCTGAGGTGGTTTATTTCTTCATCCAGAAGCATCCTGAGACCTTGACCTTCTGAACCTTCTGTAATTGGGGTCAGATTGGTTGCTGGAGCCGTTTTGGGTCCTGGTCTCATACTGCCTGTTGTAGTTGCCACTGGGGTACCTGTCATACTTTTTATTGTTGGAGTATTGGTTTTCCTTTCTGGGTGTGCCACTATTGTTTTTGTTACTGTTCATGGCACAGAGGTCTGCTTGTTGGGTCCCAGCCATGGCCATTTTATGTGCTTCTATGCGCAATTCCTGTGTAAGGGCCATTTTTTCTGCATCAGCTATGGTTTTGGGCATGTCAGGGAGGATTACTGATTTAATTTGAGGCTTAAGCCCATTAATCAGGTAATCCACTTGAACTGACTCCTCCAGGTTGCTGTTTGCCAAGAGCAGGGTCATGTCTTCTAAGTACTGTTCCACTGTCTCATCTGGCTGTTGTGTCCTGTTTCTATAACCTTTGCTGATAGTTGCAGGGTCAGGGGTGCCAAAACGCTTCAGGAAGGCTGCATATACTGCCTCATTGTCATACATGATGGGCTTCTCAAAAATATTGGCGAAGAACCATTGAGCTGCCCTGCCCTTTAGGAAGGTGTATAGGCAGGAGGCGTGCAGGTGTTGGTGGCGGGGGTATACATTCCTGATCCAGAACTTAAATTCTGTGATGAATTTGGCGGCAGACCTGTACTCAGTTGGTTTGTCAAATGTCTCAGGCTTATTAAAAGAGCTGAGTTGGGCTGAGGAGAGTTTGTCATCACTCAAAGTCATTTGACCCAAACCACTGGCGATGTGAGATTGGCCTATCATTGGTATCATAGGGGTGGAGTGGTCGTATGCCTGGCGGTGTCCTGTTGGATGTGCACCTGTGCTTTGAGAATACAGGGTTTGCATGGGTATAGGCATGTTGCTGGGTGTACGAGCATGAGCAGGGATATAGATACTACCTGCCACTGTACCTAATGTGTTAGCATTGGCCTGCACTGGGGTGGTGGCTGGAGCTGCCATCTGGCGAGTAGCGGAGACACTAGGAATATCGTCTCGGGTTGACCTGTGTGAGGTGGGCGTGGCACCCAATAAACCAGCTGGAGTGTTGTTCTGGAAGGCGCTGGGTGGGCTTAACCTTATGTCATTGCCAGCATGTTGGTAACCTGGCATGGTAGGTGCACTGGGGGTCTGTGAGGCGTGAGGTATACCCAAGTTTGCCGGTGAGGCGTGGGCAGGAGGGGGCTGGAGTGGGGGCCTGTGGCCATAAACTGAGCAAATCTCTCTCCTAACATCATCCATGTTCCTGTTGATGCGCTCAGAGATATCTGCTGCCATCATTTCAGATCTTCTCAGGACATCTGCATTATCTTCTGCAGCTCTCCTGTGTGATTGTATCAAGTCGCGCTCCATCTGAGCCTTCCAGGTGTCCATGTTGTCTAACCTGTCGTTGACTCTGTTTAGATGGCTGGTGTGCTCCTGGCCTACCCTTTGGATTTCAGCTGATAGGAGATTAATCTGGCCAGTCAGTAAATTGCTTAAGGAATCACTGACTGCCTGTGTACATTCTCTTACCAGATTCCTGGCCAGGTCGTCCTGATCATACCTGGGAGGATGTGTAGTGGGTGTCCTGCTGTCCATCCTGCCTCTGCGTAGGTGAGGGAAGGTGATTTCAGGATCGTCCTCAGAGGTTAGGCTGTCTTCTGAGGTGCAGTATGGGGTGGCTCTTCTCCTGAAGATCTGGGAGGTGGCTCCTATAGCACCTGCTACTGCCGAGTCTATGCTCCTCAATACCCTATAGTAGGGGGGTGTCTGCCTTCTAAGAGGTGAGGTAGACTGTGCCCTCCTTCTCCTGGGGCTAGGTAGGGGTGTATAGTCTGAAGAGGTGGCCCCTGTGTCCAGGTTTGGGGTATTGAGAGTGTTTGGTGGTGTTGGGGTAGCCTCAGGGGTCGGGGTATTTAGATATGACCTGAAGGGGTCACTAGATGTGGTGGCGTCAGGCCACTGCTCCTCTAGTATTCTATTAATGCGACCTAAAAATGCTGAGGGACTTTCACCACACTGTGTACTGTGAGTGTTGGGGGCTGGTGCCTCCTGAGCTCTATTTGTCCTTACTGATCTCCACCTATTGATAGCTGATCTTATCCTTTGTCTCCAGAGATCAGATTCAGGTGGTAATGTAGGGTCAGGGGGAATATAACTGTCCCAGGTGAGTTCAGAAGGGTTGGGGTGTGTAAAACCAGCTGGGGGTGAGGTGGTGTCTGTACCGGTAGCAGGCTGCCGAGGTAATGTAGGTATGCTTTCTAAGGCGGCCTGTAATCGTGGTGACCTGGGCTCTAGGTGTGAGTCCAGGTCCAAGTGGCTTGGTGAAGCTACAGGTGTAGATGATGTTTCACCTGGTAGACCAGCAAGTCTTAGGACTGGGGATTCAGCACTTGAAAAACCAGGTAAAGTCAGATTAAGTCCTGGTGCCTGTGATGTGAGTGGGGTGCTGGTCTGTGTACCGGTATTATTGTCATCAATTGTTGATGAGAAAGTTTTGTTTCTACTCACAGGTGTTGGCTTGGGTGTTAGAAATGATGGTGGTAGGATTGGATCCAACAGAAAGGCGTCAGGTGACGAGTCAGATGACGGAACAGTCTGCTGCTGGTCTGGGGCTGCTGCTGGTGCTGCTGCTGCTGCTGCTGCTGGTGGGGGCGCGTCTAGCCCTGGGGATGTAACGGCATCTTCTGTAAATGGCTCTTTGGTTGTTGTCTCACTTTGATTCATGGCTCATGAGAGGTGAAAACAATCGGACGTTACAAATAGGGTTCTCCACCATTGTCAATGTCTCGTTACATGTCATGAAGTGAGGTAACAGGAGTCCAGACAATTCAGTTGATGATCCAGCTTTATTGTAAGATTGGCATGATGAGTAACTGATACAGTGTACAATATAGTACTCGCCAGTCTGACCAAGCTATATCCTAAGCCAAGGCACCTGAGTGTCGTAGGGTCTAGGTTGGAGAAGAATAAGATGCTGAGGCTTGATCCTGACTAGGTTATATAGTCAGGAGCAAGCCCAGATGACGTCGTGTCTATTTCTGTACTTTCTATTTTTAGTATAGGGAGCGACTCAAATATGCTGAGTCGGTGGTTCTGCTCAGTCCCAATCTGTGGTAGGAGGGGTGAGCTGCTCCTATTGGCTAGGTGAATCTAAAAATAGTTGAGTTCTCCAGTGGGGGATCCACAGGAGGGAGCCTGGGGATTTCCCACTGGAGGAGGGCAGGTGTGAACTCTTCACCCTGCCAAGCTAAAAATAGGTTGACCTTGGTTTGAACTAGGGGGGTAGCTTGGCCAGTTTGGTTTGAGTATGTCGTTCATAATTATAATACATAGAATAGTCCATTGACACTCTATTTAATAGAGGAAGAGGTTCTGTGCCTTGGAATGTAACAGGGATGTAATCCAATAAGTTATATTGAGTGTATGGTGGAGTAATCAATATGTTGTCACCGCTTCAGCGTTGGTCACGTTTTCGGGAGTTTGCGAGGGTTCGGTGAAGGCCAAGATAAGTTCCTTGAGTTACTCATAGATGGCCAAGGGTCCTTTTCCTGTATAATAGACCTTCTTAAGATAAAGCAGAGTAATTTTCAAGAGAATATGATGAGTTTTGGTGAACTGAGGGTAAAGTTAAAATTGTGGATCGATTTTCACCAAATTTTACACCTTGCGCTATATTACACAAGACCCATAAATCCAAAAGTTTAGATCCCCGGTTTTTGATTTTTGGTCAACTTAAACTACTATATTGTAGTATTATTGAAACAGCATTTGGTGACAATCCAAGCATTACTCAGTGTGGTATTGATGTTATACAGTAAAATTCCGTTATAACAAAGTGATTGGGATTGGCAAAAAGATTCGTTATAAACGAATTTCGTTGTAACCAAATTATGCAATAAAGAGTACATTATGGGTCAGCAAATACCCCGTACCCCTCCCTTATCCCTCCTGCCGCCCAGAGCTCAATGGTGGCGGATAGAGAAGTCCTATCACACCCCCTACACCTCCCTTACCCCTTCTGCCACCTAAAGCTCAATGGTGCCGGATAGAGAAGTCCTATCACACCCCCTACACCTACCTTACCCCTGTTGCTGCCTAAAGCTCATTGGTGGTGGAAAGAGAAGTCCTATCACACCCCCTACCCCTCCCTTACCCCTCCTGCCGCCCAGGGCTCAATGGTGGCGATAGAGAAGTCCTATCACACCCCCTACACCTCCCTTACCTCTTCTGCCGCCTAAAGCTCAATGGTGGCCAAACAAAATCCCTAGATTCCTCTGAAGCCATTGTAAGGCCAGTATCTGCCATGAAAAATTCGTTGTAAACGATTTTACATCATATGAAGTTCATTGTAAGAGGATTATTTTACTATAGAAATGTATGGTGCTGATTTGGGACAATGTGATTTGTTTGTTGTAAACCAAAATTCGTTGTAACAGGATTCGTTGTAAAGAAATTTTACTGTATCTAAAAACGTGACCAACGCTGAACGATATTCTAAGGGTTTTACGCCATGGGCTATAAAAACTGAACCCCTGGGAGTTGAATCCTTGAACGGACCTTTCTGATATGCCAAGATATAGGGCTTTCAATAAAATAAAGTGTTATTAAGTAATACTAAGTTTGTAAATCTATCAGTCCTGAGCCAGATATGCATAGAAAGTTGAATCCCCCCATATAGTGATGAAGTGTATGTGATGATGATTATTGTATGTAGATGGAGGCTTCAATACATAACTACAGTGTAGACCCATTTCCTTGTTATCAAACTTTGGTGCCTTGCTTCCTTCAAATGACAGAGCCATTGATTTTGTGATTCAGTCAACTAAACCTAAGATATAATTTCTATAGAAAACAAACACACATTATGTAGTGCCTGATTGCTGTTTATTTGAATAATCTTCACTTACATATTCAGACTAAAAGTGATACAACATTTGTCCTATGTCAATCATAGAACACTCATAAAATAGCAACATAGGATCTCTGCATGAGCAGCTCTGTGCTCACGGAGGACAAGGAGAAGCCATACATGGATTTAATAGAAGTCAGGAAGGACAAAGCCACAAGTGGACTTTGTAGAAGTCAAGGACAAGGAAAGCCACAAGTGGGCTTAGTAGAAGTCACGGAGGACAAAACCACAAGTAGAGGTCATGGGGGACAGGGAAAACCACAAGTAGGCTTAGTAGAATACAGGGAGGACAGGGAAAGCCACAAGTGGGATAAGTAGAAGACGGGGAGGACAGGGAAAGCCACAAGTGGGCTTAGTAGAAGTCATGAAGGACAAAGCCACAAGTGGACTTAGTAAAAGTCAAGGAGGACAAAGCCACAAGTGGGCTTAGTAGAAGTCAGGGAGGACAAAGCCACAAGTGGGCTTAGAAGAAGTCATGGAGGACAAAGCCACAAGTGGACTTAGTAAAAGTCAAGGAGGACAAAGCCACAAGTGGGCTTAGTAGAAGTCAGGGAGGACAAAGCCACAAGTGGGCTTAGTAGAAGTCACAGAGGACAAAGCCACAAGTGGACTTAGTAAAAGTCAAGGAGGACAAAGCCACAAGTGGGCTTAGTAAAAGCCAAGGAGGACAAAGCCACAAGTGGGCTTTGTAGAAGTCAAGGAGGACAGGGAAAGCCACAAGTGGGCTTTGTAGAAGTCAGGGAGGACAAAGCCACAAGTGGACTTTTTAAATGGCCAGCTGCAGGAGCCAGCTGCAGGAGCCGGCTGCAGGAGCCAGCTGCAGGAGCCAGCTGCAGGAGCCAGCTGCAGGAGCCAGCTGACCAGCTAATAAGAAAACTGCAGGCCAGGGCTTATTACTTCACATGGCCTGGAGTGAGATGGACTTATGGTGGCAGCCATGCTTAGCACACAGCAGATATAACAACCTCTGATGTCACCCTTCTTATCCACCCAAGTAAACCTAAGACAAATAAAAACAGCTTTTAGGTTGTTGTAATCAGTGTTACAATGCCATGTGTGAGCGACAAAGATTAACACATTTGGTACCAGAAGAAAGGTAAGGCTACATGTAAAACATTTTTTCCATGATGTGTTTGTCCTGTCTATGGAGTTTGATTGGTTGTTGTCATTGACCAAAGGGCCATATGGCAACTGTTTTATTCTGTTCTGTACCCTCCACTTTATCTGTTTTCTGAGAAATCAATAAACTTTTCTTTAAATACTGAAAAAGAGATTTGGCCTCAGAAGGTGCCCTTTATACAAACTACACTGAAGCTGTTTCTCAAATGTCATATTGTATTCAAGATTCTATCGTTGAGTGTTATCATAGATATTAGACATATAAATTGAATTTATAAAGGTTTTACCCTCTAAATTTCCTTACAAAAATACATATATTTGGATTAGAATATTGCTTTAATGCTCGCATGGTAATTGGTGACTTGGTCCTTGTGCCTGCAGCATGGGTTAAGTGTATCATCCCTCCCTGTATGAGTGCATCATGCCTCCCTGTATGAGTGCATCATGCCTCCCTGTATGAGTGCATCATGCCTCCCTGTATGAGTGCATCATGCCTCCCTGTATGAAAGCATCATGCCCACCTTTAAAAGTGTATACCCAGGGTTGATGTGAAATATATTACAGATAACACAGAAGAGGTTTATCTAAACTAACTAACATTAAACACCACAATACAGACAGTGACATGCTAACATGTAAAGTCAAGTCAAGAAAGTGCCCCTTTAAATAATCTTGCTATTAACATCTCGCTTTTGGGGCTAATTACAATTAAATCAACTCAAACAACTCATTTGAAAATAAAACATTTATTGTGTAACACCCAGGCAGTGTATGTCCTGTGAGTGTTACTGATGCTGTACAACCAACAGAAAGGTGAAGGAGTAAAGTAAACATAAAACGACACAGGTTGGAGTCTATAGTTCAGCACACACATGTCACACCTTGCACATACAGAAACATGTCATGTATCTACATGTGTCATGTCACTGTGTGATGTCACATCTTGTACAGAAACATGTCAAGTATCTACATGGGTCATGTCACTGTGTGATGTCACATCTTGTACAGAAACATGTCATGTATGTACAAGGGTCATGTCACTGTGTGATGTCATATCTTGTACAGAAACATGTCATGTATCTACGAGGGTCATGTCACTGTGTGATGTCATATCTTGTACAGAAACATGTCATGTATCTACGAGGGTCATGTCACTTTGCGATGTCACATCTTGCACAGAAACATGTCATGTATCTACGAGGGTCATGTCACTTTGCGATGTCACATCTTGTACAGAAACATGTCATGTATCTACAAGGTCATGTCACTGTGTGATGTCACATCTTGTACAGAAACATGTCATGTATGTACATGGGTCATGTCACTGTGTGATGTCACATCTTGTACAGAAACATGTCATGTATGTACAAGGGTCATGTCACTGTGTGATGTCACATCTTGTACAGAAACATGTCATGTATGTACATGGGTCATGTTACTGTGTGATGTCACATCTTGTACAGAAACATGTCATGTATGTACAAGGGTCATGTCACTGTGTGATGTCACATCTTGTACAGAAACATGTCATGTATGTACAAGGGTCATGTCACTGTGTGATGTCACATCTTGTACAGAAACATGTCATGTATGTACATGGGTCATGTCACTGTGTGATGTCACATCTTGTACAGAAACATGTCATGTATGTACAAGGGTCATGTCACTGTGTGATGTCACATCTTGTACAGAAACATGTCATGTATGCACAAGGGTCATGTCACTGTGTGATGTCACATCTTGTACAGAAACATGTCATGTATGTACATGGGTCATGTTACTGTGTGATGTCACATCTTGTACAGAAACATGTCATGTATGTACAAGGGTCATGTCACTGTGTGATGTCACATCTTGTACAGAAACATGTCATGTATGTACAAGGGTCATGTCACTGTGTGATGTCACATCTTGTACAGAAACATGTCATGTATGTACAAGGGTCATGTCACTGTGTGATGTCACATCTTGTACAGAAACATGTCAAGTATCTACATGGGTCATGTCACTGTGTGATGTCACATCTTGTACAGAAACATGTCATGTATGTACAAGGGTCATGTCACTGTGTGATGTCATATCTTGTACAGAAACATGTCATGTATCTACGAGGGTCATGTCACTGTGTGATGTCATATCTTGTACAGAAACATGTCATGTATCTACGAGGGTCATGTCACTTTGCGATGTCACATCTTGCACAGAAACATGTCATGTATCTACGAGGGTCATGTCACTTTGCGATGTCACATCTTGTACAGAAACATGTCATGTATCTACAAGGTCATGTCACTGTGTGATGTCACATCTTGTACAGAAACATGTCATGTATGTACATGGGTCATGTCACTGTGTAATGTCACATCTTGTACAGAAACATGTCATGTATGTACAAGGGTCATGTCACTGTGTGATGTCACATCTTGTACAGAAACATGTCATGTATGTACATGGGTCATGTTACTGTGTGATGTCACATCTTGTACAGAAACATGTCATGTATGTACAAGGGTCATGTCACTGTGTGATGTCACATCTTGTACAGAAACATGTCATGTATGTACAAGGGTCATGTCACTGTGTGATGTCACATCTTGTACAGAAACATGTCATGTATGTACATGGGTCATGTCACTGTGTGATGTCACATCTTGTACAGAAACATGTCATGTATGTACAAGGGTCATGTCACTGTGTGATGTCACATCTTGTACAGAAACATGTCATGTATGCACAAGGGTCATGTCACTGTGTGATGTCACATCTTGTACAGAAACATGTCATGTATGTACATGGGTCATGTCACATACATTCCCTACATAACATAGACATAGTATACAATCCTAAACAAGGCTTTGTTGTCAAATCGCATATATTTAATTCATTAATAGATTTTTGACAAACTAAGCCCTACTTATGATAACAAATATTTATGTATACTAATGATAGACTTGGGCTTCACCCAGACAGACAGCTAAGGTGACATGACAGACTTGGGCTACACACAGACAGACAGCTAAGGTGACATGACAGACTTGGGCTACACACACACAGACAGCTAAGGGGACATGACAGACTTACACACAGACAGACAGCTAAGGTGACATGACAGACTTGGGCTACACCCAGACAGACAGTTAAGGTGACATGACAGACTTACACACAGACAGATAGCTAAGGTGACATGACAGACTTACACACAGACAGACAGCTAAGGTGACATGACAGACTTACACACAGACAGACAGCTAAGGTGACATGACAGACTTACACACAGACAGACAGCTAAGGTGACATGACAGACTTACACACACACAGACAGCTAAGGTGACATGACAGACTTACAGCCAGACAGACAGCTAAGGGGACATGACAGACTTACACACACACAGACAGCTAAGGTGACATGACAGACTTACAGCCTGACAGACAGCTAAGGTGACATGACAGACTTACACACAGACAGACAGCTAAGGTGACATGACAGACTTACACACACACAGACAGCTAAGGTGACATGACAGACTTACAGCCTGACAGACAGCTAAGGTGACATGACAGACTTACACACACACAGACAGCTAAGGTGACATGACAGACTTACACACAGACAGACAGCTAAGGTGACATGACAGACTTACACACAGACAGACAGCTAAGGTGACATGACAGACTTACACACACACAGACAGCTAAGGGGACATGACAGACTTACACACACACAGACAGCTAAGGTGACATGACAGACTTGTGCTACACACAGACAGACAGCTAAGGTGACATGACAGACTTACACACAGACAGATAGCTAAGGATACATGACAGACTTGTGCTACACACAGACAGACAGCTAAGGTGACATGACAGACTTACACACACACAGACAGCTAAGGTGACATGACAGACTTGTGCTACACACAGACAGACAGCTAAGGTGACATGACAGACTTACAGCCAGACAGACAGCTAAGGTGACATGACAGACTTGTGCTACACACAGACAGACAGCTAAGGTGACATGACAGACTTACAGCCAGACAGACAGCTAAGGTGACATGACAGACTTACACACAGACAGACAGCTAAGGTGACATGACAGACTTACACATACACAGACAGCTAAGGTGACATGACAGACTTACACACACACAGACAGCTAAGGTGACATGACAGACTTACACACACACAGACAGCTAAGGTGACATGACAGACTTACACACACACAGACAGCTAAGGTGACATGACAGACTTACACACACACAGACAGCTAAGGTGACATGACAGACTTGGGCTACACACAGACAGACAGCTAAGGTGACATGACAGACTTACACACACACAGACAGCTAAGGGGACATGACAGACTTACACACAGACAGACAGCTAAGGGGACATGACAGACTTACACACAGACAGACAGCTAAGGTGACATGACAGACTTACACACAGACAGACAGCTAAGGTGACATGACAGACTTACACATACACAGACAGCTAAGGTGACATGACAGACTTACACACACACAGACAGCTAAGGGGACATGACAGACTTACACACACACAGACAGCTAAGGTGACATGACAGACTTACACACAGACAGACAGCTAAGGTGACATGACAGACTTGGGCTACACACAGACAGACAGCTAAGGTGACATGACAGACTTACACCCAGACAGACAGCTAAGGTGACATGACAGACTTACACACACACAGACAGCTAAGGTGACATGACAGACTTACACACACACAGACAGCTAAGGTGACATGACAGACTTACACACAGACAGACAGCTAAGGTGACATTACAGACTTACACACAGACAGACAGCTAAGGTGACATTACAGACTTACACACAGACAGACAGCTAAGGTGACATGACAGACTTACACACAGACAGACAGCTAAGGTGACATGACAGACTTGTGCTACACACAGACAGACAGCTAAGGTGACATGACAGACTTACACACACACAGACAGCTAAGGTGACATGACAGACTTACACACAGACAGACAGCTAAGGTGACATGAAAGGTGCATATATACTAACACCATCACCCATATTGAGGCCCCGTAGTGTAACGGACTATATCACCACATTGATTATGATATAAGTGTGTAGTCACCATGTTTCTGGCTAAATCTCCAAATATTGCATCTTTGTACCTCACCAACATCTGATATCAGATACATGCCCAGTACATCCATATACGAAATCTTGTGGCACATGTCATAAGTGCTACCTGCCAAGTACGGCCACACACTTTATAGATGTTTGTGTCCTCATATCACAATGAGTCCCAGCAAGAAAATATAAATCTGTTTTTGATAATCATCGGAAACAGCATTCTCACAAATATAACACAGATTCTTGCTGATCTGATATTTTCCCGCTACTTTTAGATCAACAAAAGCATCTTGTATTGAATTCCAGATTTATATTTTTGCCATATGGCTCTAAAAGCACATGGCAAATACTCCTAAAGTCCCTTAAATTCTGGTTCTGTACGTACATATACAACAAATACCTGCCATGTTTAATCGCTATCTACATACATGAATACAATCACCCTCATCCCAATCTGTAGAACCTGCGCCTTCAGTTATACAACAATGGCAACTCACTGAGCATATTCTAAAACATTAACACAACAATCACATCAATGTGAGACCATGACAATAAAACATGGAGAATAAAGGTTTCAATAGATGTCGCATTCAGCAATATGAGGAACATTTACTTGGCATTATACTGAAATATATATATATATAGCTGCATTCTCTAAGACAATATACACCGATGGTCTCCTTTTATCTCTGCCTTGTTTAGCAATAATTATGTACACAATATTCTATGAGTTGCGCCTTATCCAATGTGGTACATGGTAAGACGTGAATCATTTCAGTGAAATGTGCAATGTGGAAGTATTTCCTCTCTCATTAGGGCACACATTGACATTTACAGAATAAAGTCCCGGAGATGCCAAGTTCCTCTGTAGCCGTCCTTAACATGTCAACCACCTCGTTATCATTCATTGAGCAATCATTTCAGTCGTCCCTCAGCACCCACCTACACCATGCCCCTGTATACGAGAGGCTGAAATTTTTGTCCATTCTGATGGCACTCAGAGTTCATAAATCACATCATAAATTGAATTTCGGAATCTTTACAAGACTCAGAGTAGTTCACTGTTTAGGACTGTCTTGTGAAAACTTGTAGAGTTGGTTGCGGCATAACATATTGTAACTCAACTTATTGTTCCAAGATGTCTGAAATCCTAACCTAACCAACACACCACAGTCCAAAGATGAACCATTACTCCTTCTCCTAGTCCCACCAATCAATCACTTCTACAAACACTGACATTACTTATAAAGTAATAACGGACACTTCTCTACACAATGCACCAAGGTGCGGCAACTACCCCAGAGGGCTAAGCCTTAATCAATTCCACACCAGCCGGGATCCTTCTGAGCTAATAATGGCAAGACTGAGCATCTGTCAGGGTTGGCACTGCCACATGAGTGTCAACAACCTAGCCATAGCTGCTGGAATGTTATTGTTTCCTGTGTAATATCCTTATTTCACACCACAACATCCACATGGACAGAGTGACACTGTTACAGTCTCGTCCGGTCGGTATTCAGGGAACTCCCTCTCTCATATTCTGGGGAATGACACTACTCTCTGTACCTGCCTACATTTAACCACTACAGCAACCAGTGGCCAGAACTACTTTTACCCATAAACGTTTGTCACCAGAGAAGACGACTCACGCTAGTGGTCGAGCTGGGGCCAGATCAACACTGTTACTGGCACTTATCGGTGCTGCCACCTACCAACAATTCCCTGTACTGCATCTACTGTAGTGCTGTCACCTATCAACCCTTCACTGTACTGTGTCTGCTGTTGTTAAGGGTGCTGCCACCTACCGACCATTACCTGTACTGTGTCTGCTGTAGACAATGTCATCAGGAATGCTGTCTTACACTGTTATGCCTCTATTGCCTTTACTGCATAAGGAGAGTTTGTCACCAGCCTGTTCTGGTGTGTGCCGCCTGTATGTCTCTGTATCATAATGCATTACAATAGTTTGACGTCAGCTGGTGTGTGCCCCCTGTCTGACTAACACCACTACCCATGGCGCTGACAGAGGAATGGCCACATGGGAATCAAGCCTTAGTTGTAGCATTCCACAACTTGACAAAATCTAAATATTTCCCTCGAGGAAGTCCAGAAGTGATACATGCATGCTCTTCCATATGATAAGTGGTTGAGTCCTGCAGAAAAATATTCCTATACTATTTTATCTTTAATCAATCACAATATCGGGTAAGGACTAGATTCACAGTACTTTTTGAGAAGAGGGTACTGAGTGCATGCGGCTAGTTCATCATGGTCCCTTTTCACAATAATACAATCATTATTTCAGTGTTTATGTAAAGTTACGGGCGGCCCAGGTTAGTGTAGACGGGGGCTTCCGGGGGAGGGGGTTGTTGTCATTAATTATGTAAAGTCAGAACACCTGTGGCACAGGTTGGTGTAGTTGGGGGGTTCCTGGTGGGGTGGTGTCAGTTTTTACGTAAAGTCAGAACACCGGCGGCCCAGGTTAGTGTAGACGGGGGGTTCCTGGTGGGGTAGTGTCAGTATTTATGTAAAGTCAGAACACGGGCAGCCTAGGTTGGTGTAGACTGGGGAGTTTCTGGGGGGGTGTTGCCAGTTTTTATGTAAAGTCAGAACACCGGCGGCCCAGGTTAGTGTAGACGGGGGTTCCTGGTGGGGTAGTGTCAGTATTTATGTAAAGTCAGAACACCGGCGGCCCAGGTTAGTGTAGACGGGGGTTCCTGGTGGGGTAGTGTCAGTATTTATGTAAAGTCAGAACACCGGCGGCCCAGGTTAGTGTAGACGGGGGTTCCTGGTGGGGTAGTGTCAGTATTTATGTAAAGTCAGAACACCGGCGGCCCAGGTTAGTGTAGACGGGGGTTCCTGGTGGGGTAGTGTCAGTATTTATGTAAAGTCAGAACACGGGCAGCCTAGGTTGGTGTAGACTGGGGGGTTTCTGGGGGGGTGTTGTCACTTTTTACGTAAAGTCAGAACACCGGCGGCCCAGGTTAGTGTAGACGGGGGGTTCCTGGGGGGGTGTTGTTAGCTTGTGGTACATGGCGTTAGAGCTCCTGACAGCAATCATGTCCTTCCACTGCTGTAGTGTGTCCCCGGTACTGTCAGGCCCCATACACATCCGGCCAAGGGTCTCATTGTTACCCAGCACATTATCACTGCACACCAGGAACTCCAGCATCACCCGTGGCAGCAAGTCCTTACTGATGTTAAACACTAACGCCTCATTCCATGTGGGGTTTAACGTGTTACGTTTGGTGGACGTTTTCTTCTTCTTTAGACGCTTTGTGCCAAGTATGGCCTGCACCTTCACAAACGGATCTGAAACAGAACAGGCGGGGAATAGATTAAGTATAGCTTCACACAGTGGAACAGGGGAAATGGATTAAGTGCAGCTTCACAGAGTGGAACAGGGAGAATGGATTAAGTGTAGCCTCACATAGTGTAACAGGGGAAATGGATTAAGTGCAGCTTCACAGAGTGGAACAGGGGGAATGGATTAAGTGCAGCTTCACAGAGTGGAACAGGGGGAATGGATTAAGGGTGGCTTCACACAGTGGAACAGGGGAAATGGATTAAGTGCAGCTTCACACAGTGGAACAGGGGGAATGGATTAAGTGTAGCTTCACATAGTGGAACAGGGAGAATGGATTAAGTGTAGCTTCACATAGTGGAACAGGGGTAATGGATTAAGTATAGCTTCACACAGCCGAACAGGGGGAATGGATGAAGGGTGGCTTCACACAGTGGAACAGGGGAAATGGATTAAGTGCAGCTTCACACAGTGGAACAGGGGGAATGGATTAAGGGTGGCTTCACACAGTGGAACAGGGGAAATGGATTAAGTGTAGCTTCACACAGTGGAACAGGGGGAATGGATTAAGTATAGCTTCACACAGTGGAACAGGGGGAATGGATTAAGTGTAGCTTTACATAGTGGAACAGGGGGAATGGATTAAGTGTAGCTTCACACAGTGGAACAGGGGGAATGGATTAAGTGTAGCTTCACACAGTGGAACAGGGGGAATGGATTATGTATAGCTTCACACAGTGGAACAGGGGGAATGGATTAAGTGCAGCTTCACATAGTGAAACAGGGGGAATGGATTAAGTGTAGCTTCACACAGTGGAACAGGGGGAATGGATTAAGTGTAGCTTTACATAGTGGAACAGGGGGAATGGATTAAGTGTAGCTTCACACAGTGGAACAGGGGGAATGGATTAAGTGTAGCTTCACACAGTGGAACAGGGGGAATGGATTAAGTATAGCTTCACACAGTGGAACAGGGGGAATGGATTAAGTGCAGCTTCACATAGTGGAACAGGGGGAATGGATTAAGTGTAGCTTCACATAGTGGAAAAGGAGGAATGGATTAAGTGTAGCGTCACACAGTGGAACAGGGAGAATAAATTAAGTATAGCTTCACACAGTGGAACAGGGGGAATGGATTAAGTGTAGCTTCACACAGTGGAACAGGGGAAATGGATTAAGTGTAGCTTCACACAGTGGAACAGGGGGAATGGATTAAGTATAGCTTCACACAGTGGAACAAGGGGAATGGATTAAGTGTAGCTTCACACAGCGGAACAGGGAGAATGGATTAAGTGCAGCTTCACATAGCGGAACAGGTAGAATGGATTAAGTGTAGCTTCACATAGTGGAACAGGGGGAATGGATTAAGTATAGCTTCACACAGTGGAACAGGGGGAATGTATTAAGTGTATCTATGCAGAGTAGAATAGGGGGAATGGATTAAGTGTAGCTTCACATTGAGGAAGAGGGGGAATGGATTACGTGTAGTGTCACACAGCAGAACATGGGGAATGGATTAATTGCAGCTTCACATAGCAGAACAGGGAGAATGGATTAAGTGTAGCTTCACACAGCGGAACAGGGGGAATGGATTAAATGTAGCGTCACACAGTGGATTAGGGGGAATGGATTAAATGTGGCTCTTAGCTTTACACAATAGAACAGGGGGAATGGATTAAGTGTAGCTTCACACAGTGGAACAGGGGGAATGGATTAAGTGTGGATTCACATAGTGGAACAGGGGGAATGGATTAAGTGTAGCTTCACACAGCGGAACAGGGGGAATGGATTAAGTGTAGCTTCACACAGTGGAACAGGGGGAATGGATTAAGTGTAGAGTCACACAGTGGAACAGGGAGAATAGATTAACTATAGTTTCACATAGTGGAACAGGGGGAATGGATTAAGTGTAGCTACACATAGTGGAACAGGGAGAATGGATTAAGTGTAGCTTCACATAGTGGAACAGGGGGAATGTATTAAGTGTAGCTTCACACAGCGGAACAGGGGGAATGGATTAAGTGTAGCTTCACACAGTGGAACAGGGGGAATGGATTAAGTGTAGCTTCACATAGTGGAACAGGGGGAATGGATTAAGTGTAGCTTCACATAGCGGAACAGGGGGAATGGATTAAGTGTAGCTTCACACAGCGGAACAGGGGGAATGGATTAAGTGTAGCTTCACACAGTGGAACAGGGGGAATGGATTAAGTGTAGAGTCACACAGTGGAACAGGGAGAATAGATTAACTATAGTTTCACATAGTGGAACAGGGGGAATGGATTAAGTGTAGCTACACATAGTGGAACAGGGAGAATGGATTAAGTGTAGCTTCACATAGTGGAACAGGGGGAATGTATTAAGTGTAGCTTCACACAGCGGAACAGGGGGAATGGATTAAGTGTAGCTTCACACAGTGGAACAGGGGGAATGGATTAAGTGTAGCTTCACATAGTGGAACAGGGGGAATGGATTAAGTGTAGCTTCACATAGCGGAACAGGTAGAATGGATTAAGTGTAGCTTCACATAGTGGAACAGGGGAAATGGATTAAGTGTAGCTTCACACAGCGGAACATGGGGAATGGATTAAGTGTAGCTTCACACAGTGGAACAGGGGGAATGGATTAAGTGTAGCTTCACATAGTGGAACAGCGGGAATGGATTAAGTGTAGATTCCCACAGCGGAACATGGGAAATGGATTAAGTGTAGCTTCACACAGTGGAACAGGGGGAATGGATTAAGTGTAGCTTCACATAGTGGAACAGCGGGAATGGATTAAGTGTAGCTTCACACAGCGGAACATGGGAAATGGATTAAGTGTAGCTTCACACAGCGGAACATGGGAAATGGATTAAGTGTAGCTTCACACAGTGGAACAGGGGGAATGGATTAAGTGTAGCTTCACACAGTGGAACAGGGGGAATGGATTAAGTGTAGCTTCACATAGTGGAACAGGGGGAATGGATTAAGTGTAGCTTCACATAGTGGAACAGCGGGAATGGATTAAGTGTAGCTTCACATAGTGAAACAAGGGGAATGGATTAAGTGTAGCTTCACACAGCGGAACAGGGGGAATGGATTAAGTGTAGCTTCACATAGTGGAACAGGGAGAATGGAATAAGTGTAGCTTCACATAGTGGAACAGGGAGAATGGATTAAGTGTAGCTTCACACAGCCGAACAGGGGAAATGGATTAAGTGTAGCTTCACACAGTGGAACAGGGGACTTAAGTTACATCGTGCTAAATGGTTACTTCACAAAGATGGATTACCATAACAATGCCAGGAGAGAGATTCGAGTCCTCATGCACTATACATAAGAGGTGGCAATATGACAGCTACACTATCTCTATACCACCAGGGACAAATGTCTGACAACTATATAATCTATTCAATGCCTTAAATATAGACTTGTATTTCTATCTGTATCTTTTCCTGACAGGCTAAATGCAGCCATAATTCAATAATGATATTGAGTCAAAACAATATGTAACCATTTCTGGATTCTGTATATGTCAACATTTAATTGATTTCCTTGTGTTGTGAAGCAGTGGTTGTCTTTCATGATGAAGCTATTTAAGTTTGAACTTACTTGCTGTGTTCTTTCCATCCTCTAGAGGTTGCAGATGCCGTGCTTTGAGTATTGAGATTGTTAGTCGTTCTGCGCTCGCTAAGTAACTTAGTGACACCATTAAATCTCCCAGAGAGTCGTCCTGCAGAGTAAGATATTACTCGTGTTAGTACCAATATTGTATTGATTGTTTAAGGTTTTCCATTTCTGCATGAACTACATAATATAGTACTTGTACGAGTTTTACATGAAGTGCCATTCCAGTTTGTGATATTTCAAATAGCCTGAGAAACATTATCACATCCACATGTATGCACAATATGCACAGGCTTTTAATGCTACACTTGCCTGTTTTGTAGTTTGTGAAATGCCCTTAATGTAACATGTTATGTAGCTATATCCTGTTTTGTAGGTTGAGAAATGCCCTTAATGTAACATGTTATGTAGCTATATCTTGTTTTGTAGTTTGTGAAATGCCCTTAATGTAGCATGTTATGTAGCTATATCCTGTTTTGTAGGTTGAGAAATGCCCTTAATGTAACATGTTATGTAGCTATATCCTGTTTAGTAGTTTGAGAAATGCCCTTAATGTAGCATGTTATGTACCTATATCTTGTTTTGTAGTTTGAGAAATGCCATTAATGTAGCATGTTAAGTAGCTATATCCTGTTTTGTAGTTTGAGAAATGCCCTTAATGTAGCATGTTATGTAGCTATATCTTGTTTTGTAGTTTGAGAAATGCCCTTAATGTAGCATGTTATGTAGCTATATCTTGTTTTGTAGGTTGTGAAATGCCCTTAATGTAGCATGTTATGTAGCTATATCTTATTTTGTAGTTTGTGAAATGTCCTTAATGTAGCATGTTATGTAGCTATATCTTGTTTTGTAGGTTGTGAAATGCCCTTAATGTAGCATGTTATGTAGCTATATCCTGTTTTGTAGTTTGAGAAATGCCCTTAATGTAGCATGTTATGTAGCTATATCTTGTTTTGTAGGTTGTGAAATGCCCTTAATGTAACATGTTATGTAGCTATATCCTGTTTTGTAGTTTGTGAAATGCCCTTAATTTAACATGTTATGTAGCTATATCTTGTTTTGTAGGTTGTGAAATGCCCTTAATGTAACATGTTATGTAGCTATATCCTGTTTTGTAGTTTGAGAAATGCCCTTAATGTAGCATGTTATGTAGCTATATCCTGTTTTGTAGTTTGTGAAATGCCCTTAATATAACATGTTATGTAGCTATATCCTGTTTTGTAGGTTGTGAAATGCCCTTAATGTAGCATGTTATGTAGCTATATCCTGTTTTGTAGGTTGTGAAATGCCCTTAATGTAGCATGTTATGTAGCTATATCCTGTTTTGTAGGTTGAGAAATGCCCTTAATGTAACATGTTATGTAGCTATATCCTGTTTTGTAGGTTGTGAAATGCCCTTAATGTAACATGTTATGTAGCTATATCCTGTTTTGTAGTTTGAGAAATGCCCTTAATGTAGCATGTTATGTAGCTATATCTTGTTTTGTAGGTTGTGAAATGCCCTTAATGTAACATGTTATGTAGCTATATCTTGTTTTGTAAATTGTGAAATGCCCTTAATGTAACATGTTATGTAGCTGTGGTGGTCCCGCGTCGTCTTCGAGGTACCTTCGTGGTCCTCGTGGGCGACGTCGAGAGCACCTCTATTACCCGACGCCTGGGGGTGCTGGAGTCCGGCGCCACATCACCACTTGGTCACGTGGCCCTCGACTCCAGTGTATATAAGGCCATTGTACGGCCTTCCTCAGGGTCAGTCCAGCCCCGACTGACCATCGTGAGCGATGGTTGGCGGCTGCCCGGCTACCATATTCTAGTACTCCTCTGTGCTGCTGCACAGAGGAGGTGTATGTGGAATATCAACTGTAGACACTAGAAGGCCTAGTGTCGAACCTGTTTTAGAGTTCAAACTCTGCCACCTGTAACTGTGATCGAGAACGGCTGATGCCTATGTGTTATTAGACAATAAAGTTTTAACTGGAACCTGAATAGTTGTTCTTCGTTGTTTATCGAAAGATTCGATTGAACATCGAGGGGTAGAACACTACATAGCTATATCCTGTTTTGTAGTTTGTGAAATGCCCTTAATGTAGCATGTTATGTAGCTATATCTTGTTTTGTAGGTTGTGAAATGCCCTTAATGTAACAAGTTATGTAGCTTTATTACACGATTTCTGTGACTCACAGTGCTTTTCCTGGATATCCCAGTTCTGATATTCCTGCATATTGTGCGACCCCTTATGAGCAGATCCAAGGTGGATATCAGCACTCTCTGAGGTGGATATCAGCACTCTCTGAGGTGGATATCAGCACTCCTTGTCCATGTCACATGTCACATGTCACATGTTAAAACCCACGAAATTTTCCAGGCCAGGGTAGGGATCGAACCTGCAGTCTCACATCCCAAATCCAACTCCTTATGCACTGCGCCACAAGGACTGACGAGAAATGCTCGGTTCGAACCAAGTCTGGATATGATACAAAGCCGTGTGCGCTGTCGCTGTCCGCTGCCGGGCGAGGAGGTGTATTATACACAAACATAACCGCGAGAAGAGGAGGCGCAGTGGTCTAGCGGTTAGCACGTCGCGCTCAGCCGTGAGGGGTCCGCGGATCGAATCCCGGCCGAGACACACCTTTTTTTCGCCGTGTGCGCTGTCGCTGTCCGCTGCCGGGCTAGGAGGTGTATTTTATACACAAACATTAAAGCGAGACACATCTTTTTTCGCCGTGTGCGCTGTCGCTGTCCGCTGCCGGGCGACGAGGTGTATTTTATACACAAACATAGCTGCGAGAAGCTTTTTTCGCCGTGTGCGCTGTCGCCGTCTGCTGCCGGGCGACGAGGTGTGTGTATGGATCGTGTACATACACTATTTTTCACCGTGTGCTGCTGCCAAGGCTAGCTGAGACCGGGGCTGTCGCTGTCCGCTGCCGGGCGCTGAGCTGTGTGTACTATGGCAGGCTTCGCGTCCCGGGGAAGGATTTTTGTTTTCAACTTATTTTTATTGATATTTTATTGATTATTTATTGATTTTTTATTGATTAATCATGTAATAAACTTAGTAAGGTATGGGCTAACAGGCACCTCATGGCATGTATCGTAGGATATCAAACTCGTGGCCTGCGGCCACTCGTTCGATATCCTACGATACATGCCATTCGGTGCCTGTTAGCCCATACATTACTTAGTTAATATCTTGTTTTGTAGGTTGTGAAATGCCCTTAATGTAACATGTTATGTAGCTATATCTTGTTTTGTAGTTTGAGAAATGATGTAGCTATATCTTGTTTTGTAGGTTGTGAAATGCCCTTAATGTAACATGTTATGTAGCTATATCCTGTTTTGTAGTTTGTGAAATGCCCTGAATGTAGCATGTTATATAGCTATATCCTGTTTAGTAGGTTGAGAAATGCCCTTAATGTAACATGTTATGTAGCTATATCCTGTTTTGTAGTTTGTGAAATGCCCTGAATGTAACATGTTATGTAGCTATATCTTGTTTTGTAGGTTGTGAAATATTTGTAATATAGTACATTATGTAACATTTACTATGGCCTGCTTTGTGGGGTGTGAAATGCCCTCGATGTTGTTGGATAGGTAACTATGCCTGGTTTTGTAGGTTGTGATATACCGTTAGTGTAATACTTTATGAAAGACTCACCACTATGGCCTGCTTGGTGGGTTGTGAAATGCTGTCAGTGTAATATTTAATATAAAACTCACCACCACGGCCTGCTTGGTGGGTTGTGAAATGCCGTTAGTGTAATATTTAATATAAAACTCACCACCACGGCCTGCTTGGTGGGTTGTGAAATGCCGTTAGTGTAATATTTAATATAAAACTCACCACCACGGCCTGCTTGGTGGGTTGTGAAATGCCCTTCCATAGCGCCACAGGCTCAGTCAGGTCCACCTCGTCCAGTGGGAGACAAACCTCCCCGATTGGCTCATCACGTGAATATTGGTCATAGTCATAGACAAGAATCTCTAGTGTCCTTGAGTCAATATCATCTGGCATTACCTGGGGTAATGTGAAACTCTTTTATTAACAAATTATTGAAATAATTATGGAGATTGAGATGTTTTCATTTGTCAATCAAATCTAAACTACATATATCATTCTGGTTATAGTATGGTTTACTCTATGCTGCAGTTCCATGGGTTAGGGTTAGGGTTATACGCTGGAGGGGGAGGTGGGGGAGGAGGGGGTATCTTCTGGTTATAGTATGGTTTACTCTATGCTGCAGTTCCATGGGTTAGGGTTAGGGTTATATGCTGGAGGGGGAGGTGGGGGAGGAGGGGGTATCTTCTGGTTATAGTATGGTTTACTCTATGCTGCAGTTCCATTGGTTAGGGTTAGGGTTATACGCTGGAGGGGGAGGTGGGGGAGGAGGGGGTATCTTCTGGTTATCGTATGGTTTACTCTATGCTGCAGTTCCATGGGTTAGGGTAAGGGTTATACGCTGGAGGGGGAGGTGGGGGAGGAGGGGGTATCTTCTGGTTATCGTATGGTTTACTCCATGCTGCAGTTCCATGGGTTAGGGTTAGGGTTATATGCTGGAGGGGGAGGTGGGGGAGGAGGGGGTATCTTTGCTTTATAGTATGGTTTACTCCATGCTGCAGTTCCATGGGTTAGGGTTAGGGTTATAAGCTGGAGGGGGAGGTGGGGGAGGAGGGGGTATCTTCTGGTTATAGTATGGTTTACTCTATGCTGCAGTTCCATGGGTTAGGGTTAGGGTTATAAGCTGGAGGGGGAGGTGGGGGAGGAGGGGGTATCTTCTGGTTATAGTATGGTTTACTCCATGCTGCAGTTCCATGGGTTAGGGTTAGGGTTATAAGCTGGAGGGGGAGGTGGGGGAGGAGGGGGTATCTTCTGGTTATAGTATGGTTTACTCTATGCTGCAGTTCCATGGGTTAGGGTTAGGGTTATAAGCTGGAGGGGTATCTTCTGGTTATAGTATGGTTTACTCCATGCTGCAGTTATATGTATTATACAGAGCTGAAGGATTAACCTGTCTTCTCACACATGGTGCTGTATTACTCTTCTCTCCCCCAGCATCTGAATTATTTACATATTCCCACTGTCAGGGATGGTGAGAGCTGATGCACCTGGTCAAAGCTGCCAGCCATTACTGACATGAACTTACAAACTCACCTCAAAAATAAAGTCCTCTCCAAATTCCGGACTTGTTGTCTTTTTCTGCAGTTTGCTCTGTAGCTGGGGCCTCCTCTGTGGCTGTAGACACAGACGACAGTAGGGGTCGGCTGTACCGCTAAACTCCCGTGGTACCAGGTCCCGTGCCTGGATAAGGCGCACTGTGAGCAGCCCTTGTTCTGGGTTGTAGTCCAGAGAGAAGTGAATAGAGCCGAGTTGTTCCTCCTGGATACTGCCAAAGTCCTGGGGCGGCTGCGGCACCTGGGGAAATATAAGAAGAGGGATATGTTAAACATGTGGTCTGTATAGTTTATGACATACAGCACTGTGTATGGTATACAGTAGAGTCTATATGGGGAGCTGTGCCTCCTGGATACTGTATGGTATACAGTACAGTCTATATGGGGAGCTGTGCCTCCTGGATACTGTATGGTATACAGTACAGTCTATATAAGGGAGCTGTGCCTCCTGGATACTGTATGGTATACAGTACAGTCTATATAAGGGAGCTGTGCCTACTGGATACTGTATGGTATACAGTACAGTCTATATGGGGAGCTGTGCCTCCTGGATACTGTATGGTATACAGTACAGTCTATATGGGGAGCTGTTCCTCCTGGATACTGTATGATATATAGTACAGTCTATATAAGGGAGCTGTGCCTCCTGGATACTGTATGGTATACAGTACAGTCTATATGGGGAGCTGTGCCTCCTGGATACTGTATGATATACAGTACAGTCTATATAAGGGAGCTGTGCCTCCTGGATACTGTATAGTATACAGTACAGTCTATATGGGGACCTGTGCCTCCTGGATACTGTATGGTATACAGTACAGTCTATATGGGGACCTGTGCCTCCTGGATACTGTATGGTATAAAGTACAGTCTATATGGGGAGCTGTGCCTCCTGGATACTGTATGGTATACAGTACAGTCTATATAAGGGAGCTGTGCCTCCTGGATACTGTATGATATACAGTACAGTCTATATGGGGACCTGTGCCTCCTGGATACTGTATGGTATACAGTAGAGTCTATATGGGGAGCTGTGCCTCCTGGATACTGTATGGTATACAGTAGAGTCTATATGGGGAGCTGTGCCTCCTGGATACTGTATGGTATAAAGTACAGTCTATATGGGGAGCTGTGCCTCCTGGATACTGTATGGTATACAGTACAGTCTATATGGGGAGCTGTGCCTCCTGGATACTGTATGGTATACAGTACAGTCTATATGGGGACCTGTGCCTCCTGGATACTGTATGGTATACAGTACAGTCTATATAAGGGAGCTGTGCCTCCTGGATACTGTATGATATACAGTACAGTCTATATGGGGACCTGTGCCTCCTGGATACTGTATGGTATACAGTACAGTCTATATAAGGGAGCTGTGCCTCCTGGAAACTGTATGGTATACAGTACAGTCTATATGGGGACCTGTGCCTCCTGGATACTGTATGGTATACAGTACAGTCTATATGGGGAGCTGCTCCTCCTAGATACTGTATGGTATACAGTACAGTCTATATGGGGAGCTGTGCCTCCTGGATACTGTATGGTATACAGTACAGTCTATATGGGGAGCTGTTCCTCCTGGATACTGTATGATATATAGTACAGTCTATATGAGGACCTGTGCCTCCTGGATACTGTATGGTATACAGTACAGTCTATATGGGGACCTGTTCCTCCTGGATACTGTATGATATATAGTACAGTCTATATGAGGACCTGTGCCTCCTGGATACTGTATGGTATACAGTACAGTCTATATGGGGACCTGTGCCTCCTGGATACTGTATGATATACAGTACAGTCTATATGAGGACCTGTGCCTCCTGGATACTGCCAATGTCCTGGGGCAGCTGCAGCACCTGGAGAATGTAAAGTACAAGCGTACATCAAACATGGGTGGTCTATGATTGACTTCACACAGTATGGGGCACATGGAGTGAGAGAGGATCATGGAATACCATGTCTAATGTCATCACACATACATCACACATACATAACACATACATCACACATACATCACACATACATCACACATACATCACACATACATCACACATACATCACACATACATAACACATACATTACACATACATCACACATACATCACACATACATCACACATACATCACACATACATAACACATACATAACACATACATAACACATACATCACACATACATCACACATACATCACACATACATCACACATACATCACACATACATCACACATACATAACACATACATAACACATACATAACACATACATCACACATACATCACACATACATCACACATACATCACACATACATCACACATACATCACACATACATCACACATACATCACACATACATCACACATACATAACACATACATAACACATACATCACACATACATCACACATACATCACACACACATCACACATACATCACACATACATAACACATACATCACACATACATCACACATACATCACACATACATCACACATACATCACACATACATCACACATACATCACACATACATCACACATACATCACACATACATCACACATACATCACACATACATAACACATACATAACACATACATAACACATACATCACACATACATAACACATACATCACACATACATCACACATACATTACACATAGGGTGTGTATGTCACCACACATACATCACACATAGGGTGTGTATGGTTAAAGATATGGCCTATGATATTAATGTATAAAATACTATATTACGGTCTAATGACATCACACATTGAATGTATCAGACATGGTTTTGTACTATTGAACATAGTGTGGCACCTGGAGGGGGAGGTGGGGGGTACTATTGTACATAGTGTGGCACCTGGAGGGGGGAGGTGAGGGTACTATTGTACAAAGTGGGGCACCTGGAGGGGGGAGGTGGGGGATACTATTGTACATAGTGTGGCACCTGGAGGGGGGAGGTGGGGGTTACTATTGTACATAGTGTGGCACCTGGAGGGGGGAGGTGGGGGGTACTATTGTACATAGTGTGGCACCTGGAGGGGGGAGGTGGGGGTTACTATTGTACATAGTGTGGCACCTGGAGGGGGGAGGTGGGGGTACTATTGTACATAGTGGGGCACCTGGAGGGGGAGGTGAGGGGGTACTATTGTACATAGTGTGGCACCTGGAGGGGGGAGGTGGGGGTTACTATTGTACATAGGGTGGCACCTGGAGGGGGGAGGTGGGGGGTACTATTGTACATAGTGTGGCACCTGGAGGGGGAGTGGGGTGAAGATACTATTGTACATAGTGTGGCACCTGGAGGTCGGAGGTGGGGGTTACTATTGTAGATAGTGTAGCACCTGGAGGGGGGAGGTGGGGGTGCTATTGTACATAGTGTGGCACCTGGAGGGGGGAGGTGGGGGTACTATTGTACATAGTGTGGCACCTGGAGGGGGGAGGTGTGGGGTACTATTGTACATAGTGTGGCACCTGGAGGGGGGAGGTGGGGGTACTATTGTACATAGTGGGGCACCTGGAGGAGGGAGGTGGGGGTTACTATTGTACATAGTCTGGCACCTGGAGGGCGGAGGGGGGGGGAGGTATTATTGTACATAGTGTGGCACCTGGAGGGGGGAGGTGAGGGGTACTATTGTACATAGTGTGGCACCTGGAGGGGGGAGGTGGGGGGTACTATTGTACATAGTGTGGCACCTGGAGGGGGGAGGTGGGGGTACTATTGTACATAGTGGGGCTCCTGGAGGGGGAGGTGGGGGGTACTATTGTACATAGTGTGGCACCTGGAGGGGGGAGGTGGCGGTACTATTGTACATAGTGTGGCACCTGGAGGGGGGAGGTGAGGGTACTATTGTACAAAGTGGGGCACCTGGAGGGGGGAGGTGGGGGATACTATTGTACATAGTGTGGCACCTGGAGGGGGGAGGTGGGGGGTACTATTGTACATAGTGTGGCACCTGGAGGGGGGAGGTGGGGGTTACTATTGTACATAGTGTGGCACCTGGAGGGGGGAGGTGGGGGTACTATTGTACATAGTGGGGCACCTGGAGGGGGAGGTGAGGGGGTACTATTGTACATAGTGTGGCACCTGGAGGGGGGAGGTGGGGGTTATTATTGTACATAGGGTGGCACCTGGAGGGGGGAGGTGGGGGGTACTATTGTACATAGTGTGGCACCTGGAGGGGGAGTGGGGTGAAGATACTATTGTACATAGTGTGGCACCTGGAGGTCGGAGGTGGGGGTTACTATTGTAGATAGTGTAGCACCTGGAGGGGGGAGGTGGGGGTGCTATTGTACATAGTGTGGCACCTGGAGGGGGGAGGTGGGGGTACTATTGTACATAGTGTGGCACCTGGAGGGGGGAGGTGTGGGGTACTATTGTACATAGTGTGGCACCTGGAGGGGGGAGGTGGGGGTACTATTGTACATAGTGGGGCACCTGGAGGAGGGAGGTGGGGGTTACTATTGTACATAGTCTGGCACCTGGAGGGCGGAGGGGGGGGAGGTATTATTGTACATAGTGTGGCACCTGGAGGGGGGAGGTGAGGGGTACTATTGTACATAGTGTGGCACCTGGAGGGGGGAGGTGGGGGGTACTATTGTACATAGTGTGGCACCTGGAGGGGGGAGGTGGGGGTACTATTGTACATAGTGGGGCTCCTGGAGGGGGAGGTGGGGGGTACTATTGTACATAGTGTGGCACCTGGAGGGGGGAGGTGGGGGTACTATTGTACATAGTGTGGGACCTGGAGGGGGGAGGTGGGGGTACTATTGTACATAGGGTGGCACCTGGAGGGGGGAGGTTGGGGGTACTATTGTACATAGTGGGGCACCTGGAGGGGGGAGGGGGTAGTATTGTACATAGTGTGGCACCTGGAGGGGAAGGTGGGTGGAGGTACTATTGTACATAGTGTGGCACCTGGAGGGGGGAGGTGGGGGGTACTATTGTACATAGTGTGGCACCTGGAGGGGGAGGTGGAGGGGTACTATTGTACATAGTGTGGCACCTGGAGGGGGAGGTGGGTGGAGGTACTATTGTACATAGTGTGGCACCTGGAGGGGGGAGGTAGGGGGTACTATTGTACATAGTGTGGCTTGTGGAGGGGGGAGGTGGGGGGTACTATTGTACATAGTGTGGCACCTGGAGGGGGGAGGTGGGGGGTACTATTGTACATAGTGGGGCACCTGGAGGGGGGAGGGGGGTACTATTGTACATAGTGTGGCACCTGGAGGGGAAGGTGGGTGGAGGTACTATTGTACATAGTGTGGCACCTGGAGGGGGGAGGTGGGGGGTACTATTGTACATAGTGTGGCACCTGGAGGGGGGAGTGGGGGGGTACTATTGTACATAGTGTGGCAGCCTGGAGGGGGGGGGTGGAGGGGTACTATTGTACATAGTGTGGCACCTGGAGAGGGGAGGTGGGAGATACTATTGTACATAGTGGGGCACCTGGAGGGCGGAGGTGGGGGGTACTATTGTACATAGTGTGGCACCTGGAGGGGGGAGGTGGGGGGTATTATTGTACATAGTGTGGCACCTGGAGGGGGGATGTGGGTGGAACAAGCTTTCTGTTAATACTATATTTGTGAAGACTGCCTTGGTTATAACATTCTACTGCCTTGAATAAACTTTTTGAGTAAAAACATGATTCTAATAAGCTATAAGCCTGTTGGACCCATTAAAAAGTTTATAAGTCTATGGCGACTAACCCTTTATAAGCTATAAGCCTATTGGGACTAACCTGTTATAAGCTATAAGCCTAAGCGGACTTACCCATTATAAGCCATGAGCCCATGGGCAAACTATTATAAGCTATAAGCCTAGAGAGACTAACCTATTATAAGCTATAACCCTATGGGGACTAACCTGTTATAAGCTATAAGCCTAAGGGGTCTAAACTCTTATAAGCTATACGCCTAAGGGGATGAACCTGTTATAAGCTATGAGCCTAAGGGGACTAACCCATTATAAGCTATACGCCTAAGGGGACTAACCTGTTATAAGCTATAAGCCTATGGGGAATAACCTGTTATAAGCTATAAGCCTATGGGGACTAACCTGTTATAAACTATAAGCCTAAGGGACTAACCTATTATAAGCTATAAGCCTAAGGGGACTAACCTGTTATAAGCTATAAGCCTAAGCGGACTAACCTATTATAAGCTGTTAGCCTAAGGGGACTAACCGTTTTAAGCTATGAGCAGAAGGAGACCAACCCATTATAAGCTATAAGCCTATGGGGACTAACCTGTTATGAGCTATAAGCCTAGGGGGACTAACCTGTTATAAGCTATAAGCCTATGGGGACTAACCTGTTATAAGCGATAAGCCTATGGGGACTAACCTGTTATAAGCTATAAGCCTAGGGGGACTAAACTATTATAAGCTATAAGCCTATGGGGACTAAACTGTTATAAGCTATAAGCCTAAGGGACTAACCTATTATAAGCTATAAGCCTAAGGGGTCTAAACTCTTATAAGCTATATGCCTAAGGGGATGAACCTGGTATAGGCTATGAGCCTAAGGGGACTAACCCATTATAAGCTATACGCCTATTGGGACTAACATGTTATAAGCTATAAGCCTATGGGGACTAACCTGTTATAAGCTATAAGCCTATGGGGACTAACCTGTTATAAGCTATAAGCCTAAGCGGACTAACATGTTATAAGCTATAAGCCTAAGGGGACTAACCTGTTATAAGCTATACGCCTATGGGGACTAACATGTTATAAGCTATAAGCCTATAGGGACTAACCTGTTATAAGCTATAAGCCTAGGTGGACTAAACCATTATAAGCTATAAGCCGAAGGGGACTAAGCTGTTATAAGATATAAGCCTATGGCGACTAACCTGTTATAAACTATAAGCCTAAGGGAACTAAACTATTATAAGCTATAAGCCTATGGTGACTAACCTATTATAAGCTATAAGCCTAAGGGGACTAATAACCCATTATAAGCTATATGCATCAGGAGACAGATCCGTTATAAGTCCATAAGCCCAAGAGCTAGGTAGAATTGGACTTATGTGGGATATCTCATACATAAGGGGATGTAGAATAATAATACTGACTGGGACCACATGAAGGACTTGGAAGTACAAGTGGTTTATGACGCCAAGCCACCCATGGTGTCAAGGTTTTCACAAAGACTGCCTGTAACTTGCTGCAATAGTCTATGGGTACATAAAAAGCCTGCAGCCATGTTGAGGTGTCTCTCCTCATCTCCTGCTTGCTCCAGGGCACCACCCCTGATGCTAAATATAACCTCCATGTTCTATAAATAGCACAGGGCTATTGGGGTAAAGTGCCTAATGGCAGTCACAGGGGACCTGGACCAGGGGTGGAAACAACGTGTCAGTGGCCTTGATTGGTGACCCCTCTTAAAGCACATTACGTGCATGTACCTGGTACCCGTGTAAGAGGATGGGGTTAGGGTTATATACAGGACAGGATAGTGTATAGATCATATTCAGCCATTATATACAGGACAGGGTAGTGTATACATAGAGCATATTCAGCCATTATATACAGGACAGAGTAGTGTATAGAGCATATTCAGCCATTATATACAGGACAGGATAGTGTATAGAGCATATTCAGCCATTATATACAGTACAGGGTAGTGTATACATAGAGCATATTCAGCCATTATATACAGTACAGGGTAGTGTATAGATAGAGCATATTCAGCCATTATATACAGGACAGGGTAGTGTATAGATCATATTCAGCCATTATATACAGGACAGGGTAGTGTATACATAGAGCATATTCAGCCATTATATACAGGACGGGGTAGTGTATATATGGAGCATATTCAGCCATTAAATACAGGACGGGGTAGTGTATAGATCATATTCAGCCATTATATACAGTACAGGGTAGTGTATACATAGAGCATATTCAGCCATTATATACAGGACAGGGTAGTGTATACATAGAGCATATTCAGCCATTATATACAGGACGGGGTAGTGTATATATGGAGCATATTCAGCCATTATATACAGGACGGGGTAGTGTATAGGTCATATTCAGCCATTATATACAGGACAGGGTAGTGTATAGATCATATTCAGCCATTATATACAGGACGGGGTAGTGTATAGAGCATATTCAGCCATTATATACAGGACAGGGTAGTGTATAGAGCATATTCAGTCATTTTATACAGGACAGGATAGTGTATAGAGCATATTCAGCCATTATATACAGGACAGGGTAGTGTATACATAGAGCATATTCAGCCATTATATACAGGACAGGGTAGTGTATAGAGCATATTCAGCCATTATATACAGGACGGGGTAGTGTATAGAGCATATCCAGCCATTATATACAGGACAGGGTAGTGTATACATAGAGCATATTCAGCCATTATATACAGGACAGGGTAGTGTATAGAGCATATTCAGCCATCATATACAGGACAGGACAGTGTATAGAACATATTCAGCCATTATATACAGGACAGGGTAGTGTATAGAGCATATTCAGCCATTATATACAGGACAGGGTAGTGTATAGAGCATATTCAGCCATTATATACAGGACAGGGTAGTGTATACATAGAGCATATTCAGCCATTATATACAGGACAGGGTAGTGTATAGAGCATATTCAGCCATTATATACAGGACAGAGTAGTGTATGGAGCATATTCAGCCATTATATACAGGACAGGGTAGTGTATACATAGAGCATATTCAGCCATTATATACAGGACAGGGTAGTGTATACATAGAGCATATTCAGCCATTATATACAGGACAGGGTAGTGTATAGAGCATATTCAGCCATTATATACAGGACAGGGTAGTGTATACATAGAGCTATTCAGCCATTATATACAGGACAGTGTAGTGTATAGAGCATATTCAGCCATTATATACAGGACAGGGTAGTGTATACATGGAGCATATTCAGCCATTATATACAGGACAGGGTAGTGTATACATAGAGCATATTTAGCCATTATATACAGTACAGGGTAGTGTATAGAGCATATTCAGCCATTATATACAGGACAGGACAGTGTATAGAGCATATTCAGCCATTATATACAGGACAGGGTAGTGTATACATAGAGCATATTCAGCCATTATATACAGGACGGGGTAGTGTATGGAGCATATTCAGCCATTTTATACAGGACAGGGTAGTGTATAGAGCATATTCAGCCATTATATACTGGACAGGGTAGTGTATAGAGCATATTCAGCCATTATATACAGGACGGGGTAGTGTATAGAGCATATTCAGCCATTATATACGGGACGGGGTAGTGCATGGAGCATATTGAGCCATTATATACAGGACAGGGTAGTGTATAGAGCACATTCAGCCATTATATACAGGACGGGGTAATGTATAGAGCATATTCAGCCATTATATACAGGACAGGGTAGTGTATAGAGCATATTCAGCCATTATATACAGGACAGGGTAGTGTATAGAGCACATTCAGCCATTATATACATGACGGGGTAGTGTATAGAGCATATTCAGCCATTATATACAGGTCAGGGTAGTGTATATATAGAGCATATTCAGTCATTATATACAGGACGGGGTAGTGTATAGATCATATTCAGCCATTATATACAGGACAGGGTAGTGTATACATAGAGCATATCCAGCCATTATATACAGTACAGGGTAGTGTATAGAGCATATTCAGCCATTATATACAGGACGGGGTAGTGTATAGAGCATATTCAGCCATTATATACAGGACAGGGTAGTGTATAGAGCATATTCAGCCATTATATACAGGACAGGGTAGTGTATAGAGCATATCCAGCCATTATATACAGTACAGGGTAGTGTATAGAGCATATCCAGCCATTATATACAGTACAGGGTAGTGTATAGAGCATATTCAGCCATTATATACAGGACAGGGTAGTGTATAGAGCACATTCAGCCATTATATACAGGACAGGGTAGTGTATAGAGCACATTCAGCCATTATATACAGGACGGGGTAGTGTATAGAGCATATTCAGCCATTATATACAGGACAGGGTAGTGTATAGAGCATATTCAGCCATTATATACAGGACAGGGTAGTGTATAGAGCATATTCAGCCATTATATACAGGACAGGGTAGTGTATAGAGCATATTCAGCCATTATATGGGTCAGGTCGCCAGAAAGCAGTAGATTTTGTGTTTTTGGGTCATTTTGCACTCTTATGGCTCTAGAGAAAGAAGTTGCAAATCAATCTTGTTTTACATAGACTCATTTGATAGATAACACTTAGGGCTATCAGAAAGATGTTAATTTGTGGCCATCCATCAAAAACTCTCAGACTTATAGCTTGCCGAAGTGAGAAAAACAGTCAAATTTGTTCTTTTTTGTTTTTTTTGTACATTTTACAAATGTTCTGTATTGAATAAAGAACATCTGGAGTAACCCAAAGTTATTTTTTGTATTGTATATGATCATAGGTATCATTTCCATCAGGTTTGAACATGTTACTGAGTGAGGATTTTACATTGTGTGTCTTTGAAAATGGAAATCTGTAATTTGTAACGTCCGATACCAAAATCTAAATCAGTTATAAAACATGGAAAAAATTAATCTTCATAATCTTTGTTATTATCCATATGAAGGGCTTTATTATCCCCTACTTTGGTGAAAAAATTGTGTGTCCAGCAGCATTTGTCTCCATGTGAGAGCAGCTTATGTGAAATAATTCTGATAAAAGTACCGGACGTTACGTAACGTCCGGTACTTTTATCATCATGTAGGAGGCAGTCTACTGTACATGCATAACTCAAATTCTGTTCCATTCTGTAATTGAAGTCAATAATAGACATATTGGCCTTGTTAATTAATGTGTTTGTTATGCATAATGGGACATTCTTATATTACTGAGAGCAACTTCAATTACCTCTATATTTCATTATTTTGGTACCGGACGTTACATGACACAAAACAAGCAATAAAAATGGAACCGGATGTGCTAGATCGGTATTTTTTGGTTTTCTGAGTTGAGGGGAAGTCCCTTCACAGTTGTGTTAAGGTTATATAAAGGAATTAGAAAATTAATTTTAAAGGCCCTTCAAGGGCAGAATCTTACACTTTCTGACGACCTGACCCATATACAGGACAGGGCAGTGTATAGAGCATATTCAGCCATTATATACAGGACAGGGTAGTGTATACATAGAGCATATTCAGCCATTATATACAGGACAGGGTAGTGTATACATGGAGCATATTCAGCCATTATATACAGGACAGGGTAGTGTATAGAGCATATTCAGCCATTATATACAGGACAGGGTAGTGTATAGAGCATATTCAGCCATTATATACAGGACAGGGTAGTGTATACATAGAGCATATTCAGCCATTATATACAGGACAGGGTAGTGTATAGAGCATATTCAGCCATTATATACAGGACAGGGTAGTGTATACATAGAGCATATTCAGCCATTATATACAGGACAGGGTAGTGTATAGAGCACATTCAGCCATTATATACAGGACAGGGTAGTGTATACATAGAGCATATTCAGACATTATATACAGGACAGGGTAGTGTATACATAGAGCATATTCAGCCATTATATACAGGACAGGGTAGTGTATACATGGAGCATATTCAGCCATTATATACAGGACAGGGTAGTGTATAGATCATATTCAGCCATTATATACAGGACAGGGTAGTGTATAGAGCATATTCAGCCATTAAATACAGGACAGGGTAGTGTATACATAGAGCATATTCAGACATTATATACAGGACAGGGTAGTGTATACATAGAGCATATTCAGCCATTATATACAGGACAGTGTAGTGTATACATGGAGCATATTCAGCCATTATATACAGGACAGGGTAGTGTATAGAGCATATTCAGCCATTATATACAGGACAGGGTAGTGCATAGAACATATTCAGCCATTATATACAGGACAGGGTAGTGTATAGAGCATATTCAGCCATTATATACAGGACAGGGTAGTGTATACATAGAGCATATTCCGCCATTATATACAGGACAGGGTAGTGTATAGAGCATATTCAGCCATTATATACAGGACAGGGTAGTGTATAGAGCATATTTAGCCATTATATACAGGACAGGGTAGTGTATAGAGCATATCCAGCCATTATATACAGTACAGGGTAGTGTATAGAGCATATTCAGCCATTATATACAGGACAGGGTAGTGTATAGAGCATATTTAGCCATTATATACAGGACAGGGTAGTGTATACATAGAGCATATTCAGCCATTATATACAGGACAGGGTAGTGTATAGAGCATATTCAGCCATTATATACAGGACAGTGTAGTGTATAGAGCATATCCAGCCATTATATACAGGACAGTGTAGTGTATAGAGCATATCCAGCCATTATATACAGGACAGGGTAGTGTATAGAGCATATTCAGCCATTATATACAGGACAGGGTAGTGTATACATAGAGCATATTCAGCCATTATATACAGGACAGGGTAGTGTATAGAGCATATTCAGCCATTATATACAGGACAGAGTAGTGTATGGAGCATATTCAGCCATTATATACAGGACAGGGTAGTGTATACATGGAGCATATTCAGCCATTATATACAGGACAGGGTAGTGTATACATAGAGCATATTCAGCCATTATATACAGGGCAGGGTAGTGTATGGAGCATATTCAGCCATTATATACAGCACAGGGTAGTGTATATATATGGAGCATATTCAGCCATTTTATACAGGACAGGGTAGTGTATAGAGCATATTTAGCCATTATATACTGGACAGGGTAGTGTATAGAGCATATTCAGCCATTATATACAGGACGGGGTAGTGTATAGAGCATATTCAGCCATTATATACGGGACGGGGTAGTGTATGGAGCATATTGAGCCATTATATACAGGACAGGGTAGTGTATAGAGCACATTCAGCCATTATATACAGGACGGGGTAGTGTATAGAGCATATTCAGCCATTATATACAGGACAGGGTAGTGTATAGAGCACATTCAGCCATTATATACAGGACAGGGTAGTGTATAGAGCACATTCAGCCATTATATACAGGACGGGGTAGTGTATAGAGCATATTCAGCCATTATATACAGGACAGGGTAGTGTATATATAGAGCATATTCAGTCATTATATACAGGACGGGGTAGTGTATAGATCATATTCAGCCATTATATACAGGACAGGGTAGTGTATACATAGAGCATATCCAGCCATTATATACAGTACAGGGTAGTGTATAGAGCATATTCAGCCATTATATACAGTACGGGGTAGTGTATAGAGCATATTCAGCCATTATATACAGGACAGGGTAGTGTATAGAGCATATTCAGCCATTATATACAGGACAGGGTAGTGTATAGAGCATATCCAGCCATTATACACAGGACGGGGTAGTGTATAGAGGTGGTACCACCCTAAATACCCAGTGCGGACCGGAAAATACCAGTCTTGGCGACCTTGGATGTAACATTTGAAATAAGTTGATTTAATTTCAGTGTAGGAACAGAAAACTATAAAAAAATTTGTTGAATAAGGCACATCACCAGACCAGATATCTATTGATACTTCTGTCTTCTAAATTTACATTTCAGGTTCAGTGATGGTTCCAACCTTGCAGCACCTTGCCTTACGGGCAGCAATAGCAGGCCAGCGGCAGCTAGATCCCGGTTATGAGCCAATAGTACTCAATAGCTCATTTAGTTTGTTATCTAGACAACTGTTAGAAATAACCATAAACCCCCCTCTTACCATTCATTTGCCAGACACCATCAACATTTGTTCGACAGCTTTTGGTATTGGCACACATTTTTCACTTTTACCAGACACAACATTCATTTGCCAGGGCTCAGACTACAACTTCCACCTGAACTCTGTCAATGTAAGAGCTGCTTCTGATGCTGTAGGTATTTATTTCTCCACCACATTAGCCATCGATCACACCACAGAATATACCAGCAGTTGCTTTCCCCCCATCACCCTCCATAGAAGGAGAAAAGTTCAAACTGGGGTAGTTCAACTTTTGTTGCCCAATGACCTCCTAGACGAAACATTGCACAACTCTCTCTTCTGTGATGATGAATATTAAGTTCTTTCATGATCTGTTCACCTTATCCTACAATCTTCAAATGTCAGCCAGGTGTCCAACTTTTAAGTCTATACTACAAAGATAATCCATCAGGTGAATAGGTGCAGGAGGTCGGCAGGTGCAGCAGGAGATGTCATCCCATGGTCAGTCAGTGGTGGACCGAGGAGCCTACACCCTATCCCCCATTATATGGGGGCTGCAGTGCTGGTCACATAACTACCCGCTGATTGGCTGAAACATGTCAAATGACCTCCAATGAACAGTCAAGTGGATCAGTGTTTCATTGACCGCCATGCAGTGAAGACAAAAGGGGAGGGTTGTTTAGTATTTATGCAAGTTATATATCATCATCCCTCAGAAACCTAGAAGCGTTTCTGGAAACCTACGAGAGAGGTGGAGTCATGCATGTGCAGCCAGGATTTCCGCGTGGTAAACATAGTCAGGCCTGAATTTTACTGCAGCAAAATCGCCTGGTAAGTACTGTTTTCTTGTGTAAATCTCCGTCCCCTTCCATGGCGACCATTATGAATCAATTCTGTAACTGTGTCTCCCCTCGGAGACACCCCTTTTACGCAGACTTGTAGTTATTTGGGAGTTTTTAGGCTGACTGCCTTAGTCCTGGTTCAAAGCCAGGGCATGAACTTGTGATGGGATTATCATGGGATTGAAAAAAAGGTATTATATTTCCTCAATCCCATATGACATATACAGTGAACAAAAAACACCATTATAATCCATGACAATTTTGATATGGGATTCTCATTGTATTTAAGTGACAATTATTATTATCATATGACATTTGAGGATCACCAAAATCCCGCTATATACCATGACAATATTCAGACCACATGGGATTGTTTTGGTATTTTAGTGGATATTATATATCTTAAATGCCTAAGTTGGTGCAGTGGAATCTCTGTGAAAACGATGTGAAAAAAACGAAGGATCTCTGGCAACTTTGGGATGAGAGATCCTTTGTAATTTTGATGACATTTTCTTTACAGTGTGTATTCGTGATCCTTTCCAAACCTCAAGTCAAACCTTGCCATTACAATGGCAAGGACAAGTGTATTCTTAGCTCCCCTCACGAATACTCAGACTGACTACCATTCTCTTGTGGTAAAAACAAGACACCAACCACCCATCTAGCCTAAAGCTAAGGAGCGGAGAGCTCTTTAGCATTGGGACTACTAACCCTGAAAGCCCTGAGAAAGTGCACAAAAAAGAACAAAACAAGTGGACATAAACAAGAGCATCTCGCAGTTATGCAAGTGCCTTAATACAGACTCCATATATTCAGTAACAATCACTCACACACTAACAGAACATGGTATTGGGCGTAGACAGTAACAACCACTCACAAACTAACAGAACATGGTATTGGGCGTAGACAGTAACAATCACTCACACACTAACAGAACATGGTATTGGGCATAGACAGTAACAACCACTCACACCATAACAGAACATAGTATTGGGCGTAGACAGTAACAACCACTCACATGCTAACAGAACATGGTATTGGGGGTAGACAGTAACAACCACTCACACACTAACAGAACATGGTATTGGGCGTAGACAGTAACAGCCACTCACACACTAACAGAACATGGTATTGGGCATAGACAGTAACAGCCACTCACACACTAACAGAACATGGTATTGGGCGTAGACAGTAACAGCCACTCACACACTAACAGAACATGGTATTGGGGGTAGACAGTAACAGCCACTCACACACTAACAGAACATGGTATTGGGCATAGACAGTAACAGCCACTCACACACTAACAGAACATGGTATTGGGCATAGACAGTAACATCCACTCACACACTAACAGAACATGGTATTGGGCATAGACAGTAACAGCCACTCACACACTAACAGAACATGGTATTGGGCATAGACAGTAACAACCACTCACACACTAACAGAACATGGTATTGGGCGTAGACAGTAACATCCACTCACACCATAACAGAACATGGTATTGGGCATAGACATTAACAGCCACTCACACCATAACAGAACATGGTATTGGGCATAGACAGTAACAGCCACTCACACCATACCAGAACATGGTATTGGGTGTAGACAGTAACAACCACTCACACACTAACAGAACATGGTATTGGGTGTAGACAGTAACAGCCACTCACACACTAACAGAACATGGTATTGGGCGTAGACAGTAACAGCCACTCACACACTAACAGAACATAGTATTGGGTGTAGACAGTAACAACCACTCACACACTAACAGAACATGGTATTGGGTGTAGACAGTAACAGCCACTCACACACTAACAGAACATGGTATTGGGCATAGACAGTAACAGCCACTCACACACTAACAGAACATGGTATTGGGCATAGACATTAACAACCACTCACACACTAACAGAACATGGTATTGGGCATAGACAGTAACAACCACTCACACACTAACAGAACATAGTATTGGGTGTAGACAGTAACAACCACTCACACACTAACAGAACATGGTATTGGGCATAGACAGTAACAACCACTCACACCATAACATAACATGGTATTGGGCATAGACAGTAATAACCACTCACACACTAACAGAACATGGTATTGGGCATAGACAGTAACAACCACTCACACACTAACAGAACATGGTATTGGGCATAGACAGTAACAACCACTCACACACTAACAGAACATGGTATTGGGCGTAGACAGTAACAACCACTCACACACTAACAGAACATGGTATTGGGCGTAGACAGTAACAACCACTCACATGCTAACAGAACATGGTATTGGGCATAGACAGTAACAATCACTCACACACTAACAGAACATGGTATTGGTCATAGACAGTAACAGCCACTCACACACTAACAGAACATGGTATTGGGCATAGACAGTAACAACCACTCACACCATAACAGAACATGGTATTGGGCATAGACAGTAACAGCCACTCACATCATAACAGAACATGGTATTGGGCATAGACAGTAACAACCACTCACACACTAACAGAACAGAGTATTGGGTGTAGACAGTCACAGCCACTCACACACTAACAGAACATAGTATTGGGCGTAGACAGTAACAACCACTCACACACTAACAGAACATGGTATTGGGCGTAGACAGTAACAGCCACTCACACACTAACAGAACATGGTATTGTGTGTAGACAGTAACAACCACTCACACACTAACAGAACATGGTATTGGGCGTAGACAGTAACAACCACTCACACACTAACAGAACATGGTATTGGGCATAGACAGTAACAACCACTCACACACTAACAGAACATGGTATTGGGCGTAGACAGTAACAGCCACTCACACACTAACAGAACATGGTATTGGGCGTAGACAGTAACAACCACTCACACACTAACAGAACATGGTATTGGGCGTAGACAGTAACAATCACTCACACCATAACAGAACATGGTATTGGGCGTAGACAGTAACAACCACTCACACACTAACAGTACATGGTATTGGGCATAGACAGTAACAGCCACTCACACACTAACAGAACATGGTATTGGGCATAGACAGTAACAACCACTCACACACTAACAGAACATGGTATTGGGCGTAGACAGTAACATCCACTCACACCATAACAGAACATGGTATTGGGCATAGACATTAACAACCACTCACACACTAACAGAACATGGTATTGGGCATAGACAGAAACAACCACTCACACACTAACAGAACATGGTATTGGGCGTAGACAGTAACATCCACTCACACCATAACAGAACATGGTATTGGGCATAGACATTAACAACCACTCACACACTAACAGAACATGGTATTGGGCATAGACAGTAACAACCACTCACACACTAACAGAACATGGTATTGGGCGTAGACAGTAACATCCACTCACACCATAACAGAACATGGTATTGGGCATAGACATTAACAACCACTCACACACTAACAGAACATTGTATTGGGCATAGACAGTAACAACCACTCACACACTAACAGAACATGGTATTGGACGTAGACAGTAACAACCACTCACACACTAACAGAACATGGTATTGGGCATAGACAGTAACAACCACTCACACCATAACAGAACATGGTATTGGGCGTAGACAGTAACAACCACTCACACACTAACAGAACATTGTATTGGGCATAGACAGTAACAGCCACTCACACACTAACAGAACATGGTATTGGGCGTAGACAGTAACAACCACTCACACACTAACAGAACATGGTATTGGGCATGGACATTAACAACCACTCACACACTAACAGAACATGGTATTGGGTGTAGACAGTAACAACCACTCACACACTAGCAGAACATGGTATTGGGCATAGACATTAACAACCACTCACACACTAACAGAACATGGTATTGGGCATAGACAGTAACAACCACTCACACCATAACAGAACATGGTATTGGTCATAGACAGTAAAAACCACTCGCACGCTGACAGAATATGGTATTGGGCATAGACAGTAACAGCCACTCACATGCTAACAGAACATGGTTTTTGGTTTAGACAATGTAGACGTCTGACCCACAGCCTCTGGCTGCCATACAGGTCTTAAAATATCTGTGGTCATTATATTTGAGATGCCTGTTTTTGTATTATATTGAATCAAACTGATTTATTGTCCGTGGTTGTTTATTTATGCCGTCATTCCTCTATTGTCTGTTAGTGCGCCATGTTTTGGCATCATTTTGGTAAATTTGAGGGCAGAGATTTGTGTATTATTGAATTGTTTTCACCTGTTTTGTGCTGATCCAACGTCCCTCGCTGCCCGTCCTGCTCACCACAAACAAAAACCACAGCCTCTGGACTTTTACAAATTGCAGAAACAGGTAAATATTCCTTCTTTTTCTCTACCTCTGAGATGTTTTAATTACACCTTTAGTCAGCTCATGGTTAGTCAGGCTGGTTTTGCTGACCTGCGTCTGTCCAAATGCCAAGCGGGCAGTTCAAGGCACGGCGAGAGTCTTTCATCATGGAGGTCCCTCTAACTGGTGGTTGACGCCCAGATGAAACATGGCATCTGATTGGTCAAGGCCTTCCTGGTCACCAGCCTACCAGTGTACCGACCCTTGAGCATGAGCATTGGGAGAGGAATGTGGTTAGCACTAAGGTCATGGTGAAGAGTGAGTATGCACATTGGGAGAGGAATGTGGTTAGCACTAAGGTCATGGTGAAGAGTGAGTATGCACATTGGCAGAGGAATGTGGTTACCATTAAGGTCATGGTGAAGACTGAGTATGCACATTGGCAGAGGAATGTGGTTAGCACTAAGGTCAAGGTGGAAAGTGAGTATGCACATTGGGGGAGGAATGTGGTTAGCACTAAGGTCATGGTGGAGAGTGAGTATGCACATTGGGGGAGAAATGTTGTTACCATTAAGGTCATGGTGGAGAGTGAGTATGCACATTGGCAGAGGAATGTGGTTACCATTAAGGTCATGGTGGAGAGTGAGTATGCACATTGGGAGAGGAATGTGGTTAGCACTAAGTTCATGGTGGAGAGTGGGGGAGTGAGGCAAGGGAAGGAGAATGACTAGGTTGGTGCACTAATTAACTGACTGATTATTATTCTCTGTGACTAAGTTGTTGCACTAATTAACTGACTGATTATTATTCTCTGTGACTAGGTTGTTGCACTAAGTAACTGACTGATTATTATTCTCTGTGACTAGGTTGTTGCACAAATTAACTGACTGATTATTATTCTCTGTGACTAAGTTGCTGTACTAATTAACTGACTGATTATTATTCTCTATGACTAAGTTGTTGCTCTAATTAACTGACTGATTATTATTCTCTGTGACTAGGTTGTTGCACTAATTAACTGCCCTGTTATTATTGGATTCATTTAGAATAAACAGAGTGCCTCCAACATGGTGTATAGAGACATGGGTTTATTTCAGGCTGACTATCATTGTTGTACGGTAAATTGACCATGTAGGAGTCAAGCACATAGTGTTAAAGGTTACACTGCACTGAAAACCTGGAAGATCCGAGAGTGTAAAGAAAAAGTTTTAGTGATGAGTATAATACCTAGTTAGAGAGTGTAAAGAAATAGTTTCTGTGATGAGTATAATACCTAGTTAGAGAGTGTAAAGAAATAGTTTTAGTGATGAGTATCATACCTAGTTAGAGAGTGTAAGGTTCATGTTGCTTTTAGCAGACAAGCCACCCCACTTATCCATACCATGGACTTTGGGCCACCTGACCCCCAATGTGTTCAGTGATGATAAGGAGCCTGATGCTGTGGTCAGAGCTATTTGGAGCAACTCTAGTGTCATGTAGGACAATATGCAGCTATACATGGGTATGAGAACTGGAATTGTGTGGCTATTAGGAGTAAAAGTGATAAAAGCATTTTGACCATAACAAGATGCAGAATAAACATAAACCAGCATCAAGAAGCGTAGACACAATAGGAGGGGTCACTGGGAGTATAGTCTATGGGTAGACTGTGACAGGTCACCCCCTCTACCCCTCCCCCTTGAAACTAAGCTACCTTGTGTCTTCAGTGTATATTTCTATAGAGGATTAGGTGGTTTATAATACCTTTATAATACCTATCATAAAGCCTACCTATCCCTCGTTGTGCCTATCCCCCAACTGTGCACATCCCTCATATTTGACTTGCATATCGGTCCCTAGCACCCATAGGTAAGATCAAAATGGTAGACATTATAAGCAATGTACTGTTAACCATTGAAGCTTAAATAAACAGATGAACACTGCAGTTTAAACATAGGGTCTGAGGGATAGTCACCATGAGGGATAGGCAAAATGAATGATAGGCAGATTGAGGATAGGAAGACTAATGGTAAGAAGGAACAGATAAGATAAAGTAAGGTTAGAGGTAAGCATTAGAACCCAAGCATTTTAAGAGATAATCAGATTGAAGAGATAGGCAGGATGAGTGATAGGTACACTCATTGATATGCTGCATGTGGGATAGAGAGAGCACTGCACAGACACAGTATTTGTCAGACTGAGAGATAGGCATCATTTGTGTATGTGGGTTGAGGTACTAACGTTGATTGAGATGTTGTATCTTTAAAGATTTCCAATTATTTTCAATATCAGTTTAGTACATTTTTAAAATATTTCCCCCATCAAACCTCAATTTTAGCTACTTTTAGTCAAAGTCTGAGAATAAAGACTGTCGTTTTTGGATTTAGGAGGATTTATTGGTTTAGGTGGTCCCTTCGCTTTGTTTGATATCCATCCCATAAAGATACATGATAGCTCCATAAATCCCCTTATCCTACATAGGGCCCAATAGCGAAGACATAAAGTAGAATAGTTTCATTAGGGGGGGGGGGGTAGAGGGGGTTGGCCTTCACTCTAGGACTGTATGGAGTAACCTATCCTATACTGTACCATCCTTGACAGCATACCAGCTCAGTTCTTATTTCTACTTATTCACAAGACAAAAGAGAGCCAGAAGTTGTGACTCATCCATATCTAGATCCATTAATTCAAACTTCTACAGATGCATATTATAGGATCTACCAGAGAGGGTGTAAAGTGAGTCTACCTGGTGGTATGTAGTCACACTTGGCTGCACTCAGTAGTGTAATGTGAGTCTACCTGGTGGTATGTAGTCACACTTGGCTGCACTCAGTAGTGTAATGTGAGTCTACCTGGTAGTATGTAGTCACACTTGGCTGCACTCAGTAGTGTAAAGTGAGTCTACCTGGTGGTATGTAGTCACACTTGGCTGCACTCAGTAGTGTAAAGTGAGTCTACCTGGTGGTATGTAGTCACACTTGGCTGCACTCAGTAGTGTAAAGTGAGTCTACCTGGTAGTATGTAGTCACACTTGGCTGCACTCAGTAGTGTAATGTGAGTCTACCTGGTGGTATGTAGTCACACTTGGCTGCACTCAGTAGTGTAAAGTGAGTCTACCTGGTGGTATGTAGTCACACTTGGCTGCATTCAGTAGTGTAAAGTATGTCTACCTGGTGGTATGTAGTCACACTTGGCTGCAAAAAGTAGGCCTACTCAGCTCCATGTGAGCTTCTGTGTTAAGAAACTGGTCATGCATATTGCTTCTAATTTATCATTCTCATGGCTATGAAAGTGTTAAATGAAAATTCCTCCTTTCACATCTCAATGACCTTGAGGTGTGATTATCAAGGTCACCACTGTCACTCGTACCTGGCATGTCAAGCCTTTCGCTGGTCACTGACAGAAACCCTCACCAGCCTTAATTACAGGGTAGGAACCAGCAGACCCTGTAGGCAACAAGTCACACTAGTCACATGGTAGAGCTGGTTACCATGGTAACTGGTGCCCGGATGTGAGTGTGGGACAGTAGGTGCCCCAGTGCCTGACGGGGGATTGTAGGGAGGTCTATTCACTGGTGCAATTAGAGCGGACTGCACGCTGCACTGCTTGATATAGCACCCCATGGAATGGACCTATGGCACCTCGCAGATATTCCCAGGTAGCAGGATCCTTAGTGGGGCAGCCCCTGCTTAATCCATTACAATGCGAGATAACCCTAAAGAGTCTGCACTGAATGAAGGGAATTTCCTGATTGGTCGATAATGTATCCTGCTAGGGCGGAATAGACCCAGGGGTGCAGCACCTAGAGACTTTCAGCAGATTAGAGAGTAGAGGAGTGCATGGAGACGCAGCAGCAGGGAATCAGTAATAGCACAGCTCATCATTGGTTAATTCTTTAGCTTTAAAGGGATAGTGTAGTATGTCTATCAGCATACTGATTTCCTACCCATTAAGGCATCAACATGCTGATAGAATATGGTTGATGTGCCTTCTTCAGCAAGACTTTACACATAAAACTTACCCCCCCCCCAAAAAAAAAAAAGAAATATCAAATATGTTCAAAAATGTTGCAGGATTACATCACAGCATCTAATCATGGTATGGGATTGATAGGTGTCAGATCGGTGTCAGATCTTAAACAGATGTAAATTTTAGGTGTAGTTTCACATCCTGTGTAAAGCAAATGTAAATATTGGGTGTAGTTTTACAGCCTCTTTGTTAAACAGATGTAAATATTGGCAGTAGTTTCAAGGCCTGTTTTCCAAAATGTTGGGCAATGGCAGTTGTAAGACCATTACCTAAGGATGGGGATTTGGCAATGGTAAAAAATTGGCGCCCCATATCAATACTACCAATGCCGTCTAAAGTCATTGAGAAAATTATGTATTATTACTTATGTGAAAGTATGAAGAAAAATGGTACTTTTTGTGAAAACCAATATGGTTACAAAAAAGGGACAGGTACTGGTGATGCCACTTTTGACTTTGTTAATGAGCTTTATGAATGTAGAAACAATGGTCTGATAACAGGGGCTCTATTTATAGACTTCACTAAAGCATTTGACAGTGTATTACATTCAAAATTGCTAATTAAACTCAGTAAACTTGGTTTGAGTAAATCTAATTTTCTATGGTTTAAAAGTTACCTGGAAAATAGAAAACAACGAACTAGCTATGGTAATAAATTGTCCTCAAACCAAGATATTGATTACGGTGTCCCTCAAGGATCAGTTTTAGGTCCCTTGTTGTTTGTCCTATATATTGATGATGTTGTTAAGGTCTTAAAAAAATGCAAGATTAAACTGTATGCTGATGACATTGTGATTTATAGTTCTAACAAAGATGTAGACTTGGTTAATGAGAATTTGAATGAAGATGTAATTAACTTTAAGCGTTGGGTTATCGAAAACAGACTAGCAGTAAATCCAACTAAAACTAAATTTATGTGGTTTTGTAGTGCTCATAAATTAAAAAGATGTCCGGATTCTACCATAGACTTCAATGGCAGCACTGTGCAAACTGTCACCTTCTTTCCATATCTAGGTGTACATATTGACAGTAAACTTAGTTTTGATAAACAGATTAAAATTATTAAAAGAAATGTATGCAATAAACTATTTAGGTTTGCTAAGTTAAGAAAGCTTTTAACACAAGAGCAAAGTGTAAAGATATACTGTTGTACAATCAGACCAATTATAGAATATTGTTCATTTATAAGTACTAGTTGTAATGAGGATGGTCTTGCAGCATTACAACGACTGCAAAATAGAGCTCTTAGAGTCTGTCTGAAATGCAATATTAGACGGTATAGTGTGAAGGAGTTGCATGAAATTTGTAAGGTTCCAGTGTTAGAGAAAAGATTTAACATGCTATTATTATGCTTAATGTATAAGAAATCAAAGACTGTGTTAAATAGACCACAATCTTATAATACAAGGTCTCAAAAGAAGATTGTTTTTGAACTACCTAGGGTTATTACTAGACACTATAAAAGATCGCCATGGTACAGAGGGGTGGCTCTCTGGAATACTCTACCTGAGGAGATTCAGAAAGCTACGACAAAGGTAAAATTCAAAGAGGGTGTGATGAAGATAGAAAATATAAGGTTGAACCTGAAATTGGGTTATAATTGATAATGAGAAGCAGGTGTGGAAACTGCGCCGCTTCATATTCATATTCATATTCATACTCACATTCATATCCTTTTTCATGTTTACATCCATATTGATATTGCTGATGTTCCCATATGCATATAACAGCATATACTACCAACTATAATTATCACTTATTTGAACTAAAGACAAGGTGTATTTAGCTGTAATCATGATGTACTGAAATAATGTGTAGACACACAAATCTCTATGTATGACATATTATTTACTATCTATCTCTTTTTGCTTTTAATTTGTTTGTCTGTACTTTCTATGTAAATAACCTATTGAGTGAATATTGCCAGTCCCTATTATTTTTCCATCTGCTGATTGTGTTCATATTGACATTTGTCAAGATTCATGAAGTTATTGTATTGTTTCATTTGTGACTTTCCTTTGAAAAATCAATAAAACTTGGTCTGCTCTATAGCATTATTTAAATGAACATAGCAGTTCATTAATGCAATGAGCAAGTCCAAAAAAAAAATGTAAATATTGGCAGTAGTTTCACAGCTTGTTTGTAAAACAGATGTAAATTATTTACAACATTAGGTGTAGTTTACCACTCTGTGTAAAACAGGTGTAAATATTAGGTGTAGTTATACAGCCTGTGTGTTACTTTGTACTGCATGAGGCATACCTAGCCTGGAGTCCTGCAGAGGCCCTGGTCTCATCTCTGTAATCCCTGACCACTAATCGGGTTATGTCCCAGTACCACCTGCCGCTGTCTATCTGCAGCCGACCATGCATCAAGTGCTGCTAGTGCCCTCTATAACTCCCTTAGTGCCCTCTACAACTCCCTGTACACAGATACCACAGTGGCCTCTACAACTCCCTGTACACAGATACCACAGTGGCCTCTACAACTCCCTGTACACAGATACCACATTGGCCTCTATAACTCCCTGTACACATGCACCACAGTGCCCTCTATACCTCCCTGTACACAGGCACCACAGTGCCCTCTATAACTCCCTGTACATAGGCACCACAATGCCCTCTATAACTCCCTGTACACAGATACCACAGTGCCCTCTATGACTCCCTGTACACAGGAACCACAGTGCCCTCTATAACTCCCTGTACACTGGCACCACAGTGCCCTCTATAACTCCCTGTACACAGGCACCACAATGCCCTCTATAACACACTGTACACAGGCACCAGAGTGCCCTCTATAACTCCCTGTACACAGGCACCTCAGTGCCCTCTATAACTCCCTGTACACAGGCACCACAGTGCCTTCTATAACTCCCTGTACACAGGCACCTCAGTGCCCTCTATAACTCCCTGTACACAGGCACCTCAGTGCCCTCTATAACACACTGTACACAGGCACCAGAGTGCCCTCTATAACTCCCTGTACACAGATACCACAGTGCCCTCTATAACTCCCTGTACACAGGCACCACAATGCCCTCTATAACTCCCTGTACACAGGCACCACAATGCCCTCTATAACTCCCTGTACACAGGCACCACAGTGCCCTCTATAACTCCCTGTACACTGGCACCACAGTGCCCTCTATAACTCCCTGTACATAGGCACCACAGTGCCTTCTATAACTTCCTGTACAAAGGCACCACAATGCCCTCTATAACTCCCTGTACACTGGCACCACAGTGCCCTCTATAACTCCCTGTACATAGGCACCACAGTGCCTTCTATAACTTCCTGTACACAGGCACCACAATGCCCTCTATAACACACTGTACACAGGCACCACAGTGCCCTCTATAACTCCCTGTACACAGGCGCCACAGTGCCTTCTATAACTCCCTGTACACAGGTACCACAGTGCCTTCTATAACTCCCTGTACACAGATACCACAGTGCCCTCTATAACTCTCTGTACACAGGTACCACAGTGCCTTCTATAACTCCCTGTACACAGGCACCACAGTGCCCTCTATAACTCACCATACACAGGCACCACAATGCCCTCTATAACTCACCATACACAGGCACCACAGTGCCTTCTATAACTCCCTGTACACAGGCACCACAATGCCCTTTATAACTCCCTGTACACAGGTACCACAGTGCCCTCTATAGCTCCCTGTACACAGGTACCACAATGCCCTTTATAACTCCCTGTACACAGGCACCACAGTGCCTTCTATAACTTCCTTAATGTATAAGAAATCAAAGACTGTGCTAAATAGACCACAATCTTATAATACAAGGTCTGAAAAGAAGATTGTTTTTGAACTACCTAGGGTTATTACTAGACACTATAAAAGATCGCCATGGTACAGAGGGGTGGCTCTCTGGAATACTCTACCTGAGGAGATTCAGAAAGCTACGACAAAGGTAAAATTCAAAGAGGGTGTGATGAAGATAGAAAATATAAGGTTGAACCTGAAATTGGGTTATAATTGATAATGAGAAGCAGGTGTGGAAACTGCGCCGCTTCATATTCATATTCATATTCATACTCACATTCATATCCTTTTTCATGTTTACATCCATATTGATATTGCTGATGTTCCCATATGCATATAACAGCATATACTACCAACTCTAATTATCACTTATTTGAACTAAAGACAAGGTGTATTTAGCTGTAATCATGATGTACTGAAATAATGTGTAGACACACAAATCTCTATGTATGACATATTATTTACTATCTATCTCTTTTTGCTTTTAATTTGTTTGTCTGTACTTTCTATGTAAATAACCTATTGAGTGAATATTGCCAGTCCCTATTATTTTTCCATCTGCTGATTGTGTTCATATTGACATTTGTCAAGATTCATGAAGTTATTGTATTGTTTCATTTGTGACTTTCCTTTGAAAAATCAATAAAACTTGGTCTGCTCTATAGCATTATTTAAATGAACATAGCAGTTCATTAATGCAATGAGCAAGTCCAAAAAAAAAAAAAAGTAAATATTGGCAGTAGTTTCACAGCTTGTTTGTAAAACAGATGTAAATTATTTACAACATTAGGTGTAGTTTACCACTCTGTGTAAAACAGGTGTAAATATTAGGTGTAGTTATACAGCCTGTGTGTTACTTTGTACTGTATGAGGCATACCTAGCCTGGAGTCCTGCAGAGGCCCTGGTCTCATCTCTGTAATCCCTGACCACTAATCGGGTTATGTCCCAGTACCACCTGCCGCTGTCTATCTGCAGCCGACCATGCATCAAGTGCTGCTAGTGCCCTCTATAACTCCCTTAGTGCCCTCTACAACTCCCTGTACACAGATACCACAGTGGCCTCTACAACTCCCTGTACACAGATACCACAGTGGCCTCTACAACTCCCTGTACACAGATACCACAGTGGCCTCTATAACTCCCTGTACACATGCACCACAGTGCCCTCTATAACTCCCTGTACACAGGCACCACAATGCCCCCTATAACTCCCTGTACCTGTACACAGGCACCACAATGCCCTCCATACCTCCCTGTACACAGGCACCACAGTGCCCTCTATAACTCCCTGTACATAGGCACCACAATGCCCTCTATAACTCCCTGTACACAGATACCACAGTGCCCTCTATAACTCCCTGTATACAGGAACCACAGTGCCCTCTATAACTCCCTGTACACAGGCACCACAATGCCCTCTATAACACACTGTACACAGGCACCAGAGTGCCCTCTATAACTCCCTGTACACAGGTACCACAGTGCCCTCTATAACTCCCTGTACACAGGCACCACAATGCCCTCTATAACACACTGTACACAGGCACCAGAGTGCCCTCTATAACTCCCTGTACACAGGCACCTCAGTGCCCTCTATAACTCCCTGTACACAGGCACCTCAGTGCCCTCTATAACACACTGTACACAGGCACCAGAGTGCCCTCTATAACTCCCTGTACACAGGTACCACAGAGCCCTCTATAACTCCCTGTACACAGGCACCACAGTGCCTTCTATAACTCCCTGTACACAGGCACCAGAGAGCCCTCTATAACTCCCTGTACACAGGCACCACAATGCCCTCTATAACTCCCTGTACACAGGCATCACAGTGCCCTCTATAACTCCCTGTACACAGGCACCACAGTGCCCTCTATAACTCCCTGTACACTGGCACCACAGTGCCCTCTATAACTCCCTGTACATAGGCACCACAGTGCCTTCTATAACTTCCTGTACACAGGCACCACAATGCCATCTATAACTCCCTGTACACTGGCACCACAGTGCCCTCTATAACTCCCTGTACATAGGCACCACAGTGCCTTCTATAACTTCCTGTACACAGGCACCACAATGCCCTCTATAACACACTGTACACAGGCACCACAGTGCCCTCTATAACTCCCTGTACACAGGCGCCACAGTGCCTTCTATAACTCCCTGTACACAGGTACCACAGTGCCTTCTATAACTCCCTGTACACAGATACCACAGTGCCCTCTATAACTCTCTGTACACAGGTACCACAGTGCCTTCTATAACTCCCTGTACACAGGCACCACAGTGCCCTCTATAACTCACCATACACAGGCACCACAATGCCCTCTATAACTCACCATACACAGGCACCACAGTGCCTTCTATAACTCCCTGTACACAGGCACCACAATGCCCTGTATAACTCCCTGTACACAGGCACCACAATGCCCTTTATAACTCCCTGTACACAGGTACCACAGTGCCCTCTATAGCTCCCTGTACACAAGTACCACAATGCCCTTTATAACTCCCTGTACACAGGCACCACAGTGCATTCTATAACTTCCTTAATGTATAAGAAATCAAAGACTGTGCTAAATAGACCACAATCTTATAATACAAGGTCTGAAAAGAAGATTGTTTTTGAACTACCTAGGGTTATTACTAGACACTATAAAAGATCGCCATGGTACAGAGGGGTGGCTCTCTGGAATACTCTACCTGAGGAGATTCAGAAAGCTACGACAAAGGTAAAATTCAAAGAGGGTGTGATGAAGATAGAAAATATAAGGTTGAACCTGAAATTGGGTTACAATTGATAATGAGAAGCAGGTGTGGAAACTGCGCCGCTTCATATTCATATTCATATTCATACTCACATTCATATCCTTTTTCATGTTTACATCCATATTGATATTGCTGATGTTCCCATATGCATATAACAGCATATACTACCAACTCTAATTATCACTTATTTGAACTAAAGACAAGGTGTATTTAGCTGTAATCATGATGTACTGAAATAATGTGTAGACACACAAATCTCTATGTATGACATATTATTTACTATCTATCTCTTTTTGCTTTTAATTTGTTTGTCTGTACTTTCTATGTAAATAACCTATTGAGTGAATATTGCCAGTCCCTATTATTTTTCCATCTGCTGATTGTGTTCATATTGACATTTGTCAAGATTCATGAAGTTATTGTATTGTTTCATTTGTGACTTTCCTTTGAAAAATCAATAAAACTTGGTCTGCTCTATAGCATTATTTAAATGAACATAGCAGTTCATTAATGCAATGAGCAAGTCCAAAAAAAAAAATGTAAATATTGGCAGTAGTTTCACAGCTTGTTTGTAAAACAGATGTAAATTATTTACAACATTAGGTGTAGTTTACCACTCTGTGTAAAACAGGTGTAAATATTAGGTGTAGTTATACAGCCTGTGTGTTACTTTGTACTGTATGAGGCATACCTAGCCTGGAGTCCTGCAGAGGCCCTGGTCTCATCTCTGTAATCCCTGACCACTAATCGGGTTATGTCCCAGTACCACCTGCCGCTGTCTATCTGCAGCCGACCATGCATCAAGTGCTGCTAGTGCCCTCTATAACTCCCTTAGTGCCCTCTACAACTCCCTGTACACAGATACCACAGTGGCCTCTACAACTCCCTGTACACAGATACCACAGTGGCCTCTACAACTCCCTGTACACAGATACCACAGTGGCCTCTATAACTCCCTGTACACATGCACCACAGTGCCCTCTATAACTCCCTGTACACAGGCACCACAATGCCCCCTATAACTCCCTGTACACAGGCACCACAATGCCATCTATACCTCCCTGTACACAGGCACCACAATGCCCCCTATAACTCCCTGTACCTGTACACAGGCACCACAATGCCCTCCATACCTCCCTGTACACAGGCACCACAGTGCCCTCTATAACTCCCTGTACATAGGCACCACAATGCCCTCTATAACTCCCTGTACACAGATACCACAGTGCCCTCTATAACTCCCTGTATACAGGAACCACAGTGCCCTCTATAACTCCCTGTACACAGGCACCACAATGCCCTCTATAACACACTGTACACAGGCACCAGAGTGCCCTCTATAACTCCCTGTACACAGGCACCTCAGTGCCCTCTATAACTCCCTGTACACAGGCACCTCAGTGCCCTCTATAACACACTGTACACAGGTACCACAGTGCCCTCTATAACTCCCTGTACACAGATACCACATTGGCCTCTATAACTCCCTGTACACAGGTACCACAACGCCCTCTATAACTCCCTGTACACAGGCACCACAGTGCCCTCTATAACTCCCTGTACACAGGCACCACAGTGCCTTCTATAACTCCCTGTACACAGGCACCACAGTGCCTTCTATAACTCCCTGTACACAGGCACCACAATGCCCTGTATAACTCCCTGTACACAGGCACCACAGAGCCCTCTATAACTCCCTGTACACAGGCACCACAATGCCCTGTATAACTCCCTGTACACAGGCACCACAGAGCCCTCTATAACTCCCTGTACACAGGCACCACAATGCCCTCTATAACTCCCTGTACACAGGCACCACAGAGCCCTCTATAACTCCCTGTACACAGGCACCACAATGCCCTCTATAACTCTCTGTACACAGGCACCACAATGCCCTCTATAACTCCCTGTACACTGGCACCACAGTGCCTTCTATAACTCCCTGTACACAGGCACCACAGTGCCTTCTATAACTCCCTGTACACAGGCACCACAATGCCCTGTATAACTCCCTGTACACAGGCACCACAGAGCCCTGTATAACTCCCTGTACACAGATACCACAGTGCCCTCTATAACTCCCTGTACACAGGCACCACAATGCCCTGTATAACTCCCTGTACACAGGCACCACAGAGCCCTCTATAACTCCCTGTACACAGGCACCACAATGCCCTCTATAACTCCCTGTACACAGGCACCACAGAGCCCTCTATAACTCCCTGTACACAGATACCACAGTGCCCTCTATAACTCCCTGTACACAGGCACCACAATGCCCTCTATAACTCCCTGTACACAGGCACCACAATGCCCTCTATAACTCCCTGTACACAGGCACCACAGTGCCCTCTATAACTCCCTGTACACTGGCACCACAGTGCCCTCTATAACTCCCTGTACATAGGCACCACAGTGCCTTCTATAACTTCCTGTACACAGGCACCACAATGCCATCTATAACTCCCTGTACACTGGCACCACAGTGCCCTCTATAACTCCCTGTACATAGGCACCACAGTGCCTTCTATAACTTCCTGTACACAGGCACCACAATGCCCTCTATAACACACTGTACACAGGCACCACAGTGCCCTCTATAACTCCCTGTACACAGGCGCCACAGTGCCTTCTATAACTCCCTGTACACAGGTACCACAGTGCCTTCTATAACTCCCTGTACACAGATACCACAGTGCCCTCTATAACTCTCTGTACACAGGTACCACAGTGCCTTCTATAACTCCCTGTACACAGGCACCACAGTGCCCTCTATAACTCACCATACACAGGCACCACAATGCCCTCTATAACTCACCATACACAGGCACCACAGTGCCTTCTATAACTCCCTGTACACAGGCACCACAATGCCCTGTATAACTCCCTGTACACAGGCACCACAATGCCCTTTATAACTCCCTGTACACAGGTACCACAGTGCCCTCTATAGCTCCCTGTACACAAGTACCACAATGCCCTTTATAACTCCCTGTACACAGGCACCACAGTGCATTCTATAACTTCCTTAATGTATAAGAAATCAAAGACTGTGCTAAATAGACCACAATCTTATAATACAAGGTCTGAAAAGAAGATTGTTTTTGAACTACCTAGGGTTATTACTAGACACTATAAAAGATCGCCATGGTACAGAGGGGTGGCTCTCTGGAATACTCTACCTGAGGAGATTCAGAAAGCTACGACAAAGGTAAAATTCAAAGAGGGTGTGATGAAGATAGAAAATATAAGGTTGAACCTGAAATTGGGTTACAATTGATAATGAGAAGCAGGTGTGGAAACTGCGCCGCTTCATATTCATATTCATATTCATACTCACATTCATATCCTTTTTCATGTTTACATCCATATTGATATTGCTGATGTTCCCATATGCATATAACAGCATATACTACCAACTCTAATTATCACTTATTTGAACTAAAGACAAGGTGTATTTAGCTGTAATCATGATGTACTGAAATAATGTGTAGACACACAAATCTCTATGTATGACATATTATTTACTATCTATCTCTTTTTGCTTTTAATTTGTTTGTCTGTACTTTCTATGTAAATAACCTATTGAGTGAATATTGCCAGTCCCTATTATTTTTCCATCTGCTGATTGTGTTCATATTGACATTTGTCAAGATTCATGAAGTTATTGTATTGTTTCATTTGTGACTTTCCTTTGAAAAATCAATAAAACTTGGTCTGCTCTATAGCATTATTTAAATGAACATAGCAGTTCATTAATGCAATGAGCAAGTCCAAAAAAAAAAATGTAAATATTGGCAGTAGTTTCACAGCTTGTTTGTAAAACAGATGTAAATTATTTACAACATTAGGTGTAGTTTACCACTCTGTGTAAAACAGGTGTAAATATTAGGTGTAGTTATACAGCCTGTGTGTTACTTTGTACTGTATGAGGCATACCTAGCCTGGAGTCCTGCAGAGGCCCTGGTCTCATCTCTGTAATCCCTGACCACTAATCGGGTTATGTCCCAGTACCACCTGCCGCTGTCTATCTGCAGCCGACCATGCATCAAGTGCTGCTAGTGCCCTCTATAACTCCCTTAGTGCCCTCTACAACTCCCTGTACACAGATACCACAGTGGCCTCTACAACTCCCTGTACACAGATACCACAGTGGCCTCTACAACTCCCTGTACACAGATACCACAGTGGCCTCTATAACTCCCTGTACACATGCACCACAGTGCCCTCTATAACTCCCTGTACACAGGCACCACAATGCCCCCTATAACTCCCTGTACACAGGCACCACAATGCCATCTATACCTCCCTGTACACAGGCACCACAGTGCCCTCTATAACTCCCTGTACATAGGCACCACAATGCCCTCTATAACTCCCTGTACACAGATACCACAGTGCCCTCTATAACTCCCTGTACACAGGAACCACAGTGCCCTCTATAACTCCCTGTACACAGGCAACACAGTGCCCTCTATAACTCCCTGTACACAGGCACCTCAGTGCCCTCTATAACTCCCTGTACACAGATACCACAGTGCCCTCTATAACTCCCTGTACACAGATACCACAGTGCCCTCTATAACTCCCTGTACACAGGCACCACAATGCCCTCTATAACTCCCTGTACACAGGCACCACAGTGCCCTCTATAACTCCCTGTACACTGGCACCACAGTGCCCTCTATAACTCCCTGTACATAGGCACCACAGTGCCTTCTATAACTTCCTGTACACAGGCACCACAATGCCCTCTATAACACACTGTACACAGGCACCACAGTGCGCTCTATAACTCCATGTACACAGGTACCACAGTGCCCTCTATAACTCCCTGTACATAGGCACCACAGTGCCTTCTATAACTTCCTGTACACAGGCACCACAGTGCCCTCTATAACTCCATGTACACAGGTACCACAGTGCCTTCTATAACTCCCTGTAAACAGGCACCACAGTGCCTTCTATAACTCCCTGTACACAGGTACCACAGTGCCCTCTATAACTCCCTGTACACAGATACCACAGTGCCCTCTATAACTCTCTGTACACAGGTACCACAGTGCCTTCTATAACTCCCTGTACACAGGCACCACAGTGCCTTCTATAACTCCCTGTACACAGGTACCACAGTGCCCTCTATAACTCCCTGTACACAGATACCACAGTGCCCTCTATAACTCTCTGTACACAGGTACCACAGTGCCTTCTATAACTCCCTGTACACAGGCACCACAGTGCCCTCTATAACTCACCATACACAGGCACCACAATGCCCTCTATAACTCACCATACACAGGCACCACAGTGCATTCTATAACTCCCTGTACACAGGCACCACAATGCCCTTTATAACTCCCTGTACACAGGTACCACAGTGCCCTCTATAACTCCCTGTACACAGATACCACAACGCCCTCTATAACTCCCTGTACACAGGTACCACAGTGCCCTCTACAACTCCCTTTACACAGGTACCACAGTGCCTTCTATAACTCCCTGTACACAGGCACCACAATGCCCTCTATAACTCCCTGTACACAGGCACCACAGTGCCCTCTATAACTCCCTGTACATAGGCACCACAGTGCCTTCTATAACTTCCTGTACACAGGCACCACAGTGCCCTCTATAACTCCCTGTACACAGGTACCACAGTGCCTTCTATAACTCCCTGTACACAGATACCACAGTGCCCTCTATAACTCTCTGTACACAGGTACCACAGTGCCTTCTATAACTCCCTGTACACAGGCACCACAGTGCCCTCTATAACTCACCATACACAGGCACCACAATGCCCTCTATAACTCAACATACACAGGCACCACAGTGCCTTCTATAACTCCCTGTACACAGGCACCACAATGCCCTTTATAACTCCCTGTACACAGGTACCACAGTGCCCTCTATAACTCCCTGTACACAGGTACCACAATGCCCTTTATAACTCCCTGTACACAGGCACCACAATGCCCTCTATAACTCCCTGTACACAGGCACCACAATGCCCTCTATAACTCCCTGTACACAGGCACCACAATGCCCTCTATAACTCACCATACACAGGCACCACAATGCCCTCTATAACTCCCTGTACACAGGCACCACAGAGCACTCTATAACTCACCATACACAGGCACCACAGTGCCCTCTGTAACTCCCCCCCCTTACACAGGTAGCACAGTGCCCTCTATAACTCCACCCCCTTTACACAGGCACCATAGTGCCCTCTGTAACTCCCCCCCTTACACAGGCACCACAGTGCCCTCTATAACTCCCCCCCCTTACACAGGTAGCACAGTGCCCTCTATAACCCCCCCCCCCTTTACACAGGCACCATAGTGCAATCTATCTCCCTGTCTGACACCTTTTACTGGTACAGTCATGTCTCACATCTGGTGTACTAGTCGTGTCTGTGATACCTGTTTATCCAAAGGCCGAAATGGGGACTTAGTTATAACTCTGTACTCAACCAGTGATTCATACTTCATATCATATTGTGCCATCTCATTATCGATTGTGGAAGACGTCAATATGAAAACTCGCGGGACCGAGGCCTTTACTGTTAAAATCTCAGAGTGAATGTCTGACTGTAATTTTGGGACCTTGAGCTACATTTTGGTTTTCATGGCTCTGGTCCTGCCAAAATCAGTCCGGGCCTGCAGAACAATAAGATCTGCAGGACCGAACGGCCTGTCAGGGGAAAAGCATTTTGTATAGACTGGAACAGTATAAACTCTGGCACTTCCTTTATTTAGTTGTGTAATTCAATTAATTGGATTCATCTTCTGTATTTCTGCATGATACCAATCTCTCCTGGATTGTGACTGGTCTTCACCTAACATAGATTGTGAAGTAACCACAGATTACAGTTGTCTGTTTCATTCACTGTGCCATGCGGTTCATGGAGCCCTGTACGATGTACATCACATCACTCCATTCATTTGTTCTGACAGCAGAACAGGAAAACCAATCTACACACTTATTATGAATTTACTCAGCATCAAAGCAGGGGCAGATTGGAAGAATCAAAGCAGATAGATTCCCCAGGGGCCTGAATGTGTTCATGAATTGTTAATTCAAATCACAATAAGCCCTGGGAGACATTTATCAGAAAATTCTGATGAGCTCTCAGCTGAATCACTTATTGACAAACAAACCACACTTTAGTTGTACATTAAGTAGTAAAAGAATCACTTATTGACACACGAACTGTGCTTTAGCTGTACACAGAGCAGTAACTGAATCACTTATTGACACACAAACTGTGCTTTAGTTGTACACTATAAGTAGTAACATACAATTATTGACACACAAACTGTGCTTTAGTTGTACACTAAGTAGTAACTGAATCACTTATTGACACACGAACTGTGCTATAGTTGTACACTATAAGCAGTAACTGAATCACTTATTGACACACAAACTGTGCTTTAGTTGTACACAATAAGTAGTAACAGACAATTATTGACACACAAACTGTGCTTTAGTTGTACACTAAGTAGTAACTGAACCACTTATTGACACACAAACTGTGCTATAGTTGTACACTATAAGCAGTAACTGAATCACTTATTGACACACAAACTGTGCTATAGTTGTACACTATAAGCAGTAACTGAATCACTTATTGACACACAAACTGTGCTATAGTTGTACACTATAAGTAGTAACAGAATCACTTATTGACACACAAACTGTGCTATAGTTGTACACTATAAGCAGTAACTGAATCACTTATTGACACACAAACTGTGCTTTAGTTGTACACTATAAGTAGTAACTGAACCACTTATTGACACACAAACTGTGCTATAGTTGTACACTATAAGCAGTAACTGAATCACTTATTGACACACAAACTGTGCTTTAGTTGTACACTATAAGCAGTAACAGAACCACTTATTGACACACAAACTGTGCTATAGTTGTACACTAAGCAGTAACTGAATCACTTATTGACACACAAACTGTGCTATAGTTGTACACTATAAGCAGTAACAGACGCACTTATTGACACACAAGCTGTGCTATAGTTGTACACTATAAGCAGTAACAGACGCACTTATTGACACACAAACTGTGCTATAGTTGTACACTAAGTAGTAACAGAACCACTTATTGACACACAAACTGTGCTATAGTTGTACACTATAAGCAGTAACAGAAGCACTTATTGACACACAAACTGTGCTATAGTTGTACACTAAGTGGTAACTGAATCACTTATTGACACACAAACTGTGCTTTAGTTGTACACTATAAGCGGTAACTGAATCACTTATTGACACACAAACTGTGCTTTAGTTGTACACTATAAGCAGTAACAGACGCACTTATTGACACACAAACTGTGCTATAGTTGTACACTATAAGCAGTAACAGACGCACTTATTGACACACAAACTGTGCTATAGTTGTACACTATAAGCAGTAACTGAATCACTTATTGACACACAAACTGTGCTATAGTTGTACACTATAAGTAGTAACTGAATCACTTATTGACACACAAACTGTGCTTTAGTTGTACACTATAAGTAGTAACAGAACCACTTATTGACACACAAACTGTGCTATAGTTGTACACTATAAGCAGTAACAGAAGCACTTATTGACACACAAACTGTGCTATAGTTGTACACTATAAGTAGTAACAGAATCACTTATTGACACACAAACTGTGCTTTAGTTGTACACTAAGTAGTAACTGAATCACTTATTGACACACAAACTGTGCTTTAGTTGTACACTATAAGCAGTAACTGAATCACTTATTGACACACAAACTGTGCTATAGTTGTACACTATAAGCAGTAACTGAACCACTTATTGACACACAAACTGTGCTTTAGTTGTACACTATAAGTAGTAACTGAATCACTTATTGACACACAAACTGTGCTATAGTTGTACACTATAAGTAGTAACAGAACCACTTATTGTCACACAAACTGTGCTTTAGTTGTACACAGAGTAGTAACAGAATCACTTATTGACACACAAACTGTGCTATAGTTGTACACTATAAGTGGTAACAGAACCACTTATTGACACACAAACTGTGCTATAGTTGTACACTATAAGTAGTAACTGAATCACTTATTGACACACAAACTGTGCTATAGTTGTACACTATAAGCAGTAACTGAACCACTTATTGACACACAAACTGTGCTATAGTTGTACACTATAAGCAGTAACTGAACCACTTATTGACACACAAACTGTGCTATAGTTGTACACTATAAGCAGTAACTGAACCACTTATTGACACACAAACTGTGCTATAGTTGTACACTATAAGTGGTAACAGAATCACTTATTGACACACAAACTGTGCTTTAGTTGTACACAGAGTAGTAACAGAATCACTTATTGACACACAAACTGTGCTATAGTTGTACACTATAAGTAGTAACTGAATCACTTATTGACACACAAACTGTGCTTTAGTTGTACACAGAGTAGTAACAGAATCACTTATTGACACACAAACTGTGCTTTAGTTGTACACAGAGTAGTAACAGAATCACTTATTGACACACAAACTGTGCTTTAGTTGTACACTATAAGTAGTAACTGAATCACTTATTGACACACAAACTGTGCTTTAGTTGTACACAGAGTAGTAACAGAATCACTTATTGTCACACAAACTGTGCTTTAGTTGTACACTATAAGTAGTAACAGAACCACTTATTGACACACAAACTGTGCTTTAGTTGTACACTAAGTGGTAACTGAATCACTTATTGACACACAAACTGTGCTATAGTTGTACACTAAGTAGTAACAGAATCACTTATTGACACACAAACTGTGCTTTAGTTGTACACTATAAGTAGTAACAGAATCACTTATTGTCACACAAACTGTGCTTTAGTTGTACACTATAAGTAGTAACAGACAATTATTGACACACAAACTGTGCTTTAGTTGTACACTAAGTGGTAACTGAATCACTTATTGTCACACAAACTGTGCTATAGTTGTACACTAAGTAGTAACAGAATCACTTATTGTCACACAAACTGTGCTTTAGTTGTACACTATAAGTAGTAACAGACAATTATTGACACACAAACTGTGCTTTAGTTGTACACTATAAGTAGTAACTGAATCACTTATTGACACACAAACTGTGCTTTAGTTGTACACTAAGTAGTAACTGAATCACTTATTGACACACAAACTGTGCTATAGTTGTACACTATAAGTAGTAACAGACAATTATTGACACACAAACTGTGCTATAGTTGTACACTATAAGCAGTAACAGAATCACTTATTGACACACAAACTGTGCTTTAGTTGTACACTATAAGCAGTAACAGAATCACTTATTGACACACAAACTGTGCTTTAGTTGTACACTATAAGTAGTAACAGAATCACTTATTGACACACAAACTGTGCTATAGTTGTACACTATAAGTAGTATCTGAATCACTTATTGACACACAAACTGTGCTTTAGTTGTACACTATAAGTAGTAACAGAATCACTTATTGACACACAAACTGTGCTTTAGTTGTACACTATAAGTAGTAACAGAATCACTTATTGACACACAAACTGTGCTTGAGTTGTACACTAAGTAGTAACAGAACCACTTATTGACACACAAACTGTGCTTTAGCTGTACACAGAGTAGTAACTGAATCACTTATTGACACACAAACTGTGCTATAGTTGTACACTATAAGCAGTAACTGAATCACTTATTGATACACAAACTGTGCTTTAGTTGTACACTATAAGTGGTAACTGAACCACTTATTGACACACAAACTGTGCTTTAGTTGTACACTATAAGTGGTAACTGAATCACTTATTGACACACAAACTGTGCTTTAGTTGTACACTATAAGTAGTAACTGAAGCACTTATTGACACACAAACTGTGCTATAGTTGTACACTATAAGTAGTAACAGAATCACTTATTGACACACAAACTGTGCTTTAGTTGTACACTAAGTAGTAACTGAATCACTTATTGACACACAAACTGTGCTTTAGTTGTACACTATAAGCAGTAACTGAATCACTTATTGACACACAAACTGTGCTATAGTTGTACACTATAAGCAGTAACTGAACCACTTATTGACACACAAACTGTGCTTTAGTTGTACACTATAAGTAGTAACTGAATCACTTATTGACACACAAACTGTGCTATAGTTGTACACTATAAGTAGTAACAGAACCACTTATTGTCACACAAACTGTGCTTTAGTTGTACACAGAGTAGTAACATAATCACTTATTGACACACAAACTGTGCTATAGTTGTACACTATAAGTGGTAACAGAACCACTTATTGACACACAAACTGTGCTATAGTTGTACACTATAAGTAGTAACTGAATCACTTATTGACACACAAACTGTGCTATAGTTGTACACTATAAGCAGTAACTGAACCACTTATTGACACACAAACTGTGCTATAGTTGTACACTATAAGCAGTAACTGAACCACTTATTGACACACAAACTGTGCTATAGTTGTACACTATAAGTGGTAACAGAATCACTTATTGACACACAAACTGTGCTTTAGTTGTACACAGAGTAGTAACAGAATCACTTATTGACACACAAACTGTGCTTTAGTTGTACACTATAAGTAGTAACTGAATCACTTATTGACACACAAACTGTGCTTTAGTTGTACACAGAGTAGTAACAGAATCACTTATTGACACACAAACTGTGCTATAGTTGTACACTATAAGTAGTAACTGAATCACTTATTGACACACAAACTGTGCTTTAGTTGTACACAGAGTAGTAACAGAATCACTTATTGACACACAAACTGTGCTTTAGTTGTACACAGAGTAGTAACAGAATCACTTATTGACACACAAACTGTGCTTTAGTTGTACACTATAAGTAGTAACTGAATCACTTATTGACACACAAACTGTGCTTTAGTTGTACACAGAGTAGTAACAGAATCACTTATTGACACACAAACTGTGCTTTAGTTGTACACAGAGTAGTAACAGAATCACTTATTGTCACACAAACTGTGCTTTAGTTGTACACTATAAGTAGTAACAGAACCACTTATTGACACACAAACTGTGCTTTAGTTGTACACTAAGTGGTAACTGAATCACTTATTGACACACAAACTGTGCTATAGTTGTACACTAAGTAGTAACAGAATCACTTATTGACACACAAACTGTGCTTTAGTTGTACACTATAAGTAGTAACAGAATCACTTATTGTCACACAAACTGTGCTTTAGTTGTACACTATAAGTAGTAACAGACAATTATTGACACACAAACTGTGCTTTAGTTGTACACTAAGTGGTAACTGAATCACTTATTGTCACACAAACTGTGCTATAGTTGTACACTAAGTAGTAACAGAATCACTTATTGTCACACAAACTGTGCTTTAGTTGTACACTATAAGTAGTAACAGACAATTATTGACACACAAACTGTGCTTTAGTTGTACACTATAAGTAGTAACTGAATCACTTATTGACACACAAACTGTGCTTTAGTTGTACACTAAGTAGTAACTGAATCACTTATTGACACACAAACTGTGCTATAGTTGTACACTATAAGTAGTAACAGACAATTATTGACACACAAACTGTGCTATAGTTGTACACTATAAGCAGTAACAGAATCACTTATTGACACACAAACTGTGCTTTAGTTGTACACTATAAGCAGTAACAGAATCACTTATTGACACACAAACTGTGCTTTAGTTGTACACTATAAGTAGTAACAGAATCACTTATTGACACACAAACTGTGCTATAGTTGTACACTATAAGTAGTATCTGAATCACTTATTGACACACAAACTGTGCTTTAGTTGTACACTATAAGTAGTAACAGAATCACTTATTGACACACAAACTGTGCTTTAGTTGTACACTATAAGTAGTAACAGAATCACTTATTGACACACAAACTGTGCTTGAGTTGTACACTAAGTAGTAACAGAACCACTTATTGACACACAAACTGTGCTTTAGCTGTACACAGAGTAGAAACTGAATCACTTATTGACACACAAACTGTGCTATAGTTGTACACTATAAGCAGTAACTGAATCACTTATTGATACACAAACTGTGCTTTAGTTGTACACTATAAGTGGTAACTGAACCACTTATTGACACACAAACTGTGCTTTAGTTGTACACTATAAGTGGTAACTGAATCACTTATTGACACACAAACTGTGCTTTAGTTGTACACTATAAGTAGTAACTGAAGCACTTATTGACACACAAACTGTGCTATAGTTGTACACTATAAGTAGTAACAGAATCACTTATTGACACACAAACTGTGCTTTAGTTGTACACTATAAGCAGTAACTGAATCACTTATTGACACACAAACTGTGCTATAGTTGTACACTATAAGTAGTAACTGAATCACTTATTGACACACAAACTGTGCTATAGTTGTACACTATAAGTAGTAACAGAATCACTTATTGACACACAAACTGTGCTTTAGTTGTACACTATAAGCAGTAACTGAACCACTTATTGACACATAAACTGTGCTTTAGTTGTACACTATAAGTAGTAACAGAATCACTTATTGACACACAAACTGTGCTTTAGTTGTACACTAAGTGGTAACTGAATCACTTATTGACACACAAACTGTGCTATAGTTGTACACTAAGTAGTAACAGAATCAGTTATTGACACACAAACTGTGCTATAGTTGTACACTAAGTAGTAACAGAAACACTTATTGACACACAAACTGTGCTATAGTTGTACACTAAGTGGTAACTGAATCACTTATTGACACACAAACTGTGCTATAGTTGTACACTAAGTAGTAACTGAATCACTTATTGACACACAAACTGTGCTATAGTTGTACACTATAAGTAGTAACAGACAATTATTGACACACAAACTGTGCTATAGTTGTACACTATAAGCAGTAACTGAATCACTTATTGACACACAAACTGTGCTTTAGTTGTACACTAAGTGGTAACTGAATCACTTATTGACACACAAACTGTGCTATAGTTGTACAGTATAAGCAGTAACTGAACCACTTATTGACACACAAACTGTGCTATAGTTGTACACTATAAGTAGTAACAGAACCACTTATTGACACACAAACTGTGCTTTAGTTGTACACTATAAGTAGTAACAGAACCACTTATTGACACACAAACTGTGCTATAGTTGTACACTATAAGTAGTAACTGAACCACTTATTGACACACAAACTGTGCTATAGTTGTACACTATAAGCAGTAACAGAACCACTTATTGACACACAAACTGTGCTATAGTTGTACACTATGTAGTAACTGAATCACTTATTGACACACAAACTGTGCTATAGTTGTACACTATAAGTAGCAACAGAATCACTTATTGACACACAAACTGTGCTATAGTTGTACACTATAAGTAGTAACTGAATCACTTATTGACACACAAACTGTGCTATAGTTGTACACTATAAGTAGTAACAGAAGCACTTATTGACACACAAACTGTGCTATAGTTGTACACTAAGTAGTAACTGAATCACTTATTGACACACAAACTGTGCTATAGTTGTACACTATAAGTAGTAACAGAAGCACTTATTGACACACAAACTGTGCTATAGTTGTACACTATAAGTAGTAACTGAATCACTTATTGACACACAAACTGTGCTTTAGTTGTACACTAAGTAGTAACTGAATCACTTATTGACACACAAACTGTGCTATAGTTGTACACTATAAGTAGTAACAGACAATTATTGACACACAAACTGTGCTATAGTTGTACACTATAAGCAGTAACAGAACCACTTATTGACACACAAACTGTGCTATAGTTGTACACTATAAGTAGTATCTGAATCACTTATTGACACACAAACTGTGCTTTAGTTGTACACTATAAGTAGTAACAGAATCACTTATTGACACACAAACTGTGCTTTAGTTGTACACTATAAGTAGTAACAGAATCACTTATTGACACACAAACTGTGCTATAGTTGTACACTAAGTAGTAACAGAAACACTTATTGACACACAAACTGTGCTATAGTTGTACACTAAGTGGTAACTGAATCACTTATTGACACACAAACTGTGCTATAGTTGTACACTAAGTAGTAACTGAATCACTTATTGATACACAAACTGTGCTATAGTTGTACACTATAAGTAGTAACAGACAATTATTGACACACAAACTGTGCTATAGTTGTACACTATAAGCAGTAACTGAATCACTTATTGACACACAAACTGTGCTTTAGTTGTACACTAAGTGGTAACTGAATCACTTATTGACACACAAACTGTGCTATAGTTGTACAGTATAAGCAGTAACTGAACCACTTATTGACACACAAACTGTGCTATAGTTGTACACTATAAGTAGTAACAGAACCACTTATTGACACACAAACTGTGCTTTAGTTGTACACTATAAGTAGTAACAGAACCACTTATTGACACACAAACTGTGCTATAGTTGTACACTATAAGTAGTAACTGAACCACTTATTGACACACAAACTGTGCTATAGTTGTACACTATAAATAGTAACAGAACCACTTATTGACACACAAACTGTGCTATAGTTGTACACTATGTAGTAACTGAATCACTTATTGACACACAAACTGTGCTATAGTTGTACACTATAAGTAGTAACAGAAGCACTTATTGACACACAAACTGTGCTATAGTTGTACACTATAAGTAGTAACTGAATCACTTATTGACACACAAACTGTGCTTTAGTTGTACACTAAGTAGTAACTGAATCACTTATTGACACACAAACTGTGCTATAGTTGTACACTATAAGTAGTATCTGAATCACTTATTGACACACAAACTGTGCTTTAGTTGTACACTATAAGTAGTAACAGAATCACTTATTGACACACAAACTGTGCTTTAGCTGTACTCTAAGTGGTAACTGAATCACTTATTGACACACAAACTGTGCTATAGTTGTACACTAAGTAGTAACAGAATCACTTATTGACACACAAACTGTGCTATAGTTGTACACTAAGTAGTAACAGAAACACTTATTGACACACAAACTGTGCTATAGTTGTACACTAAGTAGTAACTGAATCACTTATTGACACACAAACTGTGCTATAGTTGTACACTATAAGTAGTAACAGACAATTATTGACACACAAACTGTGCTTGAGTTGTACACTAAGTAGTAACAGAACCACTTATTGACACACAAACTGTGCTTTAGCTGTGCACAGAGTAGTAACTGAATCACTTATTGACACACAAACTGTGCTATAGTTGTACACTATAAGCAGTAACTGAATCACTTATTGACACACAAACTGTGCTTTAGTTGTACACTAAGTGGTAACTGAATCACTTATTGACACACAAACTGTGCTATAGTTGTACAGTATAAGCAGTAACTGAACCACTTATTGACACACAAACTGTGCTATAGTTGTACACTATAAGTAGTAACAGAACCACTTATTGACACACAAACTGTGCTTTAGTTGTACACTATAAGTAGTAACAGAACCACTTATTGACACACAAACTGTGCTATAGTTGTACACTATAAGTAGTAACTGAACCACTTATTGACACACAAACTGTGCTATAGTTGTACACTATAAATAGTAACAGAACCACTTATTGACACACAAACTGTGCTATAGTTGTACACTATGTAGTAACTGAATCACTTATTGACACACAAACTGTGCTATAGTTGTACACTATAAGTAGTAACAGAAGCACTTATTGACACACAAACTGTGCTATAGTTGTACACTATAAGTAGTAACTGAATCACTTATTGACACACAAACTGTGCTTTAGTTGTACACTAAGTAGTAACTGAATCACTTATTGACACACAAACTGTGCTATAGTTGTACACTATAAGTAGTATCTGAATCACTTATTGACACACAAACTGTGCTTTAGTTGTACACTATAAGTAGTAACAGAATCACTTATTGACACACAAACTGTGCTTTAGCTGTACTCTAAGTGGTAACTGAATCACTTATTGACACACAAACTGTGCTATAGTTGTACACTAAGTAGTAACAGAATCACTTATTGACACACAAACTGTGCTATAGTTGTACACTAAGTAGTAACAGAAACACTTATTGACACACAAACTGTGCTATAGTTGTACACTAAGTAGTAACTGAATCACTTATTGACACACAAACTGTGCTATAGTTGTACACTATAAGTAGTAACAGACAATTATTGACACACAAACTGTGCTTGAGTTGTACACTAAGTAGTAACAGAACCACTTATTGACACACAAACTGTGCTTTAGCTGTGCACAGAGTAGTAACTGAATCACTTATTGACACACAAACTGTGCTATAGTTGTACACTATAAGCAGTAACTGAATCACTTATTGATACACAAACTGTGCTTTAGTTGTACACTATAAGTGGTAACTGAACCACTTATTGACACACAAACTGTGCTTTAGTTGTACACTATAAGTGGTAACTGAACCACTTATTGACACACAAACTGTGCTTTAGTTGTACACTATAAGTAGTAACAGAATCACTTATTGACACACAAACTGTGCTTTAGCTGTACACTAAGTAGTAACTTATTGACACACAAACTGTGCTTTAGTTGTACACTAAGTAGTAATAGAACCACTTTTTGACACACAAACTGTGCTATAGTTGTACACAGAGTAGTAACTGAACCACTTATTGACACACTAACTGTGCTATAGTTGTACACTAAGTAGTAACTGAATCACTTATTGACACACAAACTGTGCTATAGTTGTACACTAAGTAGTAACTGAATCACTTATTGACACACAAACTGTGCTGTAGTTGTACACTAAGTAGTAACTGAATCACTTATTGACACACAAACTGTGCTATAGTTGTACACAGAGTAGTAACTGAACCACTTATTGACACACAAACTGTGCTGTAGTTGTACACTAAGTAGTAACTGAATCACTTATTGACACACAAACTGTGCTATAGTTGTACACTAAGTAGTAACTGAATCACTTATTGACACACAAACTGTGCTTTAGTTGTACACTATAAGTAGTAACTGAAGCACTTATTGACACACAAACTGTGCTATAGTTGTACACTATAAGTAGTAACAGAATCACTTATTGACACACAAACTGTGCTATAGTTGTACACTAAGTAGTAACAGAACCACTTATTGACACACAAACTGTGCTTTAGTTGTACACAGAGTGGTAACTGAATCACTTATTGACACAGAAACTGTGCTATAGTTGTACACTAAGTAGTAACAGAACCACTTATTGACACACAAACTGTGCTTTAGTTGTACACAGAGTGGTAACTGAATCACTTATTGACACACAAACTGTGTTTTAGTTGTACACTATAAGTAGTAACTGAATCACTTATTGACACACAAACTGTGCTTTAGTTGTACACAGAGTAGTAACAGAATCACTTATTGACACACAAACTGTGCTATAGTTGTACACTATAAGTGGTAACTGAATCACTTATTGACACACAAACTGTGCTATAGTTGTACACTATAAGTAGTAACTGAATCACTTATTGACACACAAACTGTGCTATAGTTGTACACTATAAGTAGTAACAGAACCACTTATTGACACACGAACTGTGCTTTAGTTGTACACTATAAGCAGTAACAGAATCACTTATTGACACACAAACTGTGCTTTAGTTGTACACTATAAGCAGTAACTGAATCACTTATTGACACACAAACTGTGCTATAGTTGTAAACTATAAGCAGTAACTGAATCACTTATTGACACACAAACTGTGCTGTAGTTGTACACTAAGTAGTAACAGAACCACTTATTGACACACAAACTGTGCTGTAGTTGTACACTAAGTAGTAAAATAATCACTTATTGACACACAAACTGTGCTTTAGTTGTACACTATAAGTAGTAACAGAATCACTTATTGACACACAAACTGTGCTATAGTTGTACACTATAAGCAGTAACAGAACCACTTATTGACACACAAACTGTGCTTTAGTTGTACACTATAAGTAGTAACAGAACCACTTATTGACACACAAACTGTGCTTTAGTTGTACACTATAAGTAGTAACTGAATCACTTATTGACACACAAACTGTGCTTTAGTTGTACACTATAAGTAGTAACTGAAGCACTTATTGACACACAAACTGTGCTATAGTTGTACACTATAAGTAGTAACAGAAGCACTTATTGACACACAAACTGTGCTATAGTTGTACACTATAAGTAGTAACTGAATCACTTATTGACACACAAACTGTGCTTTAGTTGTACACTATAAGCAGTAACTGAATCACTTATTGACACACAAACTGTGCTTTAGTTGTACACTATAAGTAGTAACAGACAATTATTGACACACAAACTCTGCTATAGTTGTACACTATAAGTGGTAACTGAATCACTTATTGACACACAAACTGTGCTTTAGTTGTACACTATAAGTAGTAACAGAATCACTTATTGACACACAAACTGTGCTATAGTTGTACACTATAAGTAGTAACAGAACCACTTATTGACACACGAACTGTGCTTTAGTTGTACACTATAAGCAGTAACAGAATCACTTATTGACACACAAACTGTGCTTTAGTTGTACACTATAAGCAGTAACTGAATCACTTATTGACACACAAACTGTGCTATAGTTGTAAACTATAAGCAGTAACTGAATCACTTATTGACACACAAACTGTGCTGTAGTTGTACACTAAGTAGTAACAGAACCACTTATTGACACACAAACTGTGCTGTAGTTGTACACTAAGTAGTAACAGAATCACTTATTGACACACAAACTGTGCTTTAGTTGTACACTATAAGTAGTAACAGAATCACTTATTGACACACAAACTGTGCTATAGTTGTACACTATAAGCAGTAACAGAACCACTTATTGACACACAAACTGTGCTTTAGTTGTACACTATAAGTAGTAACAGAACCACTTATTGACACACAAACTGTGCTTTAGTTGTACACTATAAGTAGTAACTGAATCACTTATTGACACACAAACTGTGCTTTAGTTGTACACTATAAGTAGTAACTGAAGCACTTATTGACACACAAACTGTGCTATAGTTGTACACAGAGTGGTAACTGAACCACTTATTGACACACAAACTGTGCGCTTTAGTTGTACACAGAGTAGTAACAGAATCACTTATTGACACACAAACTGTGTTTTAGTTGTACACTATAAGTAGTAACTGAATCACTTATTGACACACAAACTGTGCTTTAGTTGTACACAGAGTAGTAACAGAATCACTTATTGACACACAAACTGTGCTATAGTTGTACACTATAAGTAGTAACTGAATCACTTATTGACACACAAACTGTGCTTTAGTTGTACACTATAAGCAGTAACTGAATCACTTATTGACACACAAACTGTGCTTTAGTTGTACACTATAAGTAGTAACAGACAATTATTGACACACAAACTCTGCTATAGTTGTACACTATAAGTGGTAACTGAATCACTTATTGACACACAAACTGTGCTTTAGTTGTACACTATAAGTAGTAACAGAATCACTTATTGACACACAAACTGTGCTATAGTTGTACACTATAAGTAGTAACAGAACCACTTATTGACACACGAACTGTGCTTTAGTTGTACACTATAAGCAGTAACAGAATCACTTATTGACACACAAACTGTGCTTTAGTTGTACACTATAAGCAGTAACTGAATCACTTATTGACACACAAACTGTGCTATAGTTGTAAACTATAAGCAGTAACTGAATCACTTATTGACACACAAACTGTGCTGTAGTTGTACACTAAGTAGTAACAGAACCACTTATTGACACACAAACTGTGCTGTAGTTGTACACTAAGTAGTAACAGAATCACTTATTGACACACAAACTGTGCTTTAGTTGTACACTATAAGTAGTAACAGAATCACTTATTGACACACAAACTGTGCTATAGTTGTACACTATAAGCAGTAACAGAACCACTTATTGACACACAAACTGTGCTTTAGTTGTACACTATAAGTAGTAACAGAACCACTTATTGACACACAAACTGTGCTTTAGTTGTACACTATAAGTAGTAACTGAATCACTTATTGACACACAAACTGTGCTTTAGTTGTACACTATAAGTAGTAACTGAAGCACTTATTGACACACAAACTGTGCTATAGTTGTACACAGAGTGGTAACTGAACCACTTATTGACACACAAACTGTGCGCTTTAGTTGTACACAGAGTAGTAACAGAATCACTTATTGACACACAAACTGTGTTTTAGTTGTACACTATAAGTAGTAACTGAATCACTTATTGACACACAAACTGTGCTTTAGTTGTACACAGAGTAGTAACAGAATCACTTATTGACACACAAACTGTGCTATAGTTGTACACTATAAGTGGTAACTGAATCACTTATTGACACACAAACTGTGCTATAGTTGTACACTAAGTAGTAACAGAATCACTTATTGACACACAAACTGTGCTATAGTTGTACACTAAGTAGTAACAGAAACACTTATTGACACACAAACTGTGCTATAGTTGTACACTAAGTAGTAACTGAATCACTTATTGACACACAAACTGTGCTATAGTTGTACACTATAAGTAGTAACAGACAATTATTGACACACAAACTGTGCTTGAGTTGTACACTAAGTAGTAACAGAACCACTTATTGACACACAAACTGTGCTTTAGCTGTGCACAGAGTAGTAACTGAATCACTTATTGACACACAAACTGTGCTATAGTTGTACACTATAAGCAGTAACTGAATCACTTATTGATACACAAACTGTGCTTTAGTTGTACACTATAAGTGGTAACTGAACCACTTATTGACACACAAACTGTGCTTTAGTTGTACACTATAAGTGGTAACTGAACCACTTATTGACACACAAACTGTGCTTTAGTTGTACACTATAAGTAGTAACAGAATCACTTATTGACACACAAACTGTGCTTTAGCTGTACACTAAGTAGTAACTTATTGACACACAAACTGTGCTTTAGTTGTACACTAAGTAGTAATAGAACCACTTTTTGACACACAAACTGTGCTATAGTTGTACACAGAGTAGTAACTGAACCACTTATTGACACACTAACTGTGCTATAGTTGTACACTAAGTAGTAACTGAATCACTTATTGACACACAAACTGTGCTATAGTTGTACACTAAGTAGTAACTGAATCACTTATTGACACACAAACTGTGCTGTAGTTGTACACTAAGTAGTAACTGAATCACTTATTGACACACAAACTGTGCTATAGTTGTACACAGAGTAGTAACTGAACCACTTATTGACACACAAACTGTGCTGTAGTTGTACACTAAGTAGTAACTGAATCACTTATTGACACACAAACTGTGCTATAGTTGTACACTAAGTAGTACTGAATCACTTATTGACACACAAACTGTGCTTTAGTTGTACACTATAAGTAGTAACTGAAGCACTTATTGACACACAAACTGTGCTATAGTTGTACACTATAAGTAGTAACAGAATCACTTATTGACACACAAACTGTGCTATAGTTGTACACTAAGTAGTAACAGAACCACTTATTGACACACAAACTGTGCTTTAGTTGTACACAGAGTGGTAACTGAATCACTTATTGACACAGAAACTGTGCTATAGTTGTACACTAAGTAGTAACAGAACCACTTATTGACACACAAACTGTGCTTTAGTTGTATACAGAGTGGTAACTGAATCACTTATTGACACACAAACTGTGTTTTAGTTGTACACTATAAGTAGTAACTGAATCACTTATTGACACACAAACTGTGCTTTAGTTGTACACAGAGTAGTAACAGAATCACTTATTGACACACAAACTGTGCTATAGTTGTACACTATAAGTGGTAACTGAATCACTTATTGACACACAAACTGTGCTATAGTTGTACACTATAAGTAGTAACTGAATCACTTATTGACACACAAACTGTGCTATAGTTGTACACTATAAGTAGTAACAGAACCACTTATTGACACACGAACTGTGCTTTAGTTGTACACTATAAGCAGTAACAGAATCACTTATTGACACACAAACTGTGCTTTAGTTGTACACTATAAGCAGTAACTGAATCACTTATTGACACACAAACTGTGCTATAGTTGTAAACTATAAGCAGTAACTGAATCACTTATTGACACACAAACTGTGCTGTAGTTGTACACTAAGTAGTAACAGAACCACTTATTGACACACAAACTGTGCTGTAGTTGTACACTAAGTAGTAAAATAATCACTTATTGACACACAAACTGTGCTTTAGTTGTACACTATAAGTAGTAACAGAATCACTTATTGACACACAAACTGTGCTATAGTTGTACACTATAAGCAGTAACAGAACCACTTATTGACACACAAACTGTGCTTTAGTTGTACACTATAAGTAGTAACAGAACCACTTATTGACACACAAACTGTGCTTTAGTTGTACACTATAAGTAGTAACTGAATCACTTATTGACACACAAACTGTGCTTTAGTTGTACACTATAAGTAGTAACTGAAGCACTTATTGACACACAAACTGTGCTATAGTTGTACACTATAAGTAGTAACAGAAGCACTTATTGACACACAAACTGTGCTATAGTTGTACACTATAAGTAGTAACTGAATCACTTATTGACACACAAACTGTGCTTTAGTTGTACACTATAAGCAGTAACTGAATCACTTATTGACACACAAACTGTGCTTTAGTTGTACACTATAAGTAGTAACAGACAATTATTGACACACAAACTCTGCTATAGTTGTACACTATAAGTGGTAACTGAATCACTTATTGACACACAAACTGTGCTTTAGTTGTACACTATAAGTAGTAACAGAATCACTTATTGACACACAAACTGTGCTATAGTTGTACACTATAAGTAGTAACAGAACCACTTATTGACACACGAACTGTGCTTTAGTTGTACACTATAAGCAGTAACAGAATCACTTATTGACACACAAACTGTGCTTTAGTTGTACACTATAAGCAGTAACTGAATCACTTATTGACACACAAACTGTGCTATAGTTGTAAACTATAAGCAGTAACTGAATCACTTATTGACACACAAACTGTGCTGTAGTTGTACACTAAGTAGTAACAGAACCACTTATTGACACACAAACTGTGCTGTAGTTGTACACTAAGTAGTAACAGAATCACTTATTGACACACAAACTGTGCTTTAGTTGTACACTATAAGTAGTAACAGAATCACTTATTGACACACAAACTGTGCTATAGTTGTACACTATAAGCAGTAACAGAACCACTTATTGACACACAAACTGTGCTTTAGTTGTACACTATAAGTAGTAACAGAACCACTTATTGACACACAAACTGTGCTTTAGTTGTACACTATAAGTAGTAACTGAATCACTTATTGACACACAAACTGTGCTTTAGTTGTACACTATAAGTAGTAACTGAAGCACTTATTGACACACAAACTGTGCTATAGTTGTACACAGAGTGGTAACTGAACCACTTATTGACACACAAACTGTGCGCTTTAGTTGTACACAGAGTAGTAACAGAATCACTTATTGACACACAAACTGTGTTTTAGTTGTACACTATAAGTAGTAACTGAATCACTTATTGACACACAAACTGTGCTATAGTTGTACACTATAAGTAGTAACTGAATCACTTATTGACACACAAACTGTGCTTTAGTTGTACACTATAAGCAGTAACTGAATCACTTATTGACACACAAACTGTGCTTTAGTTGTACACTATAAGTAGTAACTGAAGCACTTATTGACACACAAACTGTGCTATAGTTGTACACAGAGTGGTAACTGAACCACTTATTGACACACAAACTGTGCGCTTTAGTTGTACACAGAGTAGTAACAGAATCACTTATTGACACACAAACTGTGTTTTAGTTGTACACTATAAGTAGTAACTGAATCACTTATTGACACACAAACTGTGCTTTAGTTGTACACAGAGTAGTAACAGAATCACTTATTGACACACAAACTGTGCTATAGTTGTACACTATAAGTGGTAACTGAATCACTTATTGACACACGAACTGTGCTATAGTTGTACACTATAAGTAGTAACTGAATCACTTATTGACACACAAACTGTGCTATAGTTGTACACTATAAGTAGTAACAGAACCACTTATTGACACACGAACTGTGCTTTAGTTGTACACTATAAGTAGTAACAGAATCACTTATTGACACACAAACTGTGCTATAGTTGTACACTATAAGCAGTAACAGAACCACTTATTGACACACAAACTGTGCTTTAGTTGTACACTATAAGCAGTAACAGAATCACTTATTGACACACAAACTGTGCTTTAGTTGTACACTATAAGTAGTAACAGAATCACTTATTGACACACAAACTGTGCTATAGTTGTACACTATAAGTAGTATCTGAATCACTTATTGACACACAAACTGTGCTTTAGTTGTACACTATAAGTAGTAACAGAATCACTTATTGACACACAAACTGTGCTTTAGTTGTACACTATAAGTAGTAACAGAACCACTTATTGACACACAAACTGTGCTGTAGTTGTACACTAAGTAGTAACAGAATCACTTATTGACACACAAACTGTGCTTTAGTTGTACACTATAAGTAGTAACAGAATCACTTATTGACACACAAACTGTGCTATAGTTGTACACTATAAGTAGTAACAGAATCACTTATTGACACACAAACTGTGCTCTAGTTGTACACTAAGTGGTAACAGAACCACTTATTGACACACAAACTGTGCTATAGTTGTACACTATAAGTAGTAACAGAAGCACTTATTGACACACAAACTGTGCTTTAGTTGTACACAGAGTGGTAACTGAAGCACTTATTGTCACACAAACTGTGCTATAGTTGTACACTATAAGTAGCAACAGAATTACTTATTGACACACAAACTGTGCTCTAGTTGTACACTAAGTGGTAACAGAACCACTTATTGACACACAAACTGTGCTATAGTTGTACACTATAAGTAGTAACAGAAGCACTTATTGTCACACAAACTGTGCTTTAGTTGTACACTAAGTGGTAACTGAATCACTTATTGACACACAAACTGTGCTTTAGTTGTACACTATAAGTAGTAACTGAATCACTTATTGACACACAAACTGTGCTTTAGTTGTACACTATAAGCAGTAACTGAATCACTTATTGACACACAAACTGTGCTTTAGTTGTACACTATAAGTAGTAACAGAATCACTTATTGACACACAAACTGTGCTTTAGTTGTACACTATAAGTAGTAACAGAATCACTTATTGACACACAAACTGTGCTTTAGTTGTACACTATAAGTAGTAACAGAATCACTTATTGACACACAAACTGTGCTATAGTTCTACACTATAAGTAGTAACAGAAGCACTTATTGACACACAAACTGTGCTATAGTTGTACACTATAAGTAGTAACTGAATCACTTATTGACACACAAACTGTGCTTTAGTTGTACACTATAAGCAGTAACTGAATCACTTATTGACACACAAACTGTGCTTTAGTTGTACACTATAAGTAGTAACAGAATCACTTATTGACACACAAACTGTGCTTTAGTTGTACACTATAAGCAGTAACTGAATCACTTATTGACACACAAACTGTGCTATAGTTGTACACTAAGTAGTAACAGAACCACTTATTGACACACAAACTGTGCTTTAGTTGTACACTATAAGTAGTAACAGAACCACTTATTGACACACAAACTGTGCTTTAGTTGTACACTATAAGTAGTAACAGAATCACTTATTGACACACAAACTGTGCTATAGTTGTACACTAAGTAGTAACAGAATCACTTATTGACACACAAACTGTGCTATAGTTGTACACTAAGTAGTAACAGAAACACTTATTGACACACAAACTGTGCTATAGTTGTACACTAAGTAGTAACAGAATCACTTATTGACACACAAACTGTGCTATAGTTGTACACTAAGTAGTAACAGAACCACTTATTGACACACAAACTGTGCTATAGTTGTACACTATAAGTAGTAACAGACAATTATTGACACACAAACTGTGCTTTAGTTGTACACTAAGTGGTAACAGAACCACTTATTGACACACAAACTGTGCTTTAGCTGTACACTAAGTGGTAACTGAATCACTTATTGACACACAAACTGTGCTATAGTTGTACACTAAGTGGGAACTGAATCACTTATTGACACACAAACTGTGCTATAGTTGTACACTATAAGCAGTAACAGAACCACTTATTGACACACAAACTGTGCTATAGTTGTACACTATAAGCGGTAACAGAATCACTTATTGACACACAAACTGTGCTTTAGTTGTACACTAAGTAGTAACAGAATCACTTATTGACACACAAACTGTGCTTTAGTTGTACACTATAAGTGGTAACAGAATCACTTATTGACACACAAACTGTGCTATAGTTGTACACTAAGTAGTAACAGAATCACTTATTGACACACAAACTGTGCTATAGTTGTACACTAAGGTAGTTCAGAACAGAAACATGGCACTGGATGTACACTTAGTTAGCCCTGTGTACCTAGACGCTTTGCTAATGTGGGGAGTTCCATGGTGGGGAGTGAGTAATAGATGTTTAGCGCCATTTCGACAGCTAAGGCCATATTCATGGCAAGAAAGCTACATTACACAATTTCACAGAGGAATGTGTTAGTGCCCATGCATATGTGCACCACACACATCCCTAGGGAATAGGAAAGAGGAGATATAGACCCTTTTAAGTGGGCTAGGGAAGCCCGTCCATGGTGGGGAGTTTCAGGTAGGGATCACGTAAAAAGGGATGCAAATTACATGGCATGTACTAGCTGGGACTGCTAGTATTCCTATAATACTTTGAATCTAAGATGTGTCATTTACATATAAACATTTATTTATTACCCTATATATAAAAATGGGTTAGTAGATCGCTGGTTACTTCTGCAAAATTAATGACTGCTTTAGCCTATACCTCCTACTTATACATTATATCAAAACTAATTCCGTGAATAGATAATTATCTACCTGATTGGCCTTACGGTTTTATTATTATTATTATTTTATCTAATTATGTATTTAGTAAATGTTTTATAACCTCAAAACTCTTCAGTCAGGCTGCAATGGACGCCATCTTGGATCTTGATCCAAATAGACTGAAGCTTTTCACGATGTCAATTCTGGCCAAGTAGTTTAGCAGATATACAAGAAAGCTAACCTTCCAGAGAATCTGCATGGAGATTGTAAAAATGTTTGACGTTGCTATGTGATGTGCATTTGCCAAGTTACACGTTGCTACGTTATGCGATGCTAACTAACGCACCTCTCATGTAACATACCAGGGGCAGCAGATAATGTATTCGGTGTGTAACAAACGCCTGAAGAGAGAGTGCAATGTGCGCAGTTACTTCTTTCATCATAAGATCCACAGCCATCTACATTCCCAAAGTGGCCTCCCTATGCTACCTGGTCCCTACGACCAATCATGTGTGCTGTCTCCGCTGTTGGTCTGCCATTACAACTTGAAAGGAACCAACCACAATCGTCCCAGATTATAGGACCGACTACAGTTCACCTGCCAAAATGTGCAATCATGAGCAGCCATATTGGGAGTTGGCGTTTGTTACGTGTCACTCTCCAACCATGTACACCTAGGCCCCACCTTGTATCTCTGTCCGCACACCCCCAGTGGCATAACGTGTGCCGATCCACCACAGCGGCCGATCCGGTACCATAGCCTCGTTCTGGGTGCATGCAAACATTCAAAAGGGTGGACCGGCGCTTGTACGGGGAACTACGGTCTCAGATTTTGATAATTTTTCCTTATTTAAACCCTCTAAAAACATAAAATAAATATAGAACTAAACTCCCGTGGTGTCCTTGAGGCGTGGATCGGCCACCTGGTACACCACGGTCGTTTAGTTCTATCTATGTATTTCTGTCCTACAGGTTAACACTTATGTACCCCGATGTTGTATCTCTCTCCTACAGCTTAAAACTCATGTACCTCCATGTTTTATCTCTGTCCTACATATTAACACTCATGTACCCCGATGTTGTATCTCTCTCCTACAGCTTAAAACTCATGTACCTCGATGTTGTATCTCTGTCCTACAGATTAACAGTCATGTACCCCCATGTTGTATCTCTGTCCTACAGGTTAACACTCATGTAAATCCATGTTGTATCCCTATCCTACAGGTTAACACTCATGTACCCCCATGTTGTATCTCTGTCCTACAGGTTAACACGCATGTACCTCCATGTTGTATCTCTGTCCTACAGGTTAACACGCATGTACCCCCATGTTGTATCTCTGTCCTACAGGTTAACACGCATGTACCTCCATGTTGTATCTCTGTCCTACAGGTTAACACGCATGTACCTCCATGTTGTATCTCTGTCCTACAGGTTAACACGCATGTACCCCCATGTTGTATCTCTGTCCTACAGGTTAACACTCAAGTTCCTCCATGTTGTATCTCTGTCCTACAGGTTAACACTCATGTACCTCCATGTTGTATCTCTGTCCTACAGGTTAACACTCATGTACCTCCATGTTGTATCTCTGTCCTACAGGTTAACACTCATGTACCCTGATGTTGTATCTCTGTCCTACAGGTTAACACTCAAGTACCTCCATGTTGTATCTCTGTCCTACAGGGTCACACTCATGTACCTCCATGTTGTATTTCTGTCCTACAGGTTAACACTCATGTACCCCCATGTTGTATCTCTGTTCTACAGGTTAACACTCATGTACCCCCATGTTGTATCTCTGTCCTACAGGTTAAAACTCATGTACTCCCATGTTGTATCTCTGTCTCACAGGTTAACACTCATGTACCTCCATCTTGTATCTCTGTCCTACAGGTTAACACTCATGTACCTCCATGTTGTATCTCTGTCCTACAGGTTAACACGCATGTACCTCCATGTTGTATCTCTGTCCTACAGGTTAACACTCATGTACCTCCATGTTGTATCTCTGTCCTACAGGTTAACACTCATGTACCCCCATGTTGTATCTCTGTTATACAGGTTAACACTCATGTACCTCCATGTTGTATCTCTGTCCTACAGGGTCACACTCATGTACCTCCATGTTGTATCTCTGTCCTACAGGTTAACACTCATGTACTCCCATGTTGTATCTCTGTCCTACAGGTTAACACTCATGTACCTCCATGTTGTATCTCTGTCCTACAGGTTAACACTCATGTACTCCCATGTTGTATCTCTGTCCTACAGGTTAACACTCATGTACCTCCATGTTGTATCTCTGTCCTACAGGTTAACACTCATGTACCCCCATGTTGTATCTCTGTCCTTCAGGGTCACACTCATGTACTCCCATGTTTTATGTCATGGCTGATACGACCGTCACTATAGATTAGTACTAGAACCGCCGTATTCAATGGGGGGCATTGAATACAATGTGTTTGTATTCAATGGGTGTCCGCCATCTTGGATTTTGAACAGATCTGAGCTGTTTTTTCTTTATTTAAAGGCAAAATAACCCCCTAGGCCATGACATAAATGCAAATGTCCATTCCAGGGAATAAATTTGCATCGTATTCACCTCGGTGAGGCCTGTCCGCATTCAACTCTGCCTATAAGGCATCGTTGAATACGGACAGCCTCACCTCGGTGAATACGATGCAAATTTATTCCCTGGTCATGGACATTTGCTTATGTATCTCTGTTCTACAGGTTAACACTCAAGTACCCCCCATGTTGTATAGCTGTCCTATATGTATCTTCTCTCCACGTTGTATCTCTAAACACTAGTTTTTTAGGGAATATGTTGTAATCCCTAGCTCAGTATTTATGTTTAAAGATGGGTTCCAGGGAATGTGTTTTAATCCCTACTTCAGTATTCATGTTTAAAGATGGGTTCCAGGGAAAATATTGTACTCCCTAGCTCAGTATTCATGTTTAAAGATGGGTTCACCACAATCAGCTCTGTAAAATCTCAGGTATTGGAGACACTGAGTCATACCAAACCTTTTAACACATTCGGAGCATAAGTGCATCAGTTTGTTGGTCTTCATATTATACAAATTTCGCTAGAGCAAATAAAGCACCATTCTGACCTATCAGTGCTATGTCATATAGTTAGTGTCTGTGTGATACAAACAGCCAATACAGCATTAAGCTGACCTATCAGTGTCATATAGTTAGTGTCTGTGTGATACAAACAGCAAATACAGCATTAAGCTGACCTATCAGTGTCATATAGTTAGTGTCTGTGTGATACAAACAGCAAATACAGCATTAAGCTGACCTATCAGGACATATAGTTAGTGTCTGTGTGATACAAACAGCAAATACAGCACCATGCTGACCTATCAGGGACATATAGTTAGTTTCTGTGTGATACACATATACAAACAGCAAATACAGCATTAAGCTGACCTATCAGTGTCATATAGTTAGTGTCTGTGTGATACAAACAGCAAATACAGCATTAAGCTGACCTATCAGTGACATATAGTTAGTGTCTGTGTGATACACGTATACAAACAGCAAATACAGCATAAAGCTGACCTATCAGTGTCATATAGTTAATGTCTGTGTGATACACGTATACAAACAGCCAATACAGCATTAAGCTGACCTATCAGTGTCATATAGTTAGTGTCTGTGTGATACACATATACAAACAGCAAATACAGCATTAAGCTGACCTATCAGTGTCATATAGTTAGTGTCTGTGTGATACACATATACAAACAGCAAATACAGCATTAAGCTGACCTATCAGTGTCATATAGTTAGTGTCTGTGTGATACAAACAGCAAATACAGCGGTAAGCTGACCTATCAGTGTCATATAGGTAGTGTCTGTGTGATACACGTATACAAACAGCAAATACAGCACCATTCTGACCTATCAGTGTCATATAGTTAGTGTCTGTGTGATACACATATACAAACAACAAATACAGCACCATGCTGATCTATCAGTGTCATATAGTTAGTGTCTGTGTGATACACGTATACAAACAGCAAATACAGCACCATTCTGACCTATCAGTGACATATAGTTAGTGTCTGTGTGATACACATATACAAACAGCAAATACAGCACCATTCTGATCTATCAGTGTCATATAGTTAGTGTCTGTGTGATACACATATACAAACAGCAAATACAGCATTAAGCTGACCTATCAGTGTCATATAGTTAGTGTCTGTGTTATACAAACAGCAAATACAGCATTAAGCTGACCTATCAGTGTCATATAGTTAGTGTCTGTGTGATACACGTATACAAACAGCGAATACAGCATTAAGCTGACCTATCAGTGTCATATAGTTAGTGTCTGTGTGATACACATATACAAACAGCAAATACAGCATTAAGCTGACCTATCAGTGTCATATAGGTAGTGTCTGTGTGATACACATATACAAACAGCAAATACAGCATTAAGCTGACCTATCAGTGTCATATAGTTAGTGTCTGTGTGATACACATATACAAACAGCAAATACAGCATTAAGCTGACCTATCAGTGTCATATAGTTAGTGTCTGTGTGATACACGTATACAAACAGCAAATACAGCATTAAGCTGACCTATCAGTGTCATATAGTTAGTGTCTGTGTGATACACATATACAAACAGCAAATACAGCACCATGCTGACCTATCAGTGACATATAGTTAGTGTCTGTGTGATACAAACAGCAAATACAGCACCATTCTGACCTATCAGTGACATATAGTTAGTGTCTGTGTGATACAAACAGCAAATACAGCATTAAGCTGACCTATCAGTGTCATATAGTTAGTGTCTGTGTGATATGAACAGCACATACAGCATTAAGCTGACCTATCAGTGTCATATAGTAAGTGTCTGTGTGATACGAACAGCAAATACAGCATTAAGCTGACCTATCAGTGTCATATAGTTAGTGTCTGTTTGATACACATATACAAACAGCAAATACAGCACCATGCTGACCTATCAGTGACATATAGTTAGTGTCTGTGTGATATGAACAGCAAATACAGCATTAAGCTGACCTATCAGTGTCATATAGGTAGTGTCTGTGTGATACAAACAGCAAATACAGCATTAAGCTGACCTATCAGTGACATATAGTTAGTGTCTGTGTGATACAAACAGCAAATACAGCATTAAGCTGACCTATCAGTGTCATATAGTTAGTGTCTGTGTGATATGAACAGCAAATACAGCATTAAGCTGACCTATCAGTGACATATAGTTAGTGTCTGTGTGATACAAATATACAAACAGCCAATACAGCACCATGCTGACCTATCAGTGTCATATAGTTAGTGTCTGTGTGATACAAATATACAAACAGCCAATACAGCATTAAGCTGACCTATCAGTGTCATATAGTTAGTGTCTGTGTGATACAAATATACAAACAGCCAATACAGCATTAAGCTGACCTATCAGTGTCATATAGTTAGTGTCTGTGTGATATGAACAGCAAATACAGCATTAAGCTGACCTATCAGTGTCATATAGTTAGTGTCTGTGTGATATGAACAGCAAATACAGCATTAAGCTGACCTATCAGTGTCATATAGTTAGTGTCTGTGTGATATGAACAGCAAATACAGCATTAAGCTGACCTATCAGTGTCATATAGGTAGTGTCTGTGTGATACACGTATACAAACAGCGAATACAGCACCATTCTGACCTATCAGTGTCATATAGTTAGTGTCTGTGTGATACACGTATACAAACAGCAAATACAGCACCATTCTGACCTATCAGTGACATATAGTTAGTGTCTGTGTGATATGAACAGCAAATACAGCATTAAGCTGACCTATCAGTGTCATATAGGTAGTGTCTGTGTGATACAAACAGCAAATACAGCATTAAGCTGACCTATCAGTGACATATAGTTAGTGTCTGTGTGATACAAATATACAAACAGCCAATACAGCATTAAGCTGACCTATCAGTGTCATATAGTTAGTGTCTGTGTGATATGAACAGCAAATACAGCATTAAGCTGACCTATCAGTGTCATATAGGTAGTGTCTGTGTGATACACGTATACAAACAGCGAATACAGCACCATTCTGACCTATCAGTGTCATATAGTTAGTGTCTGTGTGATACACGTATACAAACAGCAAATACAGCATTAGGCTGACCTATCAGTGACATATAGTTAGTGTCTGTGTGATATGAACAGCAAATACAGCATTAAGCTGACCTATCAGTGTCATATAGGTAGTGTCTGTGTGATACACACAGACAAACAGCAAATACAGCATTAAGCTGACCTATCAGTGTCATATAGTTAGTGTCTGTGTGATACAAACAGCAAATACAGCATTAAGCTGACCTATCAGTGTCATATAGTTAGTGTCTGTGTGATACAAACAGCAAATACAGCATTAAGCTGACCTATCAGTGACATATAGTTAGTGTCTGTGTGATACACGTATACAAACAGCAAATACAGCATTAAGCTGACCTATCAGTGTCATATAGTTAGTGTCTGTGTGATACAAACAACAAATACAGCATTAAGCTGACCTATCAGTGTCATATAGGTAGTGTCTGTGTGATACACGTATACAAACAGCAAATACAGCACCATTCTGACCTATCAGTGTCATATAGTTAGTGTCTGTGTGATACACATATACAAACAGCCAATACAGCATTAAGCTGACCTATCAGTGTCATATAGTTAGTGTCTGTGTGATACACATATACAAACAGCAAATACAGCATTAAGCTGACCTATCAGTGTCATATAGTTAGTGTCTGTGTGATACACATATACAAACAGCAAATACAGCATTAAGCTGACCTATCAGTGTCATATAGTTAGTGTCTGTGTGATACAAACAGCAAATACAGCATTAAGCTGACCTATCAGTGTCATATAGTTAGTGTCTGTGTGATACACATATACAAACAACAAATACAGCACCATGCTGACCTATCAGTGTCATATAGTTAGTGTCTGTGTGATACACGTATACAAACAGCAAATACAGCATTAAACTGACCTATCAGTGTCATATAGTTAGTGTCTGTGTGATATACATATACAAACAGCAAATACAGCATTAAGCTGACCTATCAGTGTCATATAGTTAGTGTCTGTGTGATACACATATACAAACAGCAAATACAGCATTAAGCTGACCTATCAGTGTCATATAGTTAGTGTCTGTGTGATACAAACAGCAAATACAGCATTAAGCTGACCTATCAGTGTCATATAGTTAGTGTCTGTGTGATACACATATACAAACAGCGAATACAGCATTAAGCTGACCTATCAGTGTCATATAGTTAGTGTCTGTGTGATACACGTATACAAACAGCAAATACAGCATTAAGCTGACCTATCAGTGTCATATAGTTAGTGTCTGTGTGATACACGTATACAAACAGCAAATACAGCATTAAGCTGACCTATCAGTGTCATATAGTTAGTGTCTGTGTGATACACATATACAAACAGCGAATACAGCATTAAGCTGACCTATCAGTGTCATATAGGTAGTGTCTGTGTGATACACATATACAAACAGCAAATACAGCATTAAGCTGACCTATCAGTGTCATATAGTTAGTGTCTGTGTGATATGAACAGCAAATACAGCGGTAAGCTGACCTATCAGTGTCATATAGTTAGTGTCTGTGTGATACACATATACAAACAGCAAATACAGCACCATTCTGACCTATCAGTGACATATAGTTAGTGTCTGTGTGATACAAACAGCAAATACAGCACCATTCTGACCTATCAGTGACATATAGTTAGTGTCTGTGTGATACAAACAGCAAATACAGCATTAAGCTGACCTATCAGTGTCATATAGTTAGTGTCTGTGTGATACAAACAGCAAATACAGCATTAAGCTGACCTATCAGTGTCATATAGTTAGTGTCTGTGTGATACACGTATACAAACAGCAAATACAGCACCATTCTGACCTATCAGTGACATATAGTTAGTGTCTGTGTGATACAAACAGCAAATACAGCACCATTCTGACCTATCAGTGACATATAGTTAGTGTCTGTGTGATACAAACAGCAAATACAGCATTAAGCTGACCTATCAGTGTCATATAGTTAGTGTCTGTGTGATATGAACAGCACATACATCATTAAGCTGACCTATCAGTGTCATATAGTAAGTGTCTGTGTGATACGAACAGCAAATACAGCATTAAGCTGACCTATCAGTGTCATATAGTTAGTGTCTGTTTGATACACATATACAAACAGCAAATACAGCACCATGCTGACCTATCAGTGACATATATTTAGTGTCTGTGTGATATGAACAGCAAATACAGCATTAAGCTGACCTATCAGTGTCATATAGGTAGTGTCTGTGTGATACAAACAGCAAATACAGCATTAAGCTGACCTATCAGTGTCATATAGTTAGTGTCTGTGTGATACAAACAGCAAATACAGCATTAAGCTGACCTATCAGGACATATAGTTAGTGTCTGTGTGATACAAACAGCAAATACAGCACCATGCTGACCTATCAGTGACATATAGTTAGTGTCTGTGTGATATGAACAGCAAATACAGCATTAAGCTGACCTATCAGTGTCATATAGTTAGTGTCTGTGTGATACGAACAGCAAATACAGCATTAAGCTGACCTATCAGTGTCATATAGTTAGTGTCTGTGTGATACGAACAGCAAATACAGCATTAAGCTGACCTATCAGTGTCATATAGTTAGTGTCTGTGTGATACAAACAGCCAATACAGCATTAAGCTGACCTATCAGTGACATATAGTTAGTGTCTGTGTGATACAAATATACAAACAGCCAATACAGCATTAAGCTGACCTATCAGTGTCATATAGTTAGTGTCTGTGTGATATGAACAGCAAATACAGCATTAAGCTGACCTATCAGTGTCATATAGGTAGTGTCTGTGTGATACACGTATACAAACAGCGAATACAGCACCATTCTGACCTATCAGTGTCATATAGTTAGTGTCTGTGTGATACACGTATACAAACAGCAAATACAGCATTAGGCTGACCTATCAGTGTCATATAGTTAGTGTCTGTGTGATACACATAGAAAAACAGCAAATACAGCATTAAGCTGACCTATCAGTGTCATATAGGTAGTGTCTGTGTGATACACACAGACAAACAGCAAATACAGCATTAAGCTGACCTATCAGTGTCATATAGTTAGTGTCTCAGTGATATGAACAGCAAATACAGCATTAAGCTGACCTATCAGTGACATATAGTTAGTGTCTGTGTGATACACGTATACAAACAGCAAATACAGCATTAAGCTGACCTATCAGTGTCATATAGTTAGTGTCTGTGTGATACACGTATACAAACAGCAAATACAGCATTAAGCTGACCTATCAGTGTCATATAGTTAGTGTCTGTGTGATACACGTATACAAACAGCGAATACAGCACCATTCTGACCTATCAGTGACATATAGTTAGTGTCTGTGTGATATGAACAGCAAATACAGCATTAAGCTGACCTATCAGTGTCATATAGTTAGTGTCTGTGTGATACAAACAGCAAATACAGCATTAAGCTGACCTATCAGTGACATATAGTTAGTGTCTGTGTGATATGAACAGCAAATACAGCATTAAGCTGACCTATCAGTGTCATATAGTTAGTGTCTGTGTTATACAAACAGCAAATACAGCATTATGCTGACCTATCAGTGTCATATAGGTAGTGTCTGTGTGATACACGTATACAAACAGCAAATACAGCATTAAGCTGACCTATCAGTGTCATATAGTTAGTGTCTGTGTGATACAAACAGCAAATACAGCATTAAGCTGACCTATCAGTGTCATATAGGTAGTGTCTGTGTGATATGAACAGCACATACAGCATTAAGCTGACCTATCAGTGTCATATAGTTAGTGTCTGTGTGATACACATATACAAACAGCAAATACAGCACCATTCTGACCTATCAGTGACATATAGTTAGTGTCTGTGTGATACAAACAGCAAATACAGCATTAAGCTGACCTATCAGTGTCATATAGGTAGTGTCTGTGTGATACACATATACAAACAGCAAATACAGCACCATTCTGACCTATCAGTGTCATATACTTACTGCCTGGGCGATCACGATCCTGCTACACATACCATGGCTATACTCCCCTGTCTGTCATAAAGGCTGCACTTAGTATGATGTGTTTGACTGGTAATAGTGCTAACTATTAACTAAAACTGTTCTGTTAATGTAGCTGGTGACAGTTTGAGGCAATTAACAAATATCATTGTTATAGTTTATAGAGAATGCATAGAGGGGATGAGTCTGCTTTGTGCTTGGTACTTTATGTTGCAATATGACAGAAGTGATGACTTTGTATATGGTACTTTCTACATGGTTACCCCCCTTATCTATGAAATCTCCCCCCTACTCTGACCCAAGTCTGTCTGTTCGTCTGCTATTTTTATGCACTGACGTGACTGCTTTTATCAACATATTTTGATGAATATTCTCTTTTGACCGATCCATACTTCTTTTCTCTCAATCTTTGGTTTACACCCCACCCCCCCTCCTCAGCTCCCCTTACACTCATTAAGGCAGTCCCGCCATCCATCATTATTGCGAGTATGATGCAACTGATGGTTCAGCCTGAGCCAAAGACAGGTGCTAACTACCAGCACTGGCTACTATTTCCCATGGCCCAAAACGCCACATGAAGGACAACACATGTCCTACACTGTAGACCTGTAGGTTTGGGCCTACATAACATTGTACACTCACCCCTGCACTGAAGGTGCTGGTGTTTCCACAATAGATACCAAAATAGCAGGTGTAGAGTTGTGGGCTCTCGGTTCAGCAAGTATCCATCTGTTGTCATTCTGACCCATTCTGACAGCAACCAGCGAAAGTGACCAAGCGCATACTGCAATGTAGTGCATGGTACAAGGGGGAGGGAAATGCTTTGCCCATGTCGTGGCCCCACATCAGGCCATGAAACACAGCAATTTAGGCCAATGTTTTCTGTGCCTCCCGGTTGGGGGTTAAGGATGCGCAGAGTCAGTGTTCCTATGTTAGTTGCATTGTACGTGGAGTGTGTGGGAGGTGTTGGAGTCTGCTGGAGGGTCCATGCATGCACAATTTTTATTGGGGGACATATATTTCAATATAGTTCTCGGCGGAGAAGGACATGATAACTTTTACCATATTGGGGGGGGGGGGGTGGAGAGGATTGATGGCTTGCAAAAATCAGAGGGGGGGGGGAAGTAAAATTTTAGACCCCGTACAGTGGTGGGTATATAAAATGTGTCACTGATGTTGGGGGTTGGTGTAGAGATAATTCCAGACTGCATGGAGTGGTGGACCGTGTCAGGGATTTTAAGTGCGTTACAGGCACTCAGGTCCGAAGGGGGGGGGGGATTTAGGACCCAGTGGTGGGGTGGGGATCTGAAATGCTTTACTGAGGTCGAGGGGTAGTGGGGTGGGGGAGAAAATGTCCAGGTGTAGGGATTTGAAATGAATACTCAGGTACTGAGGCAAGTTGGGATTTCAGTCGGGGATTTACATTGTTTACATTATCCAAGCGCCGAAGGTGCTGTTACTTTGTACATGGTACTTTCTGTTAAAATGTGTAAACAAGGTGATTTTGTACATGTTACTTTGTACATGGTACGTTGTACATGGTACTTTCTGTTACAATGTGTAGAAGTGGTGACTTTGTACATGGTACTTTGTACATGGTACTTTCTGTTACAATGTGCAAAAGTGGTCACTTTGTACATGGTACTTTGTACATGGTACTTTGTACATGGTACTTTCTGTTACAATATGTAGAAGTGGTGGCTTTGTACATGGTACTTTGTACATGGTACGTTGTACATGGTACTTTCTGTTACAATGTGTAGAAGTGGTGACTTTGTACATGGTACGTTGTACATGGTACTTTCTGTTACAATGTGTAGAAGTGGTGACTTTGTACATGGTACTTTGTACATGGTACTTTGTACATGGTACTTTCTGTTACAATATGTAGAAGTGGTGACTTTGTACATGGTACTTAGTACATGGTACTTTGTACATGGTACTTTCTGTTAAAATGTGTAAACAAGGTGAATTTGTACATGGTACTTTGTACATGGTACTTTGTACATGGTACCTTCTGTTAAAATGTGTAAACAAGGTGATTTTGTACATGTTACCTTGTGCAGAAGTGGTGAGATGGTACATGTTACTTTCTGTTGACGTTCCTGTCAAAGAATTTGCTTGTATCTACAGGATAGCACCCAGGATGCAATGTCAAAAAGCCGTCTATCGCATACGCTAGTTCTGCTTGGAGAGTGAGGCTGTGATGGATATTTGAGCCTTAGTTGTGTTGGCTAAGCTGATTGGCTGAGAAGGCTTGTCAGGGTCCATTGACGAGTTACGGTTGCTAACAAGTGCACCTGGACCTCGACGTCAGCAAATATACTGTGTGACGTCAGCAGAGTATGTGTACTACGTCACTCAGGCTTAGCATGTAGGGGGAGGGAATAGGAGGGAATAGGGTACACTGTATGTAGAGATATAGAGAGAGGAGCGAAACATAATTAGCCTACTCTCTGTAGTTCTATACAACCGACATGGTCCAATTGGTTGTATACATATGCATATATGCTGGATTAAGCAACAAAATGCGTCAGAAATAGATCATGTGGCTGTTCCATGCATTTCCACTTCCTTAATTAAACAATGTTGTTCACTGCTAAAGATTGCTAGGCAACACAGAGACAGAATGATACCAATCTATCCAGTAAATTGCACCTACTCACAAACCGGTAATGTCACCATACACAAGGGCTGGTTTCAAGAAGTAGCGCCATGTCCTCAGCTCCTCCTACTGCATGTACACACTAACTGATATCATTACTATAAGGTGTACCTAGAGTAGGTCTGTAGTACTTCATGTATAAGGTGTACCTAGAGTAGGTCCTCATGTCCTCTTATTGAATGTACACATTAATTGATGTCATCAGTGAGTGCTGGTCGCGTGATTAGTAATCAGTGTAAGGGTTTGTGGGGCAGATTGAGCTGAGTGGAGGTTTATTCAATTTGTTGTTAATGGTCAGCACAGATTCCAACATGAACACTCCAGTACGCTCCACATCTGTAGACAATGTTAGCCAGATGGACCAAGAGTGTACTAACCACTAATCACAAAATTTAATCATGATAAACTCAGAAAAGGTCAAAGTGCTCATTTTGCCATGAGAGACCATTGAAGTTTGCTGGACTTAACTATAGCTGCCTAATAGAAATTGTATTAAATTTAACAAAAAAAAAACTCTTTAATGATTTCTCAACCAAACTTCAGGCATACATATCTATGACCATCAGAAACATTTTGAAAGCAAATACATGTAGTAGTAGATAACAGGTAAAGTAAAAATTTCCTGAATGAAGTAAAACTATCACTTATTCCTTCAGTACAGGAGTACACATATGGATATAGAAAATAAGAAATCAAGTGAAAAGAATGAGTAGAATGCCAATGTATCACATCTAAAGTGTTGATAAAAATGTGTTATGTCATATATGTTCGAATGTAAGCAAATTTTGTCATATTTGGCAGTTTCAATTTTTTTACCACCAGGTGCCGTTTGTGTAGATCCTAATTACTAACTTTACGCCTTTCACATAGGCAGGATTTTACACATAGCAGGATTTTACATATAGCTTGTCTTACACATAGTAAATTAGGGCTACTTTTGTCTAGTACTGAGAGGCACTATAATGACCCAGAACAGCTTTACAGAATGAATGCCTCGCCTCCCTCCTAGTCCTCCTCCACCCTGTGTGGTCATGTGACATGGCAGTGGGTACATCCTGGCCACTATGGCATTAAGAGGTCATGTGAGGTCACCATTAGGGGGCGCTCTCATGCTTAGTCAGCAAATATTGTAATACTTCAAGTATAAGGTGTACCTAGAGTAGGTCTGCAGTACTACATGTGTAAGGTGTACCTAGAGTAGGTCTCTAATACTTCATGTATAAGGTGTACCTAGAGTAGGTTTGTAATACTTCATGTAAATAAGGTGTACCTAGAGCAGGTTTGTAATACTTCAAGTATAAGGTGTACCTAGAGTAGGTCTGCAGTACTACATGTGTAAGGTGTACCTAGAGTAGGTCTCTAATACTTCATGTATAAGGTGTACCTAGAGCAGGTTTGTAATACTTCATGTATAAGGTGTACCTAGAGTAGGTTTGTAATACTTCATGTATAAGGTGTACCTAGAGTAGGTTTGTAATACTTCATGTATAAGGTGTACCTAGAGTAGGTCTGCAGTACTTCATGTGTAAGGTGTCCCTAGAGTTGTTCAGTAACACTCCATGTATAAGAGGTCTGCAGTAATTCATGTAGAAGTCAACATGATACATTCATGCTCCGAAGCTGCATTAGTGAAAGCTGTGTGATGGCCCTTAAAAGGTTGATACCAGAGAATATATGGCCAGATTCACTGAGCAATGTTTGGGCCTATTTTGAGAGGATTTTAGCTTTGAGGAGCTACAGTAAAAAATGTAGACCACTATTCTTCATTATTTTAGTCACATCTGATAGAAAACATCTTGAGCTTTAAGTAGAGGGCAAATTTATGTATATTGGCCTATAATTTGATGAGTTACGGAGGCTCGAAGTTGGACAATACAACAAAAATACCCTTTTTAGTCCAATTTTCCATCATTCCCACCTATCTATTGTTAAGCTTGGCAGTATTAGAGTGTGATAAACCTATTTTGCCTTTGGTTAGAGGTCATAGCTATCTATTAAAAAGACTTTTGCCATGTCCCTTCCTCAACTGTCTTTCACACATGTGTTATAATATCGAACTGTGAGCATCCTCACATACGTAACACTTTTTTTACACCTTAAACTTCCATGCTAAAAAAGTATCCTCACTGTTCTTATTACCTGTGTTGAGGAGGGTCCCTAGGGGGGTTTTGATGGTAAATAAATGAAAGTGCTGGTTTGCTGCAGATACAAGCTAGGTCTCATAAACCAAAATTCAACTCCCCAAAACGTTACGTATGTGAGGTACACTTTTAGATGTCTGTAGGCTATGTAAATAAATGATTCTTTATTTCTAGTCTATTCTAATGTAGTATGTATATGAATTAAATGATTAAAACAAAAATCATGGCTCAAGTCTGCATAGTAAGGCCACAGAGGGGGTCTTTTGGTATCGGTGTGGAAATCCTCACATACATAACGGAAATATGTGGAGGAGAAAAGAAATGTTTCCAGTTGCCCTGGCAGAAATGACCGACCACTGGAAGTTACTCAGAGGATCTCAAATTAGCTAAGCTCACAGTCTACTATGATTTTGCAGCTCCATTTACACTGAAATTTCTCAAAAGGGTAAGGAATTTCAATCAAATTCTCATGAAATAGTGTGTGTTATATATGTGAGGGTCTGCAATTGTCTTAGATTGCATGGAAATGATGTATTTTGGGGTTTATTTCCCTCTGATTGAAAGTCCCAAGCCATAGACTAGCCATAGCAGCTTGGTTGTGCCATTTAATTTGGCCAGAAAGCCCCATACTCTTTAAGGCTTTATTTTCCTCACATACGTAACGTTTTCACTGGGGAATGGAAATTGCCCTTCCTGAGCTACTCCTGCTGTATATTTATCCCCAAATCATTATTATTTGTTGAAATTAGGGCTTACCTTTACTGCTAGGGTTCATTAGGTCCAGTTTGGATATTTTGAAATGACACCCCAGCCTATCTGGGGTGAGAAGTGTAGATTATTTTTTGAAATTTTCGCCTCCCACACCCCAAAAGTGCATTATTTAGCAAGATTACCTGCTCTTACCATTGTTTATTTACTCCTACACCTACAATCAATCATTTCAGTACATATAACCTCTCTTTTGGTATGTACTTTGCCAGCAGTATTCCCTTTTCCCCCCTCCTCAGCATTTCGTTACGTATGTGAGGTGTTTACTATATGTGTTGCACCACACACCTCCAAATAGAATTTTTCAAATAGACTAGTTGATAATCTTATATAAGTGTCCCTATCTAATATCCTGGATAGAATTAAGGCACTTACCATTTAAATTTCTGCAAGTTTCCCACAAATTTGAAAACGTTACGTATGTGAGGTTTTGTTCATTTTGGTTACAATGTGTATGTCAGACCCACCCAGACTATACATAATTCACCATTAGATGCGCATATGGTTCCCCAAACTAAAATATTAGTGAATGTAGCAATCCTGCAATTTCTTTTTCAAAATGTTTTTATAGTTGCTATATTCTAGGGTAAGGCTGCACTGTCAGTCAGTAATGATATTTGTGGGGTTCTATCCGTACACAATTTTTTGTTCCTACTAACTTCTCAATCAAGTGAAAAGAATGAGTAGAATGCCAATGTATCACATCTAAAGTGTTGATAAAAATGTGTTATGTCATATATGTTCGAATGTAAGCAAATTTTGTCATATTTGGCAGTTTCAATTTTTTTACCACCAGGTGCCGTTTGTGTAGATCCTAATTACTAACTTTACGCCTTTCACATAGGCAGGATTTTACACATAGCAGGATTTTACATATAGCTTGTCTTACACATAGTAGATTAGGGCTACTTTTGTCTAGTACTGAGAGGCACTATAATGACCCAGAACAGCTTTACAGAATGAATGCCTCGCCTCCCTCCTAGTCCTCCTCCACCCTGTGTGGTCATGTGACATGGCAGTGGGTACATCCTGGCCACTATGGCATTAAGAGGTCATGTGAGGTCACCATTAGGGGGCGCTCTCATGCTTAGTCAGCAAATATTGTAATACTTCAAGTATAAGGTGTACCTAGAGTAGGTCTGCAGTACTACATGTGTAAGGTGTACCTAGAGTAGGTCTCTAATACTTCATGTATAAGGTGTACCTAGAGTAGGTTTGTAATACTTCATGTAAATAAGGTGTACCTAGAGCAGGTTTGTAATACTTCAAGTATAAGGTGTACCTAGAGTAGGTCTGCAGTACTACATGTGTAAGGTGTACCTAGAGTAGGTCTCTAATACTTCATGTATAAGGTGTACCTAGAGCAGGTTTGTAATACTTCATGTATAAGGTGTACCTAGAGTAGGTTTGTAATACTTCATGTATAAGGTGTACCTAGAGTAGGTTTGTAATACTTCATGTATAAGGTGTACCTAGAGTAGGTCTGCAGTACTTCATGTGTAAGGTGTCCCTAGAGTTGTTCAGTAACACTCCATGTATAAGAGGTCTGCAGTAATTCATGTAGAAGTCAACATGATACATTCATGCTCCGAAGCTGCATTAGTGAAAGCTGTGTGATGGCCCTTAAAAGGTTGATACCAGAGAATATATATATTCTCTGGTATCAACCTTTTAAGGGTAAACCTATTAATATATATATTAATGTTTGTAAAAGATCTGATACGTGGGTGGCCATCTGCTACCTCTCTATAATAAACACCTTCACAGCTGCCAGGGTGCGTGACTGGATTGTTAACCTTATGAAGTATCCGGTATGATTGTATTATATCTAGTCTCCATCACGATCCTGTATTGGTGAATCATATCTACTCACCATCATAATGTGTAGCTTTATAAAGGGAGCACCAGTGAGATTGTATCAACCCTGTAGGGTGGAGCATGATGCACCAGTGGGAGTGCATCAACCCTGTAGGGTCAGCATGATGCACCAGTGGGAGTGCATCAGCCCTGTAGGGTCAGCATGATGCACCAGTGGGAGTGCATCAACCCTGTAGGGTCAGCATGATGCACCAGTGGGAGTGCATCAACCCTGTAGGGTCAGCATGATGCACCAGTGGGAGTGCATCAGCCCTGTAGGGTCAGCATGATGCACCAGTGGGAGTGCATCAACCCTGTAGGGTCAGCATGATGCACCAGTGGGAGTGCATCAACCCTGTAGGGTCAGCATGATGCACCAGTGGGAGTGCATCAACCCTGTAGGGTCAGCATGATGCACCAGTGGGAGTGCTTCAACCCTGTAGGATGGAGCATGATGCACCAGTGGGAGTGCTTCAACCCTGTAGGGTGGAACATGATGCACCAGTGGGAGTGCATCAGTCCTGTAGGATTAGCCGAATGCATCAACATAGCCCCGTACATAATGTGCATTATGTGGTTAAAGCTTGCTCAGTGTTTATTCCTCCCACTTCCTAGTCTCCTGAAAATAGACTACCCCACAGGGATCACTGCTTTCATATAGCACGCAGACAAAGTGCCTCAATTATCTTATCTAGGAGGCAGGCAAGGATGGTCTGTTATAACGTTATACACATTCCTCACGTGGCTGTAAATTTGGTTAATAATGTACTATGCAGTACGTTCTTAGATTGAACACAGCTGTATCTATAGGTTCAAGCAATGCTATGTGTCATGATGCATGTATGCAGCACTGGCGTCTTGATGCATGTATGCAGCCTTGGACAGTTCATGATGTATGAATGCAGCCTTGGACAGTTCATGATGTATGAATGCAGCCATGAACAGTTCATGATGTATGAATGCAGCCTTGGACAGTTCATGATGTATGAATGCAGCCTTGGACAGTTCATGATGTATGAATGCAGCCTTGGACAGTTCATGATGTATGAATGCAGCCTTGGACAGTTCATGATGTATGAATGCAGCCATGGACAGTTCATGATGTATGAATGCAGCCATGAACAGTTCATGATGTATGAATGCAGCCTTGGACAGTTCATGATGTATGAATGCAGCCTTGGACAGTTCATGATGTATGAATGCAGCCATGGACAGTTCATGATGTATGAATGTAGCCTTGGACAGTTCATGATGTATGAATGCAGCCATGGACAGTTCATGATGTATGAATGCAGCCAGGGACAGTTCATGATGTATGAATGCAGCCATGGACAGTTAGTGATGTATGAATGCAGCCAGGGACATTTAGTGATGTATGAATGCAGCCATGGACAGTTCATGATGTATGAATGCAGCCATGGACAGTTCATGATGTATGAATGCAGCCAGGAACAGTTCATGATGTATGAATGCAGCCATGGACAGTTCATGATGTATGAATGCAGCCATGGACAGTTCATGATGTATGAATGCAGTAAGGAACAGTTTAAGATGTATGAATGCATCCAGGGACAGTGAGTGATGTATGAATGCAGCCAGGGACATTTAGTGATGTATGAATGCAGCCTTGGACAGTTCATGATGTATGAATGCAGCCAGGTATAGTTCATGATGTATGAATGCAGCCAGGTACAGTTCATGATGTATGAATGCAGCCAGGGACAGTTTATGATGTATGAATGCAGCCTTGGACAGTTCATTATGTATGAATGCAGCCTTGGACAGTTCATGATGTATGAATGTAGCCAGGGACAGTTCATGATGTATGAATGCAGCCATGGACAGTTCATGATGTATGAATGCAGCCTTGGACAGTTCATGATGTATGAATGCAGCCTTGGACAGTTCATGATGTATGAATGCAGCCATGGACAGTTCATGATGTATGAATGCAGCCATGGACAGTTCATGATGTATGAATGCAGCCATGGACAGTTCATGATGTATGAATGCAGCCTTGGACAGTTCATGATGTATGAATGCAGCCTTGGACAGTTCATGATGTATGAATGCAGCCATGGACAGTTCATGATGTATGAATGCAGCCTTGGACAGTTCATGATGTATGAATGCAGCCATGGACAGTTCATGATGTATGAATGCAGCCAGGGACATTTAGTGATGTTCGAATGCAGCCATGGACAGTTCATGATGTATGAATGCAGCCATGGACAGTTCATGATGTATGAATACAGCCAGGGACAGTTCATGATGTATGAATGCAGCCATGGACAGTTCATGATGTATGAATGCAGCCATGGACAGTTCATGATGTATGAATGCAGCCAGGGACAGTTCATGATGTATGAATGCAACATGTGTGGTACCTCTTTCAGAACAGTAGGGACTAATTGTACCTATTCTTGTATGTGCACTGGCCACTTCTGTGCTGCTGATCACAACTTTGGACATAATATATCTGCCATTAGGGTGTATTTACATTTTGGTAATCGGTTCAAATATCGAACATGGAGGAGCCCACCTAGCACTTTGATTCTACCTAGAATTAGAATCATGAGGTATGAAGACTCAAAACACAATGCCAAAATACCTCCAGGATGTATGATCTGTAATTGCATATGGGCGATTGGAGCTGAAAATTAAAGAAATTTTACCCCCCTCTTGGGACCAGATCCAGACATCGTACACCAACCCAGTTTTTCTGTATGAGCATATGTTTGAACCCATCCCCATTTTGGCACATTCTGCACCCAATTATTGATTATTTCCAACCTTTTTTTTAATAAATATTTTTTAATAAATATTTTGGGATCCTAGACAAAAGAGCTGTCCCTTATGTTCCATATATTCTGAATCACAACAGGTATTAGGTTAAACATTTTTTCTATGCTTTAGTTAAAAGTTTGCAATGATTTTGAACTCTGATATAGACTAATCACGTCCCTCCAAGTCCTAAATCTGTACATCTCGGTTTATTACTGGAAGTATCTGTACCTATAGACAGCTGTGTTCGAGTCCTGGTCACAGTAAGTATCTATAACTTATAGACAGCTGTGTTCGAGTCCTGGTCACAGTAAGTATCTATAACTTATAGACAGCTGTGTTCGAGTCCTGGTTACAGTAAGTATCTATAACTTATAGACAGCTGTGTTCGAGTCCTGGTTACAGTTAGTACCTATAACTTATAGACAGCTGTGTTCGAGTCCTGGAGACAGTAAATATCTATAACTTATAGACAGCTGTGTTCGAGTCCTGGAGACAGTAAATATCTATAACCTATAGACTGTGTTCAAGGTTACAGGAAGTGACATACCTGAATACTATCGTACAGACTTGTGTTAATCATGGTGGCATCTAACGCATCCTGCATGGAGGCCCTGCGCTTTGCACGGTAAGCAGCCCCTGGACCTCCTGACCCTGTTGGAGTTTGTACCATCGTTACCTGTAAGGGTCAAGTAAGGTCTAATTATTACAATAACATCCTTCGTGGTACACAGCCCCCAGGCCCTCTGACCCTGTGGGTGTTTTTACAATGGTCACCTCTAACATAAAATAATACCATACAATGATTATACCCTGGTATTGTATGTAGTGATCACAAACTGTTGTGTCCTTACTTCAACATCATCTATCATATATGTGTCATAGCTCAAACACGTCAAGAATAAATAAAGGCTGATGATAGTAAGGGAGTGGTCATTATTTATCAACAGGGGGGGGGAAGGTGGGTTTTTGCGCGGACGCGCAGAAATTTTGTACGCCCCCCCCCTCGACGGCCCCCCCCTCGGGAGGGGTCTAAAAATTTTACGCCCCCCCTCAAACCCACCCTCCCCCCCTGTTGATAAATAATGACCACTCCCTAAAATGACTTGTATACTCACAGTTTCCGTCAGTTTCTCAGGTGGGAAGTTAAATGCCATCTCCTGCAGCGATGTGGATGTGGTCGGCGTTCTGCTCGGTGAGCTACCTGCAACACATAAAGGTCAAATCAAGGTCAATACGAGGTCAAACTCAGCATGACTTCAAGGTTAAAGACAGTGTAGGTCTCGGCCTTCATCAGGGCTGAGGGAAATCAGTGAATAAAGTGTCCCATCCACTCACCTAAAGCACCCACCCACTCACCTAACGCACCCACCCACTCACCTAAAGCACCCACCCACTCACCTAATGCACCCACCCACTCACCCTAAAGCATCCACCATCTCACCTAAAACACCCACCATCTCACCTAAAGCACCCACCCACTCACCTAAAGTATCCACCCACTCACCTAAAGCATCCACCCACTCACCTAAAGCATCCACCCACTCACCTAATGACCCACCCACTCACCTAAAGCACCCACCCACTCACCTAAAGCACCCACCCACTCACCTAAAGCATCCACCCACTCACCTAAAGCACCCACCCACTCACCTAAAGCATCCACCCACTCACCTAAAGCACCCACCCACTCACCTAATGACCCACCCACTCACCTAAAGCACCCACCCACTCACCTAACGCACTCACCCAATCACCTAAAGCATCCACCCACTCACCTAACGCACTCACCCACTCACCTAAAACACCCACCCACTCACCTAAAGCATCCACCCACTCACCTAAAGCACCCACCCACTCACCTAAAGCACGCACCCACTCACCTAAAGCACCCTCCCACTCACCTAAAGCACCCACCCACTCACCTAAAGCACAATATCATAATAAAGGTAGATCATCTTCCACTGGTGCACTAACTGCTGATGTATTGCACTTGTCAGTGAGTGCACAGCTAGGATAAGTGTATTTATTTTATGTGAATAACTTCTTCCCGTAGAGATAGCATTGCACGGCCGATCGCCACACCCCTAGTGGCTTAACGTGTGTCGATCCACCACAGCGGCAGATCCACCACTGCAGCCTCGTTCTGGGTGCATGTAAACATTCAAAATGGTGGACCGGCGCACATACGGGGAACTACGGTACCAGATTTTGATAATTTCTCCTTATTTAAACCCCCTAAAAACATAAAATAAATATAGAACTAAACTCCCCTGGTGTCCTCGGTGGCCAATCCACCCCTCGTGGTGGATCGGCCACCTTGTACACCACGGTCGTTTAGTTCTATCTATGTCTTTCCTTTTCTGAGGCTAGGGTTAGGGTTAGTCCAATGTGAAGTTTTAAATAACACCCCCCAAAAAAAACCCACAAAAACAAAACAAAAAAAAACCAAAAAAAAAAAACAACTACAAAGCAAACAAGTGAAGGGCCCAGCTCTGCCATACAAAGCCAGCTGCTCTGTTCGGGGTGTACCAGCCTAGGCACCTGGCACCTGGTGGTAGCTGCCCCTATATGTGTCATACCGATCCAGGTGTAGATGAAAGGTAGAGAATGTCAGACAGGGAAGTACCTGAACGGTAGAGATTCCGCCTGCAGGTTGGTGTGTCTCGGATTCAACTCCCGGTTTCGTCCAAGACATTTTCTGCCAACCTCTACGCAAGAAACCATTTATAAAATAAACTATACCAGGGATAATTAGTCAGGCAAAAAACACAGCCTGTGTCCACGGCCCTACCCGTGTCCATGGCCCTGCCTGTGTCCATGGCCCTGCCCGTGTCCATGGCCCTGCCCGTGTCCATGGCCCAGCCCATGTCCAAGACCCTGCCCGTGTCCATGGCCCTGTCTGTGTCCATGGCCCTGCCCGTGTCCATGGCCCAGCCCATGTCCAAGACCCTGCCCGTGTCCATGGCCCTGCCCGTGTCCATGGCCCTGCCCGTGTCTATGGCCCTGCCTGTGTCCATGGCCCTGTCCGTGTCCATGGCCCTGCCCGTGTCCATGGCCCTGCCTGTGTCCATGGTCCTGCCCGTGTCCATGGCCCCACCTGTGTCTATGGCCCTGCCTGTGTCCATCACCCTGCCCATGTCCATCACCCTGCCCATTTCCATCACCCTGTCCATGTCCATCACCCTGCCCATGTCCATCACCCTGCCCATGTCCATCACCCTTCCCATTTCCATCACCCTGCTCATGTCCATCACCCTGCCCATTTCCATCACCCCGCCCATGTCCATCACCCCGCCCATGTCCATCACCCTGCCCATTTCCATCACCCTGCTCATGTCCATCACCCTGCCCATTTCCATCACCCTTCCCATGTCCATCACCCTGCCCATTTCCATCACCCTTCCCATGTCAATCACCCTGCCCATTTCCATCACCCTGCTCATGTCCATCACCCTGCCCATTTCCATCACCCTGCCCATTTCCATCACCCTGCCCATTTCCATCACCCTGCCCATTTCCATCACCCTGCCCATTTCCATCACCCTGCCCATTTCCATCACCCTGCCCATGTCCATCACCCTGCCCATATCCATCACCCTGCCCATGTCTATCACCCCGCCCATGTCCATCACCCTGCCCATGTCCATCACCCCGCCCATGTCCATCACCCTGCCCATTTCCATCACCCCGCCCATGTCCATCACCCTGCCCATGTCCATCACCCTGCCCATGTCCATCACCCTGCCTGTATCCATCACCCTGCCTGTGTCAATCACCCTGCCTGTGTCACACACCCTGCCCATGTCCATCACCCTGCCCATGTCCATCACCCTGCCCATGTCCATCACCCTTCATGCGTCCATCACCCTGCCTGTGTGACTTGTCTGATATATGGTGCAGTGTGTGTTGCACAGTACCAAGGACTAAGCGGGGGTCATGCACCAATCGCATGTCAAAGAGTCCTTGAATTGTGCGAGGCTCTTATCCCAAATTAAAACGAATCTGATGTTCAGTGTGTACCCAACCTCATCCCTCCTACAGCAGCATACCAGGTGTTACGATGCATCAATGAAGCACCGATAAGTGAGTAATGCAGACTGCATTGGTGCATCATGCCGTGTATCATGATGCACCAATGCAGCACCAGTAAGTCAGTAATGCGGACTGCATTGGTGCATCATGCCATGTATCATGATGCACCAATGCAGCAGCTGGGAGTGAAGATGCTGCATTGGTGCATCATGCCGTGTATCATGATGCACCAATGCAGCAGCTGGGAGTGAAGATGCTGCATTGGTGCATCATGCCGTGTATCATGATGCACCAATGCAGCAGCTGGGAGTGAAGATGCTGCATTGGTGCATCATGCCGTGTATCATGATGCACCAATGCAGCAGCTGGGAGTGAAGATGCTGCATTGGTGCATCATGCCGTGTATCATGATGCACCAATGCAGCAGCTGGGAGTGAAGATGCTGCATTGGTGCATCATGCCGTGTATCATGATGCACCAATGCAGCAGCTGGGAGTGAAGATGCTGCATTGATGCATCATGCCGTGTATCATGATGCACCAATGCAGCAGCTGGGAGTGAAGATGCTGCATTGGTGCATCATGCCGTGTATCATGATGCACCAAAGAAGCATCTGGGAGTGAAGATGCTGCATTGGTGCATCAAGATGTGCATCATTTATTGCGAATCCTGGATGAATTCCATTAGAGGACGACTCGTATGGCTGTGAGCAAAAATAGGAGAAACACAGGATGTCTCCAAGGTGGCGCTACTTGTGCTGACTCATAGGCATTTTCGTGTGAGGCACTTCGGTCGACCGGGTGACTTGATCTGGTACATCCGGGATGTAGCCGTGGTGTATGCCCGATGGGTACAGCCAGTCAACCTGGTTAACCGGATCGGGGCACGCAAAAATGCTCCATGGTGGAATCTAATCCTATTTAGTCTATCTGCAGTACATCAATCAGCATTGATTTGCACAGGTAAAGAATCAAATGTTACGTTTGTATTTCTACATCTTAAATCTAGCATTCCTACAATATCCCAAAATATTGTGGCCTATGAGGGCCAACACAAACTAGTTATAAAAGCAAGGTGAGACTTTCCTTTTTCTTTTCTCATTCAGGTTTTAAAAAAAAATCAGTCTAATAAAAGAGATTTTGTCTAAATATTTTGCGATGTCAAAATAGATTAAAAATCATTCTGTCACTGTCAACTAAGAATTTTTTTTTTATCATACTGTCAATGTCAAATGAAAAATAACCGTATGCATACTGTCACTGTCAACTGTCAATCAGATCTGAACTGACTTGTGACAGGTATCTTTTAGCATAGGGAATCGAAGACTATCCATACTACAGTAGGAAGGAAGGAAGGAAGGAAGGAAGGAAGGAAGGAAGAAAGGAAGGAAGGAAGGAAGGAAGGAAGGAAGGAAGGAAGGAAGGAAGGAAGTGGATGGGGAGGATGGGAGAAGGAAGGAAGGTGTAGAAATACCCCTGGTGTATATAGGGTGTGTTAGATCAGCACTCTTCACACATTGTAGGCAGGCCCCTGGTGTACATGGGGTATGTTAGATCAGCAACCACTCACACACACACACACACACACAAATTGAAGGCAAGCCCCTGGTGTAAATGGAGTATGTTAGATCAGCACCCCAACACATTGTAGGTAGGCCTCTGGTGTACATGGGGTATGTTAGATCAGCACCCCCAACACATTGTAGGTAGGCCCCTGGTGTACAAGGGGTATGTTAGATCAGCACCCCCAACACATTGTAGGTAGGCCTCTGGTGTACATGGGGTATGTTAGATCAGCACCCCCAACACATTGTAGGTAGGCCTCTGGTGTACATGGGGTATGTTAGATAAGCACCCCCAACACATTGTAGGTAGGCCTCTGGTGTACATGGGGTATGTTAGATCAGCACCCGCAACACATTGTAGGTAGGCCTCTGGTGTACATGGGGTATGTTAGATCAGCAACCCCAACACATTGTAGGTAGGCCTCTGGTGTACATGGGGTATGTTAGATCAGCACCCCCAACACATTGTAGGTAGGCCTCTGGTGTACATGGGGTATGTTAGATCAGCACCCCCAACACATTGTAGGTAGGCCTCTGGTGTACATGGGGTATGTTAGATCAGCACCCCCAACACATTGTAGGTAGGCCTCTGGTGTACATGGGGTATGTTAGATCAGCACCCGCAACACATTGTAGGTAGGCCTCTGGTGTACATGGGGTATGTTAGATCAGCACCCCCAACACATTGTAGGTAGGCCTCTGGTTTACATGGGTTATGTTAAATCAGCACCCCCCACACATTGTAGTCAGCTTAGTCACTGTCACTGCATGCCTTGTCTAGGCACAACTGCAGTAGTCAGCTTAGTCACTTTCACTGCGTGCGTTGTCTGGGCACTGCCGCAGTAGTCAGCATAGTCACTGTCACTGCATGCATTGTCTGGGCACTGCCGCAGTAGCCAGCATAGTCACTGTCACTGCGTGCGTTGTCTGGGGTCTACCAGAGCAGTCAACATAGTCACTGTCACTGCGTGCATTGTGTGGGCACTGACGCAGTAGTCAGCTTAGTCACTGTCACTGCGTACATTGTCTGGGCACTGACGCAGTAGTCAGCATAGTCACTGTCACTGCGTGCCTTGTCTGGGCACTGACGCAGTAGTCAGCATAGTCACTGTCACTGTGTGCCTTGTCTGGGCACTGCTGCAGTAGTCAGCATAGTCACTGTCACTGTGTGCGTTGTCTGGGCACTGCTGCAGTAGTCAGCATAGTCACTGTCACTGTGTGCATTGTGTGGGCACTGCGGCAGTAGTCAGCTTAGTCAATGTCACTGCGTGCGTTATCTGGGCACTGCTGCAGTAGTCAGCATAGTCACTGTCACTGCGTGTGTTGTCTGGGCACTGCTGCAGTAGTCAGCATAGTCACTTTCACTGCGTGCGTTGTCTGGGCACTGCCGCAGTAGTCAGCTTAGTCACTGTCAATGCGTGCCTTGTCTTGGCATTCCCTCAATAGGGAAATTTAGAGGACATGCTAGGCTTATGCACATGATTCCTGACTCCATTTACAATCGCATATGGTGCTTTCCTTCTGATACCATGAGACACACTATGGTGAGAATTTGTTTGTCCATAGACTATGTGTTAAATGACTGTTACCCTAACTGTGTGTTGAATGACTATTACCCTAACAGTGTGTTAAATGACTATTACCCTAACTGTGTGTTAAATGACTATTACCCTAACTGTGTGTTGAATGACTATTACCCTAACTATGTGTTAAATGACTATTACCCTAACTGTGTGTTAAATGAGTATTACACTAACTGTGTGTTAAATTCATGACTATTACCCTAACTGTGTGTTAAATGACTATTACCCTAACTGTGTGTTGAATGACTATTACCCTAACTATGTGTTTAATGACTATTACCCTAACTGTGTGTTAAATGAGTATTACACTAACTGTGTGTTAAATTCATGACTATTACCCTAACTGTGTGTTAAATGACTATTACCCTAACTGTGTGTTGAATGACTATTACCCTAACTGTGTGTTGAATGACTATAACCCTAACTGTGTGTTGAATGACAATTACCCTAACTGTGTGTTAAATGACTATTACCCTAACTATGTGTTAAATGACTATTACCCTAACTGTGCTGTTCTGAACTAACTTATCTACTTCTGAGGGAAACATCTGTTTCGAGAGTGGGATTTCTGTTAGGAGATTGAGACGCTCGTCAACGTGACCTTTAACGAGAATGTCAGAGGATAGTGTTACTGCCGGCCAAAAAGCAAAAGGATTAAAAAGAAACGAGAAATAAATGGTGAAAAAACCCAGGCCCAATAGAGGAGGGGATTTGTGTGGAGGAGGAGAGAGGGGTGAACAGACATTCATTGTTAAAGGCTAAAAGTGATTTTAATGCAAGTTTTCAGGTTGAGCGACTGGGTGCTAAGGGGGTTCACAATGCGAATGCTGATTGGGCGAAAGGGGCTTTTTACAGGTTTCTGCTTTTTATGGACGAAATAAAGAACATTTCTGAACAAGTAGGAGAATTGTATTGAGTGAATTAAAGAAGGACCATTTGGGACAGGTATTCACTCCACCTTTAGCCTCACTGTTAACAGAACCCTCTTCCTGCCCTTACTAATCAAAGTGGCAACATGCCCATAGTGAAGTGTTAGATAGCAGCAACATGCCCATAGTGAAGTGTTAGATAGCTGCAACATGCCCATAGTGAAGTGTGAGATAGCTGCAACATGCCCATAGTGAAGTGTTAGATAGCTGCAACATGGATACATTTCTACAATAGTATGCTGTCTGTAAAAGTGAGAAGAGCGGATCTTGTTTGTATCATGGTGTATATTGTAGAAGAAGATGTCTTTTTCAGTGGGTTGGTATCATTTAGGATGGTTTAGAAGATGGTTTCTTAAACAGAGGATGAAGTTCATTAAATTTATTTTTGACTTCAGAATATCATGTTGAAAGTAGTACATAGGATGGAAGATGATCTTCAGAATAGCAGGGTGTTGGTATAATTTATGTACCGTCTTCAGGCTAGATCCTTATTTCGGGTGTTTATTTCTACCATGACATTTTACATCACATGTGTAATCTGTGATGGGATGACAGCAGTGGGGCCCTATCTGTGTGTGCTGAAATGTTGTCAGCAGTGGGGTCCTATCTGTGTGTGCTGCAATGTTGAAGTTGGGAGCAGTGGGGCCCTATCTGTGTGTGCTGCAAAGTTGAAGTTGTCAGCAGTGGGGCCCTATCTGTGTGTGCTGCAAGGTTGAAGTTGGGAGCAGTGGGGCCCTATCTGTGTGTGCTGCAAGGTTGAAGTTGGGAGCAGTGGGGCCCTATCTGTGTGTGCTGCAAAGTTGAAGTTGTCAGCAGTGGGGCCCTATCTGTGTGTGCTGCAAAGTTGAAGTTGTCAGCAGTGGGGCCCTATCTGTGTGTGCTGCAAAGTTGAAGTTGTCAGCAGTGGGGCCCTATCTGTGTGTGCTGCAAGGTTGAAGTTGTCAGCAGTGGGGCCTATCTGTGTGTGCTGCAAAGTTGAAGTTGTCAGCAGTGGGGCCCTATCTGTGTGTGCTGCAAAGTTGAAGTTGTCAGCAGTGGGGCCTATCTGTGTGTGCTGCAAGGTTGAAGTTGGGAGCAGTGGGGCCCTATCTGTGTGTGCTGCAAGGTTGAAGTTGTCAGCAGTGGGGCCTATCTGTGTGTGCTGCAAAGTTGAAGTTGTCAGCAGTGGGGCCTATCTGTGTGTGCTGCAAGGTTGAAGTTGGGAGCAGTGGGGCCCTATCTGTGTGTGCTGCAAAGTTGAAGTTGTCAGCAGTGGGGCCTATCTGTGTGTGCTGCAAGGTTGAAGTTGGGAGCAGTGGGGCCCTATCTGTGTGTGCTGCAAGGTTGAAGTTGTCAGCAGTGGGGCCCTATCTGTGTGTGCTGCAAAGTTGAAGTTGTCAGCAAGGGGGCCTATCTGTGTGTGCTGCAAGGTTGAAGTTGGGAGCAGTGGGGCCCTATCTGTGTGTGCTGCAAAGTTGAAGTTGGGAGCAGTGGGGCCCTATCTGTGTGTGCTGCAAAGTTGAAGTTGTCAGCAGTGGGGCCCTATCTGTGTGTGCTGCAAGGTTGAAGTTGTCAGCAGTGGGGCCCTATCTGTGTGTGCTGCAAGGTTGAAGTTGTCAGCAGTGGGGCCCTATCTGTGTGTGCTGCAAGGTTGAAGTTGTCAGCAGTGGGGCCCTATCTGTGTGTGCTGCAAGGTTGAAGTTGTCAGCAGTGGGGCCTATCTGTGTGTGCTGCAAGGTTGAAGTTGTCAGCAGTGGGGCCCTATCTGTGTGTGCTGCAAAGTTGAAGTTGTCAGCAGTGGGGCCCTATCTGTGTGTGCTGCAAAGTTGAAGTTGTCAGCAGTGGGGCCCTATCTGTGTGTGCTGCAAAGTTGAAGTTGTCAGCAGTGGGGCCCTATCTGTGTGTGCTGCAAAGTTGAAGTTGTCAGCAGTGGGGCCCTATCTGTGTGTGCTGCAAAGTTGAAGTTGTCAGCAGTGGGGCCCTATCTGTGTGTGCTGCAAAGTTGAAGTTGTCAGCAGTGGGGCCCTATCTGTGTGTGCTGCAAAGTTGAAGTTGTCAGCAGTGGGGCCCTATCTGTGTGTGCTGCAAAGTTGAAGTTGTCAGCAGTGGGGCCCTATCTGTGTGTGCTGCAAGGTTGAAGTTGTCAGCAGTGGGGCCCTATCTGTGTGTGCTGCAAAGTTGAAGTTGTCAGCAGTGGGGCCCTATCTGTGTGTGCTGCAAGGTTGAAGTTGTCAGCAGTGGGGCCTATCTGTGTGTGCTGCAAAGTTGAAGTTGTCAGCAGTGGGGCCCTATCTGTGTGTGCTGCAAAGTTGAAGTTGTCAGCAGTGGGGCCCTATCTGTGTGTGCTGCAAAGTTGAAGTTGTCAGCAGTGGGGCCTATCTGTGTGTGCTGCAAAGTTGAAGTTGTCAGCAGTGGGGCCCTATCTGTGTGTGCTGCAAGGTTGAAGTTGTCAGCAGTGGGGCCCTATCTGTGTGTGCTGCAAAGTTGAAGTTGTCAGCAGTGGGGCCCTATCTGTGTGTGCTGCAAGGTTGAAGTTGTCAGCAGTGGGGCCCTATCTGTGTGTGCTGCAAAGTTGAAGTTGTCAGCAGTGGGGCCCTATCTGTGTGTGCTGCAAAGTTGAAGTTGTCAGCAGTGGGGCCCTATCTGTGTGTGCTGCAAGGTTGAAGTTGTCAGCAGTGGGGCCTATCTGTGTGTGCTGCAAAGTTGAAGTTGTCAGCAGTGGGGCCTATCTGTGTGTGCTGCAAAGTTGAAATTGTCAGCAGTGGGGCCCTATCTGTGTGTGCTGCAAAGTTGAAGTTGTCAGCAGTGGGGCCCTATCTGTGTGTGCTGCAAGGTTGAAGTTGTCAGCAGTGGGGCCCTATCTGTGTGTGCTGCAAGGTTGAAGTTGTCAGCAGTGGGGCCTATCTGTGTGTGCTGCAAGGTTGAAGTTGTCAGCAGTGGGGCCCTATCTGTATGTGTTGCAATGTTTGTAGATACAATATGTACTTGGGTAAGCAGGAGTTACTCAGGCTTGTACTGGGTTTGTAGTTACATAATGTACTGGGGTAAGGAGGGATGACACATGCTTGTACTGGGTTTGTAGATACATTATGTACTGGGGTAAGGAGGGATGACACAGGCTTGTCCGAGGTTTGTAGATGCATTATGTACTGGGGTAAGGAGGGGTGACTCAGGCTTGTCCGAGGTTTATAGATGCATTATGTACTGGGGTAAGGAGGGGTGACTCAGGCTTGTCCTAGGTTTGTAGATGCATTATGTACTGGGGTAAGGAGGGGTGACTCAGGCTTGTCCTGGGTTTGTAGATACATTTTGTACTGGGGTAAGCAGGGGTGACACATGCTTGTGCAGGGTTTGTAGATACATTATGTACTAGGGTAAAGAGGGATGACTTAGGCTTGTCCTGGGTTTGTAGATACATTATGTACTGGGGTAAGAAGGGGGGAGACTCAGGCTTGTACTGGGTATGTAGATAGATCATGTACTGGGTTAAGGAGGGGTGACTCAGGCTTGTACTAGGTTTGTAGATACAATATGTACTGGGGTAAACAGGGGTGACTCAGGCTTGTACTAGGTTTGCAGATACATTATGTACTGGGGCAAGCAAGGGTGACTCAGGCTTGTACTGGGTTTGTAGATACATTATGTACTGGGGTAAGCAGGGGTGACTCAGGCTTGTGCTGGGTTTGTAGATACATTATGTACTGGGGTAAGGAGGGGTGACTCAGGCTTGTACTGGGTTTGTAAATACATTATATACTGGGGTAAGCAGGGGTGACTCAGGCTTGTACTAGGTTTGTAGATACATTATGTACTGGGGTAAGTAGGAGTGACTCTGGCTTGTACTGGGTTTGTAGATACATTATGTACTGGGGTAAGTAGGAGTGACTCAGGCTTGTACTGGGGTTAGATGAAATACATTATGTACTGGGGTAAGCAGGGGTGACTCAGGCTTGTGCTGGGTTTATAGATACATTATGTACTGGGGTAAGCAGGAGTGACTCAGGTTTGTACTGAGTTTGTACATACATTATGTACCGGGGTAAGGAGGGGTAACTCATGCTTGTGCTGGGTTTGTAGAAACATTATATACTGGGGTAAGTAGGAGTGACTCAGGCTTGTACTGGGGTTAGATGAAATACTTTATGTACTGGGGTAAGCAGGGGTAACTCAGGCTTGTACTGGGTTTGCAGATACATTATGTACTGGGGTAAGAAGGGGTGACTCAGGCTTGTGCAAGGTTTGTAGATACATTATTTACCGTGGTAAGGAGGGGTGACTCAGGCTTGTACTGGGTTTGTAGATACATTATGTAATGGGGTAAGGAGGGGTGACTCAGGCTTGTGCAGGGTTTGTAGATACATTATGTACCGGGGTAAGGAGGGGTGACTCAGGCTTGTACTGGGTTTGTAGATACATTATGTACTGGGGTAAGGAGGGGTGACTCAGGCTTGTACTGGGTATGTTGATAGATTATGTACTGGGGTAAGCAGGGGTGACTCAGGCTTGTACTGGGTTTGCAGATACATTATGTACTGGGGTAAGGAGGAGTGACTCAGGCTTGTACTGGGTTTGTAGATACATTATGTACTAGGGTAAGGAGGGGTAACTCATGCTTGTGCTGGGTTTGTAGAAACATTATATACTGGGGTAAGTAGGAGTGACTCAGGCTTGTACTGGGGTTAGATGAAATACTTTATGTACTGGGGTAAGCAGGGGTAACTGAGGCTTGTACTGGGTTTGCAGATACATTATGTACTGGGGTAAGTAGGAGTGACTCAGGCTTGTACTGGGTTTGCAGATACATTATGTACTGCGGTAAGGAGGGGTGACTCAGGCTTGTGCAAGGTTTGTAGATAGATTATGTACTGGGGTAAGGAGGGGTAACTCAGGCTTGTACTGGGTTTGTAGATACATTATGTACTGGGGTAAGGAGGGGTGACTCAGGCTTGTCCGAGGTTTGTAGATGCATTATGTACTGGGGTAAGGAGGGGTGACTCAGGCTTGTCCGAGGTTTGTAGATGCATTATGTACTGGGGTAAGGAGGGGTGACTCAGGCTTGTCCTAGGTTTGTAGATGCATTATGTACTGGGGTAAGGAGGGGTGACTCAGGCTTGTCCTGGGTTTGTAGATACATTTTGTACTGGGGTAAGCAGGGGTGACACATGCTTGTGCAGGGTTTGTAGATACATTATGTACTAGGGTAAAGAGGGATGACTTAGGCTTGTCCTGGGTTTGTAGATACATTATGTACTGGGGTAAGAAGGGGGGAGACTCAGGCTTGTACTGGGTATGTAGATAGATCATGTACTGGGTTAAGGAGGGGTGACTCAGGCTTGTACTGGGTTTGCAGATACATTATGTACTGCGGTAAGGAGGGGTGACTCAGGCTTGTGCAAGGTTTGTAGATAGATTATGTACTGGGGTAAGGAGGGGTAACTCAGGCTTGTACTGGGTTTGTAGATACATTATGTACTGGGGTAAGGAGGGGTAACTCAGGCTTGTACTGCGTTTGTAGATACATTATGTACTGGGGTAAGCAGGGGTGACTCAGGCTTGTACTGGGTTTGTAGATACATTATGTACTGGGGTAAGCAGGAGGCTTGTACTAGAATTGTAGATACATTATGTACTGCGTTAAGAAGGAGTGACTCAGGCTTGTACTGGGTTTGTAGATACATTATGTACTGGGGTAAGGAGGGGTAACTCATGCTTGTGCTGGGTTTGTAGAAACATTATATACTGGGGTAAGCAGGAGTGACTCAGGCTTGTACTGGGTTTGTAGTTACATTTTGTACTGGGGTAAGCAGGGGTGACACATGCTTGTGCAGGGTTTGTAGATACATTATGTACTGGGGTAAGCAGGAGTGATTCAGGCTTGTACTGGGTTTGTAGATACAATATGTACTGGGGTAAGGAGGGGTGACTCAGGCTTGTAATGGGTTTGTAGATACATTTTGTACTGGGGTAAGCAGGGGTGACACATGCTTGTGCAGGGTTTGTAGATACATTATGTACTAGGGTAAAGAGGGATGACTTAGGCTTGTCCTGGGTTTGTAGATACATTATGTACTGGGGTAAGAAGGGGGGAGACTCAGGCTTGTACTGGGTATGTGGATAGATCATGTACTGGGTTAAGGAGGGGTGACTCAGGCTTGTACTAGGTTTGTAGATACAATATGTACTGGGGTAAACAGGGTGACTCAGGCTTGTACTAGGTTTGCAGATACATTATGTACTGGGGCAAGCAGGGGTGACTCAGGCTTGTGCTGGGTTTGTAGATACAATATGTACTGGGGTAAGGAGGGGTGACTCAGGCTTGTACTGGGTTTGTAGATACATTATGTACTGGGGTAAGCAGGGGTGACTCAGGCTTGTACTAGGTTTGTAGATACATTATGTACTGGGGTAAGTAGGAGTGACTCAGGCTTGTGCTGGGTTTGTAGATACATTATGTACTGGGGTAAGTAGGAGTGACTCAGGCTTGTACTGGGGTTAGATGAAATACATTATGTACTGGGGTCAGCAGGGGTGACTCAGGCTTGTGCTGGGTTTATAGATACATTATGTACTGGGGTAAGGAGGGGTGACTCAGGCTTGTACTGGGTTTGTAAATACATTATGTACTGGGGTAAGCAGGGGTGACTCAGGCTTGTGCTGGGTTTATAGATACATTATGTACTGGGGTAAGGGGGGGGTGACTCAGGCTTGTACTGGGTTTGTAAATACATTATGTACTGGGGTAAGGAGGAGTGACTCAGGCTTGTACTGGGTTTGTAAATACATTATGTACTGGGGTAAGCAGGGGTGACTCAGGCTTGTACTGGGTTTGTAGATACATTATGTACTGGGGTAAGCAGGGGTGACTCAGGCTTGTACTGGGTTTGTAGATACATTATGTACTGGGGTAAGTAAGAGTGACTCAGGCTTGTACTGGGTTTGTAGATACAATATGTACTGGGGTAAGCAGGGGTGACTCAGGCTTGTACTGGGTTTGTAGATACATTATGTACTGGGGTAAGCAGGAGGCTTGTACTAGAATTGTAGATACATTATGTACTGCGTTAAGGAGAGGTGACTCAGGCTTGTGCTGGGTTTGTAGATACATTATGTACTGGGGTAAGGAAGGGTAACTCAGGCTTGTACTGGGTTTGTAGATACATTATGTACTGGGGTAAGCAGGAGGCTTGTACTAGAATTGTAGATACATTATGTACTGCGTTAAGGAGGGGTGACTCAGGCTTGTGCTGGGTTTGTAGATACATTATGTACCGGGGTAAGGAGGGGTAACTCATGCTTGTGCTGGGTTTGTAGAAACATTATATACTGGGGTAAGTAGGAGTGACTCAGGCTTGTACTGGGGTTAGATGAAATACTTTATGTACTGGGGTAAGCAGGGGTAACTCAGGCTTGTACTGGGTTTGCAGATACATTATCTACTGGGGTAAGGAGGGGTGACTCAGGCTTGTGCAAGGTTTGTAGATACATTATGTACCGGGGTAAGGAGGGGTGACTCAGGCTTGTACTGGGTTTGTAGATACATTATGTACTGGGGTAAGGAGGGGTGACTCAGGCTTGTACTGGGTATGTTGATAGATTATGTACTGGGGTAAGCAGGGGTGACTCAGGCTTGTACTGGGTTTGCAGATACATTATGTACTGGGGTAAGGAGGAGTGACTCAGGCTTGTACTGGGTTTGTAGATACATTATGTACTGGAGTAAGGAGGGGTGACTCAGGCTTGTGCTGGGTTTGTAGATACATTATGTACTGGGGTAAGGAGGGGTAACTCATGCTTGTGCTGGGTTTGTAGAAACATTATATACTGGGGTAAGTAGGAGTAACTCAGGCTTGTACTGGGGTTAGATGAAATACTTTATGTACTGGGGTAAGCAGGGGTGACTCAGGCTTGTACTGGGTTTGTAGATACATTATGTACTGAGATAAGCAGAAGGCTTGTACTAGAATTGTAGATACATTATGTACTGGGGTAGGCAGGGATGACACAGGCTTGTGCTGGGTTTGTAGATACAATATGTACTGGGGTAAGGAGGGGTGACTCAGGCTTGTGCTGGGTTTGTAGATACATTATGTACTGGGGTAAGGAGGGGTAACTCAGGCTTGTACTGGGTTTGTAGATACATTATGTACTGGGGTAAGGAGGAGTGACTCAGGCTTGTACTGGGGTTAGATGAAATACATTATGTACTGGGGTAAGCAGGGGTGACTCAGGCTTGTACTGGGTTTGTAGATACATTATGTACTGGGGTAAGCAGGGGTGACTCAGGCTTGTGCTGGATTTGTAGATACATTATGTACTAGGGTAAAGAGGGATGACTTAGGCTTGTCCTGGGTTTGTAGATACATTATGTACTGGGGTAAGAAGGGGGGAGACTCAGGCTTGTACTGGTTATGTAGATAGATCATGTACTGGGTTAAGGAGGGGTGACTCAGGCTTGTACTAGGTTTGTAGATACAATATGTACTGGGGTAAACAGGGGTGACTCAGGCTTGTACTAGGTTTGCAGATACATTATGTACTGGGGTAAGCAGGGGTGACTCAGGCTTGTACTGGGTTTGTAGATACATTATGTACTGGGGTAAGCAGGGGTGACTCAGGCTTGTGCTGGGTTTGTAGATACCTTATGTACTGGGGTAAGGAGGGGTGACTCAGGCTTGTGCTGGGTTTGTAGATACATTATGTACTGGGGTAAGTAGGAGTGACTCAGGCTTGTACTGGGTTTGTAGATACATTATGTATTGGGGTAAGCAGGAGTGACTCAGGCTTGTGCAGGGTTTGCAGATACATTATGTACTGGGGTAAGCAGGGGTGACTCAGGCTTGTGCTAGGTTTGTAGATACATTATGTACTGGGGTAAGCAGGAGTGACTCAGGTTTGTACTGAGTTTTTAGATTCATTATGTACTGGGGTAAGCAGGAGGCTTGTACTAGAATTGTAGATACATTATGTACTGCGTTAAGGAGGGGTGACTCAGGCTTGTGCTGGTTTTGTAGATACATTATGTACCGGGGTAAGGAGGGGTAACTCATGCTTGTGCTGGGTTTGTAGAAACATTATATACTGGGGTAAGTAGGAGTGACTCAGGCTTGTACTGGGGTTAGATGAAATACTTTATGTACTGGGGTAAGCAGGGGTAACTCAGGCTTGTACTGGGTTTGCAGATACATTATGTACTGGGGTAAGGAGGGGTGACTCAGGCTTGTGCAAGGTTTGTAGATACATTATGTACTGGGGTAATGAGGGGTGACTCAGGCTTGTGCAGGGTTTGTAGATACATTATGTACTGGGGTAAGGAGGGGTAACTCAGGCTTGTACTGGGTTTGTAGATACATTATGTACCGGGGTAAGGAGGGGTGACTCAGGCTTGTGCTGGGTTTGTTGATACATTATGTTCTGGGGTAAGGAGGGGTAACTCAGGCTTGTGCTGGGTTTGTAGATACATTATGTACTGGGGTAAGCAGGAGGCTTGTACTAGAATTGTAGATACATTATGTACTGGGGTAAGGAGGGGTGACTCAGGCTTGTGCTGGGTTTGTAGATACATTATGTACTAGGGTAAGGAGGGGTAACTCATGCTTGTGCTGGGTTTGTAGAAACATTATATACTGGGGTAAGCAGGAGTGACTCAGGCTTGTACTGGGTTTGTAGTTACATTTTGTACTGGGGTAAGCAGGGGTGACACATGCTTGTGCAGGGTTTGTAGATACATTATGTACTGGGGTAAGCAGGAGTGACTCAGGCTTGTACTGGGTTTGTAGATACAATATGTACTGGGGTAAGGAGGGGTGACTCAGGCTTGTCCTGGGTTTTTAGATACATTTTGTACTGGGGTAAGCAGGGGTGACACATGCTTGTGCAGGGTTTGTAGATACATTATGTACTAGGGTAAAGAGGGATGACTTAGGCTTGTCCTAGGTTTGTAGATACATTATGTACTGGGGTAAGAAGGGGGGAGACTCAGGCTTGTACTGGGTATGTAGATAGATCATGTACTGGGTTAAGGAGGGGTGACTCAGGCTTGTACTAGGTTTGTAGATACAATATGTACTGGGGTAAACAGGGGTGACTCAGGCTTGTACTAGGTTTGCAGATACATTATGTACTGGGGTAAGCAGGGGTGACTCAGGCTTGTACTGGGTTTGTAGATACATTATGTACTGGGATAAGCAGGGGTGACTCAGGCTTGTACTGGGTTTGTAGATACATTATGTACTGGGGTAAGCAGGGGTGACTCAGGCTTGTGCTGGGTTTGTAGATACATTATGTACTGGGGTAAGGAGGGGTGACTCAGGCTTGTGCTGGGTTTGTAGATACATTATGTACTGGGGTAAGTAGGAGTGACTCAGGCTTGTACTGGGTTTGTAGATACATTATGTACTGGGGTAAGTAGGAGTGACTCAGGCTTGTACTGGGTTTGTAGATACATTATGTACTGGGGTAAGGAGGGGTGACTTAGGCTTGTACTGGGTTTGTAGATACATTATGTACTGGGGTAAGTAGGAGTGACTCAGGCTTGTGCTGGGGTTAGATGAAATACTTTATGTACTGGGGTAAGCAGGGGTAACTCAGGCTTGTACTGGGTTTGCAGATACATTATGTACTGGGGTAAGGAGGGGTGACTCAGGCTTGTGCAAGGTTTGTAGATACATTATGTACTGGGGTAAGGAGGGGTGACTCAGGCTTGTGCAGGGTTTGTAGATACATTATGTACTGGGGTAAGGAGGGGTAACTCAGGCTTGTACTGGGTTTGTAGATACATTATGTACCGGGGTAAGGAGGGGTAACTCATGCTTGTGCTGGGTTTGTAGAAACATTATATACTGGGGTAAGTAGGAGTGACTCAGGCTTGTACTGGGGTTAGATGAAATACTTTATGTACTGGGGTAAGCAGGGGTAACTCAGGCTTGTACTGGGTTTGCAGATACATTATGTACTGGGGTAAGGAGGGGTGACTCAGGCTTGTGCAGGGTTTGTAGATACATTATGTACTGGGGTAAGGAAAGGTGACTCAGGCTTGTACTGGGTTTGTAGATACATTATGTACTGAGGTAAGCAGGAGGCTTGTACTAGAATTGTAGATACATTATGTACTGGGGTAGGCAGGGATGACACAGGCTTGTGCTGGGTTTGTAGATACATTATGTACTGGGGTAAGGAGGGGTAACCCATGCTTGTGCTGGGTTTGTAGAAACATTATATACTGGGGTAAGCAGGAGTGACTCAGGCTTGTACTGGGTTTGTAGTTACATTTTGTACTGGGGTAAGCAGGGGTGACACATGCTTGTGCAGGGTTTGTAGATACATTATGTACTGGGGTAAAGAGGGATGACTTAGGCTTGTCCTGGGTTTGTAGATACATTATGTACTGGGGTAAGAAGGGGGGAGACTCAGGCTTGTACTGGGTTTGTAGATACATTATGTACCGGGGTAAGGAGGGGTGACTTAGGCTTGTACTGGGTTTGTAGATACATTATGTACCGGGGTAAGGAGGGGTGACTTAGGCTTGTACTGGGTATGTAGATAGATCATGTACTGGGTTAAGGAGGGGTGACTCAGGCTTGTACTAGGTTTGTAGATAAAATATGTACTGGGGTAAGGAGGGGTGACTCAGGCTTGTACTAGAATTGTAGATACATTATGTACTGGGTTAAGGAGGGGTGACTCAGGCTTGTACTAGGTTTGCAGATACATTATGTACTGGGGTAAGCAGGGGTGACTCAGGCTTGTACTGGGTTTGTAGATACATTATGTACTGGGGTAAGGAGGGGTAACTCAGGCTTGTACTGGGTTTGTAGATACATTATGTACTGGCGTAAGCAGGGACGACTCAGATTTGTACTGGGTTTGTAGATACATTATGTACTGGGGTAAGCAGGGACGACTGAGACTTGTACTGGGTTTGTAGATACAATATGTACTGAGGTAAGCAGGGGTGACTTAGGTTTGTACAGGTTTTAGATTAGATAGAATATGTACTGAGGTAAGCAGGGATGACTTAGGCCTGTACTAGGTTTAGATTAGTTACATTACACAAGGGGACAGGGAGGTGGAGATGGGACAGGAGATTGGTACAGAGGGAGGCAAGGGAATGGGGGAAGCTAAACTGAAGCACAGTAAACAACCCTGCATGAGATAAGTAGTGGCTGAGTATATGCTGAGATATGTGAGTAGGAAAGTAACCTTCAATATATAAACACATGCAGGCATTGGGAAGGAATGCTGAGGGAAACACTAAAGGAGGCAAAGTGGAATCAGCTCCCTGAGTGCTGTTTATAATCTTGATTAGTCCCTTATCCATTCCGACAGCATTAATATCACCAGCTGACTTACGGGGGACGTAGGCTGTTTAATCCATTAGAAGTTAATCTGAGACAGTGTGCCTGGAGGACTGAGGGTGTGTGTATAGTAGCGCCACATGTCCGAGAATGTGTCAGTGTGTCAATGTCCACTATAATCTGGTAAGGTGGTCAGAATGAGCACCATGGTGAAGGATGGATTTCACTTCCATTAACAACGTTTCTCGTAACAAATCATTAATACAAGACTGGAACCTTCATCAACTTTCCTCTATAAACATCCCTACTACCTGAAGTAACTATTGCCCACAGCTAAATTTAACCTCTATGAACATCAAAACTAGATGATATAACTATTGCTCGCAGCTAACATTGAAATTCCTCAACCAAGCTAAGTACACTGCTCAGTTAAACATACTTGCACCCAATGTACAGTTCCCCCCTTGTTACAGAAGGCACTGTTTGGGTTGTGCTGCATCTGTGTTGACAGAGGTTCTCTTTATCTATCACAGCCTGCTCCAATTAGAGAACTAGCGGAAGTTTATTGGCGGTAATTTAGCAGAGATTTATTGTTGTTGGTGTGGTTTAGGCGCCCCTTAAAGTGCCCTACTTAATCCGGTTCAGGGTTTCACATTGTCTATCTCTGTAGGTACATCTGTAGGACTATTTTCAACCCCCTCTTACCTGATATTCTATTTACATCAGCATTGGTTGAAGATACAGGTTTAGTCTGCTATGTGCCATAGGTTTAGGCGATTTGCCTTTCCCTGTGAAGGTTGCAGAGTGTTTGATGCCTTATTGACAAATGCCCCACTTTATAGCCCCAAATTACTGCCCTGGTATTGATACCGTGCATTAAGGTGAGCGACTCTACACCAGCTTCTGTTTTACTGCCCTGGTATTGATGCCATGCATTAAGGTGAGCGACTCTACACCAGCTTCTGTTTTACTGCCCTGGTATTGATGCCATGCATTAAGGTGAGCGACTCTATACCAGCTTCTGTTTTACTGCCCTGGTATTGATGCCGTGCATTAAGGTGAGCGACTCTATACCAGCTTCTGTTTTACTGCCCTGGTATTGATGCCGTGCATTAAGGTGAGCGACTCTACACCAGCTTCTGTTTTACTGCCCTGGTATTGATGCCGTGCATTAAGGTGAGCGACTCTACACCAGCTTCTGTTTTACTGCCCTGGTATTGATGCCGTGCATTAAGGTGAGCGACTCTACACCAGCTTCTGTTTTACTGCCCTGGTATTGATGCCGTGCATTCCCTGTTTATTAGGTTGTTGTGCCATGTATAGTTTTCTCCGGGTCTGACAATGATTGAGGTGGTATATAATGCTGCTATTGAGGATACATGGTGCCATCCCCACCCAAGCAGGGATGGCAGTAAAACAGAGGCTGGTGTAGAGTCACTCACCTTAATGCATGGCATCAATACCAGGGCAGTAAACCAGAGGCTGGTGTAGAGTCGCTCACCTTAATGCACGGCATCAATACCAGGGCAGTAAATATCCCATATATCACTCCCTGTCACTGTGTGTCCTACATGTACAGAAATATCCCATACATCACTCCCTGTCACTGTGTGTCCTACATGTACAGAAATAGCCCATACCTCACTCCCTGTCACTGTGTCCTACAAGTACAGAAATAGTCCATACATCACACCCTGTCACTGTGTCCTACATGTACAGAAATAGCCCATACATCACTCCCTGTCACTGTGTGTCCTACATGTACAGAAATAGCCGATACATCACTCCCTGTCACTGTGTGTCACTACATGTACAGAAATAGCCGATACATCACTCCCTGTCACTGTGTGTCCTACATGTACAGAAATAGCCCATACATCACACCCTGTCACTGTGTCCTACATGTACAGAAATAGCCCATACATCACTCCCTGTCACTGTGTGTCCTACATGTACAGAAATAATCCATACATCACTCCCTGTCACTGTGTGTCCTACATGTACAGAAATAGCCCATACATCACTCCCTGTCACTGTGTGTCACTACATGTACAGAAATAGCCCATACATCACACCCTGTCACTGTGTGTCACTACATGTACAGAAATAGCCGATACATCACTCCCTGTCACTGTGTGTCCTACATGTACAGAAATAGCCGATACATCACTCCCTGTCACTGTGTGTCCTACATGTACAGAAATAGCCCATACATCACTCCCTGTCACTGTGTGTCCTACATGTACAGAAATAGCCCATACATCACTCCCTGTCACTGTGTGTCACTACATGTACAGAAATAGCCCATACATCACTCCCTGTCACTGTGTCCTACATGTACAGAAATAGCCCATACATCACTCCCTGTCACTGTATGTCCTACATGTACAGAAATAGCCGATACATCACTCCCTGTCACTGTGTGTCACTACATGTACAAAAATAGCCCATACATCACACCCTGTCACTGTGTGTCCTACATGTACAGAAATAGCCCATACATCACTCCCTGTCACTGTGTGTCACTACATGTACAGAAATATCCCATACATTACACCCTGTCACTGTGTGTCCTACATGTACAAAAATATCCCATACATCACTCCCTGTCACTGTGTGTCACTACATGTACAGAAATAGCCGATACATCACACCCTGTCACTGTGTCCTACATGTACAGAAATAGCCCATACATCACTCCCTGTCACTGTGTGTCCTACATGTACAGAAATAGCCGATACATCACACCCTGTCACTGTGTCACTACATGTACAGAAATAGCCCATACATTACACCCTGCCACTCTGTGTCCTACATGTACAGAAATAGCCCATACATCACTCCCTGTCACTGTGTGTCACTACATGTACAAAAATAGCCCATACATCACACCCTGTCACTGTGTGCCACTACATGTACAGAAATAGCCCATACATCACTCCTGTCACTGTGTCCTACATGTACAGAAATAGCCCATACCTCACTCCCTGTCACTGTGTGCCACTACATGTACAGAAATATCCCATACATCACTCCCTGTCACTGTGTGTCCTACATGTACAGAAATAGCCCATACATCACACCCTGTCACTGTGTGTCCTACATGTACAGAAATAGCCCATACATCACACCCTGTCACTGTGTCCTACATGTACAGAAATAATCCATACATCACACCCTGTCACTGTGTGCCACTACATGTACAGAAATAGCCCATACATCACTCCCTGTCACTGTGTGTCCTACATGTACAGAAATAGCCCATACATCACTCACTGTCACTATGTGTCCTACATGTACAGAAATAGCCCATACATCACTCCCTGTCACTGTGTCCTACATGTACAGAAATAGCCCATACATCACTCCCTGTCACTGTGTCCTACATGTACAGAAATAGCCCATACATCACTCCCTGTCACTGTGTGTCCTACATGTACAGAAATAGCCGATACATCACTCCCTGTCACTGTGTGTCACTACATGTACAGAAATAGCCCATACATCACTCCTGTCACTGTGTGTCCTACATGTACAGAAATAGCCCATACATCACTCCCTGTCACTGTGTGTCCTACATGTACAGAAATAGCCCATACATCACTCCCTGTCACTGTGTCCTACATGTACAGAAATATCCCATACATCACTCCCTGTCACTGTGTGTCCTACATGTACAGAAATAGCCCATACATCACTCCCTGTCACTGTGTGTCCTACATGTACAGAAATAGCCCATACATCACACCCTGCCACAGTGTGTCCTACATGTACAGAAATAGTCCATACATCACACCCTGTCACTGTGTCCTACATATACAGAAATATCCCATACATCACTCCCTGTCACTGTGTGTCACTACATGTACAGAAATAGCCCATACATCACACCCTGTCACTGTGTCCTACATATACAGAAATATCCCATACATCACTCCCTGTCACTGTGTCCTACATATACAGAAATATCCCATACATCACTCCCTGTCACTGTGTGTCACTACATGTACAGAAATAGCCCATACATCACACCCTGTCACTGTGTCCTACATATACAGAAATATCCCATACATCACTCCCTGTCACTGTGTGTCCTACATGTACAGAAATATCCCATACATCACACCCTGTCACTGTGTCCTACATATACAGAAATATCCCATACATCACACCCTGTCACTGTGTCCTACATATACAGAAATATCCCATACATCACTCCCTGTCACTGTGTGTCAATACATGTACAGAAATAGCCCATACGTCACACCCTGTCACTGTGTGTCACTACATGTACAGAAATAGCCCATACATCACTCCCTGTCACTGTGTGTCACTATGTGTACAGAAATAGCCGATACATCACACCCTGTCACTGTGTCCTACATGTACAGAAATAGTCCATACATCACTCCCTGTCACTGTGTGTCACTACATGTACAAAAATAGCCCATACATCACACCCTGTCACTGTGTCCTACATGTACAGAAATATCCCATACATCACTCCCTGTCACTGTGTGTCCTACATGTACAGAAATAATCCATACATCACTCCCTGTCACTGTGTGTCACTACATGTACAGAAATAGCCCATACATCACTCCCTGTCACTGTGTGTCACTACATGTACAGAAATAGCCCATACATCACTCCCTGTCACTGTGTGTCACTACATGTACAGAAATAGTCCATACATCACTCCCTGTCACTGTGTGTCACTACATGTACAGAAATAGCCCATACATCACTCCCTGTCACTGTGTGTCACTACATGTACAGAAATAATCCATACATCACTCCCTGTCACTGTGTGTCCTACATGTACAGAAATAGCCCATACATCACTCCCTGTCACTGTGTGTCACTACATGTACAAAAATAGCCCATACATCACACCCTGTCACTGTGTCCTACATGTACAGAAATATCCCATACATCACTCCCTGTCACTGTGTGTCACTACATGTACAGAAATAATCCATACATCACTCCCTGTCACTGTGTGCCACTACATGTATAGAAATATCCCATACATCACCCCCTGTCACTGTGTCCTACATGTACAGAAATAGCCCATACATCACACCCTGTCACTGTGTGTCACTATGTGTACAGAAATAATCCATACATCACTCCCTGTCACTGTGTGCCACTACATGTACAGAAATATCCCATACATCACACCCTGCCACAGTGTGCCACTACATGTACAGAAATAGCCCATACATCACACCCTGTCACTGTGTCCTACATGTACAGAAATAGTCCATACATCACTCCCTGTCACTGTGTGCCACTACATGTACAGAAATAGCCGATACATCACTCCCTGTCACTGTGTCCTACATGTACAGAAATAGTCCATACATCACTCCTGTCACTGTGTGTCCTACATGTACAGAAATAGCCCATACATCACACCCTGCCACTGTGTGCCACTACATGTACAGAAATAGCCCATACATCACACCCTGTCACTGTGTGTCCTACATGTACAGAAATAGCCCATACATCACCCCCTGTCACTGTGTGTCCTACATGTACAGAAATATCCCATACATCACTCCTGTCACTGTGTGTCCTACATGTACAGAAATAGCCCATACATCACACCCTGTCACTGTGTGTCCTACATGTACAGAAATAGCCCATACATCACTCCCTGTCACTGTGTGTCCTACATGTACAGAAATAGCCCATACCTCACTCCCTGTCACTGTGTGTCACTACATGTACAGAAATAGCCCATACATCACTCCCTGTCACTGTGTGTCCTACATGTACAGAAATAGCCCATACCTCACTCCCTGTCACTGTGTGTCACTACATGTACAGAAATAGCCCATACATCACTCCCTGTCACTGTGTGTCCTACATGTACAGAAATATCCCATACATCACACCCTGCCACAGTGTGTCCTACATGTACAGAAATAGCCCATACATCACTCCCTGTCACTGTGTCCTACATGTACAGAAATGGCCCATACATCACTCCCTGTCACTGTGTGTCCTACATGTACAGAAATAGCCCATACATCACTCCCTGTCACTGTGTGTCCTACATGTACAGAAATATCCCATACATCACTCCCTGTCACTGTGTGTCACTACATGTACAGAAATAGCCCATACATCACTCCCTGTCACTGTGTGTCCTACATGTACAGAAATAGCCGATACATCACTCCCTGTCACTGTGTGTCACTACATATACAGAAATAGCCCATACATCACTCCCTGTCACTGTGTGTCACTACATGTACAGAAATATCCCATACATCACTCCCTGTCACTGTGTGTCACTACATGTACAGAAATAGCCCATACATCACTCCCTGTCACTGTGTGTCACTACATGTACAGAAATAGCCCATACATCACTCCCTGTCACTGTGTGTCCTACATGTACAGAAATAGCCCATACATCACTCCCTGTCACTGTGTGTCCTACATGTACAGAAATAGTCCATACATCACTCCCTGTCACTATATGTCACTACATGTACAGAAATAGCCCATACATCACTGCCTGTCACTGTGTGTCACTACATGTACAGAAATAGCCCATACATCACTCCCTGTCACTGTGTGTCCTATATATATACAGAAATAGCCCATACATCACACCCTGTCACTGTGTGTCCTACATGTACAGAAATAGCCCATACATCACTCCCTGTCACTGTGTGTCCTACATGTACAGAAATAGCCCATACATCACTCCCTGTCACTGTGTGTCCTACATGTACAGAAATATCCCACACATCACTCCCTGTCACTGTGTGTCCTATGTGTACAGAAATATCCCATACATCACTACCTGTCACTGTGTGTCCTACATGTACAGAAATATCCCATACATCACTCCCTGTCACTGTGTGTCACTATATGTACAGAAATATCCCATACATCACACCCTGTCACTGTGTGTCACTACATGTACAGAAATATCCCATACATCACTCCCTGTCACTGTGTGTCACTATGTGTACAGAAATAGCCCATACATCACACCCTGTCACTGTGTGTCACTACATGTACAGAAATAGCCCATACATCACTCCCTGTCACTGTGTGTCACTACATGTACAGAAATATCCCATACATCATTCCCTGTCACTGTGTGTCACTACATGTACAGAAATAGCCCATACATCACACCCTGTCACTTTTTGTCGCTACATGTACAGAAATAGCCCATACATCACTCCCTGTCACTGTGTGTCACTACATGTACAGAAATAGCCCATACATCACTCCCTGTCACTGTGTGTCACTACATGTACAGAAATAGCCCATACATCACACCCTGTCACTGTGTGTCACTACATGTACAGAAATAGCCCATACATCACACCCTGTCACTGTGTGTCACTATGTGTACAGAAATATCCCATACATCACTTCCTGTCACTGTGTGTCCTACATGTACAGAAATAGCCCATACATCACTCCCTGTCACTGTGTGTCACTACATGTACAGAAATAGCCCATACATCACTCCCTGTCACTGTGTGTCACTACATGTACAAAAATAGCCCATACATCACACCCTGCCACTGTGTCCTACATGTACAGAAATAGCCCATACATCACACCCTGTCACTGTGTGTCACTATTTGTACAGAAATAGCCCATACATCACTCCCTGTCACTGTGTGTCACTACATGTACAAAAATAGCCCATACATCACACCCTGTCACTGTGTGTCACTATGTGTACAGAAATAGCCCATACATCACTCCCTATCACTGTGTGTCACTACATGTACAGAAATATCCCATACATCACACCCTGTCACTGTGTGTCACTATGTGTACAGAAATAGCCCATACATCACTCCCTGTCACTGTGTGTCACTACATGTACAGAAATAGCCCATACATCACACCCTGTCACTGTGTGTCACTACATGTACAGAAATAGCCCATACATCACTCCCTGTCACTGTGTGACACTACATATACAGAAATAGCCCACACATCACACCCTGTCACTGTGTGTCACTACATGTACAGAAATAGCCCATACATCACACCCTGTCACTGTGTGTCACTATTTGTACAGAAATAGCCCATACATCACTCCCTGTCACTGTGTGTCACTACATGTACAAAAATAGCCCATACATCACACCCTGTCACTGTGTGTCACTATGTGTACAGAAATAGCCCATACATCACTCCCTGTCACTGTGTGTCACTACATGTACAGAAATAGCCCATACATCACACCCTGTCACTGTGTGTCACTATGTGTACAGAAATAGCCCATACATCACTCCCTGTCACTGTGTGTCACTACATGTACAGAAATAGCCCATACATCACACCCTGTCACTGTGTGTCACTACATGTACAGAAATAGCCCATACATCACTACCTGTCACTGTGTGACACTACATATACAGAAATAGCCCATACATCACACCCTGTCACTGTGTGTCACTACATGTACAGAAATAGCCCATACATCACTCCCTGTCACTATGTGTCACTACATGTACAAAAATAGCCCATACATCACTCCCTGTCACTGTGTGTCACTACATGTACAGAAATAGCCCATACATCACACCCTGTGACTGTGTCCTACATGTACAGAAATAGCCCATACATCACACCCTGTCACTGTGTGTCCTATATGTACAGAAATATCCCATACATCACACCCTGTCACTGTGTGTCCTACATGTACAGAATTAGTCCATACATCACACCCTGTCACTGTGTGTCACTACATGTACAGAAATAGCCCATACATCACTCCCTGTCACTGTGTGTCACTACATGTACAGAAATAGCCCATACATCACTCCCTGTCACTGTGTGTCACTACATGTACAGAAATAGCCCATACATCACTCCCTGTCACTGTGTGTCACTACATGTACAGAAATAGCCCATACATCACTACCTGTCACTGTGTGACACTACATATACAGAAATAGCCCATACATCACTCCCTGTCACTGTGTGTCACTACATGTACAGAAATAGCCCATACATCACTCCTGTCACTGTGTGTCACTACATGTACAGAAATAGCCCATACATCACTCCTGTCACTGTGTGTCACTACATGTACAAAAATAGCCCATACATCACTCCTGTCACTGTGTGTCCTACATGTACAGAAATAGCCCATACATCACTCCCTGTCACTGTGTGTCACTACATGTACAGAAATAGCCCATACATCACACCCTGTCACTGTGTCCTACATGTACAGAAATACTACATACATCACTCCCTGTCACTGTGTCACTACATGTACAGAAATAGCCCATACATCACACCCTGTCACTGTGTCCTACATGTACAGAAATACTACATACATCACTCCCTGTCACTGTGTGTCCTACATGTACAGAAATAGCCCATACATCACTCCCTGTCACTGTGTGTCCTACATGTACAGAAATAGCCCATACATCACTCCCTGTCACTGTGTGTCCTACATGTACAGAAATAGCCCATACATCACTCCCTGTCACTGTGTGTCACTACATGTACAGAAATATCCCATACATCACTCCCTGTCACTGTGTGTCCTACATGTACAGAAATAGCCCATACATCACACCCTGTCACTGTGTCCTACATGTACAGAAATAGCCCATACATCACACCCTGTCACTGTGTCCTACATGTACAGAAATAGCCCATACATCACTCCCTGTCACTGTGTGTCACTACATGTACAGAAATAGCCCATACATCACTCCCTGTCACTGTGTGTCACTACATGTACAGAAATAGCCCATACATCACTCCCTGTCACTGTGTGTCACTACATGTACAGAAATAGCCCATACATCACACCCTGTCACTGTGTCCTACATGTACAGAAATACTACATACATCACTCCCTGTCACTGTGTCCTACATGTACAGAAATACTACATACATCACTCCCTGTCACTGTGTCCTACATGTACAGAAATAGCCCATACATCACTCCCTGTCACTGTGTGTCACTACATGTACAGAAATAGTCCATACATCACTCCCTGTCACTGTGTGTCCTACATGTACAGAAATAGCCCATACATCACACCCTGTCACTGTGTCCTACATGTACAGAAATAGCCCATACATCACTCCCTGTCACTGTGTGTCCTACATGTACAGAAATAGCCCATACATCACTCCCTGTCACTGTGTGTCCTACATGTACAGAAATAGTCCATACATCACACCCTGCCACTGTGTCCTACATGTACAGAAATAGCCCATACATGACTCTCTGTCACTGTGTGTCACTACATGTACAGAAATAGCCCATACATCACACCCTGTCACTGTGTGTCACTACATGTACAGAAATAGCCCATACATCACTCCCTGTCACTGTGTGTCACTATGTGTACAGAAATAGCCCATACATCACTCCCTGTCACTGTGTGTCACTACATGTACAGAAATATCCCATACATCACACCCTGCCACTGTGTGTCCTATTTGTACAGAAATAGCCCATACATCACTCCCTGTCACTGTGTGTCACTATGTGTACAGAAATAGCCCATACATCACTCCCTGTCACTGTGTGTCACTACATGTACAGAAATAGCCCATACATCACTCCCTGTCACTGTGTGTCACTACATGTACAGAAATAGCCCATACATCACTCCCTGTCACTGTGTGTCCTACATGTACAGAAATAGCCCATACATCACACCCTGTCACTGTGTGTCACTACATGTACAGAAATATCCCATACATCACTCCCTGTCACTGTGTGTCCTACATGTACAGAAATAGTCCATACATCACACCCTGTCACTGTGTGCCACTACATGTACAGAAATAGCCCATACATTACTCCCTGTCACTGTGTGTCCTACATGTACAGAAATAGTCCATACCTCACTCCCTGTCACTGTGTCCTACATGTACAGAAATAGTCCATACATCACACCCTGCCACAGTGTGTCCTACATGTACAGAAATAGCCCATACATCACACCCTGTCACTGTGTCCTACATGTACAGAAATAGCCGATACATCAGTCCCTGTCACTGTGTGTCACTACATGTACAGAAATAATTCATACATAACTCCCTGTCACTGTGTGTCCTACATGTACAGAAATAGCCCATACATCACACCCTGTCACTGTGTCCTACATGTACAGAAATAGCACATGCATCACTCCCTGTCACTGTGTGTCACTACATGTACAGAAATAGCCCATACATCACACCCTGTCACTGTGTCCTACATGTTCAGAAATAGCCGATACATCAGTCCCTGTCACTGTGTGTCACTACATGTACAGAAATAATTCATACATAACTCCCTGTCACTGTGTGTCCTACATGTACAGAAATAGCCCATACATCACACCCTGTCACTGTGTCCTACATGTACAGAAATAGCACATGCATCACTCCCTGTCACTGTGTGTCACTATGTGTACAGAAATATCCCATACATCACTCCCTGTCACTGTGTGTCCTACATGTACAGAAATAGCCGATACATCACTCCCTGTCACTGTGTGTCACTACAGATACAGAAATAGCCCATACATCACACCCTGTCACTGTGTCCTACATGTACAGAAATAGCCCATACATCACTCCCTGTCACTGTGTGTCACTACATGTACAGAAATATCCCATACATCACACCCTGTCACTGTGTACTACATGTACAGAAATAGCCCATACATCACACCCTGTCACTGTGTGTCACTACATGTACAGAAATAGTCCATACATCACACCCTGCCACTGTGTGTCCTATTTGTACAGAAATATCCCATACATCACTCCCTGTCACTGTGTGTCACTACATGTACAGAAATAGCCGATACATCACTCCCTGTCACTGTGTGTCCTATTTGTACAGAAATATCCCATACATCCCTCCCTGTCACTGTGTGTCACTACATGTACAAAAATAGCCCATACATCACACCCTGCCACTGTGTCCTACATGTACAGAAATAGCCCATACATCACACCCTGTCACTGTGTGTCACTATTTGTACAGAAATAGCCCATACATCACTCCCTGTCACTGTGTGTCACTACATGTACAAAAATAGCCCATACATCACACCCTGTCACTGTGTGTCACTATGTGTACAGAAATAGCCCATACATCACTCCCTATCACTGTGTGTCACTACATGTACAGAAATATCCCATACATCACACCCTGTCACTGTGTGTCACTATGTGTACAGAAATAGCCCATACATCACTCCCTGTCACTGTGTGTCACTACATGTACAGAAATAGCCCATACATCACACCCTGTCACTGTGTGTCACTACATGTACAGAAATAGCCCATACATCACTCCCTGTCACTGTGTGACACTACATATACAGAAATAGCCCATACATCACACCCTGTCACTGTGTGTCACTACATGTACAGAAATAGCCCATACATCACACCCTGTCACTGTGTGTCACTATTTGTACAGAAATAGCCCATACATCACTCCCTGTCACTGTGTGTCACTACATGTACAAAAATAGCCCATACATCACACCCTGTCACTGTGTGTCACTATGTGTACAGAAATAGCCCATACATCACTCCCTGTCACTGTGTCACTACATGTACAGAAATAGCCCATACATCACACCCTGTCACTGTGTCCTACATGTACAGAAATACTACATACATCACTCCCTGTCACTGTGTGTCCTACATGTACAGAAATAGCCCATACATCACTCCCTGTCACTGTGTGTCCTACATGTACAGAAATATCCCATACATCACTCCCTGTCACTGTGTGTCCTACATGTACAGAAATAGCCCATACATCACTCCCTGTCACTGTGTGTCCTACATGTACAGAAATAGCCCATACATCACTCCCTGTCACTGTGTGTCCTACATGTACAGAAATAGCCCATACATCACTCCCTGTCACTGTGTGTCACTACATGTACAGAAATATCCCATACATCACTCCCTGTCACTGTGTGTCCTACATGTACAGAAATAGCCCATACATCACACCCTGTCACTGTGTCCTACATGTACAGAAATAGCCCATACATCACACCCTGTCACTGTGTCCTACATGTACAGAAATAGCCCATACATCACTCCCTGTCACTGTGTGTCACTACATGTACAGAAATAGCCCATACATCACTCCCTGTCACTGTGTGTCACTACATGTACAGAAATAGCCCATACATCACTCCCTGTCACTGTGTGTCACTACATGTACAGAAATAGCCCATACATCACACCCTGTCACTGTGTCCTACATGTACAGAAATACTACATACATCACTCCCTGTCACTGTGTCCTACATGTACAGAAATAGCCCATACATCACTCCCTGTCACTGTGTGTCACTACATGTACAGAAATAGTCCATACATCACTCCCTGTCACTGTGTGTCCTACATGTACAGAAATAGCCCATACATCACACCCTGTCACTGTGTCCTACATGTACAGAAATAGCCCATACATCACTCCCTGTCACTGTGTCCTACATGTACAGAAATAGCCCATACATCACTCCCTGTCACTGTGTGTCACTACATGTACAGAAATAGTCCATACATCACTCCCTGTCACTGTGTGTCCTACATGTACAGAAATAGCCCATACATCACACCCTGTCACTGTGTCCTACATGTACAGAAATAGCCCATACATCACTCCCTGTCACTGTGTGTCCTACATGTACAGAAATAGCCCATACATCACTCCCTGTCACTGTGTGTCCTACATGTACAGAAATAGTCCATACATCACACCCTGCCACTGTGTCCTACATGTACAGAAATAGCCCATACATGACTCTCTGTCACTGTGTGTCACTACATGTACAGAAATAGCCCATACATCACACCCTGTCACTGTGTGTCACTACATGTACAGAAATAGCCCATACATCACTCCCTGTCACTGTGTGTCACTATGTGTACAGAAATAGCCCATACATCACTCCCTGTCACTGTGTGTCCTACATGTACAGAAATAGCCCATACATCACACCCTGTCACTGTGTGTCCTACATATACAGAAATAGCCCATACATCACTCCCTGTCACTGTGTGTCCTACATGTACAGAAATAGCCCATACATCACTCCCTGTCACTGTGTCCTACATGTACAGAAATAGCCCATACATCACTCCCTGTCACTGTGTGTCCTAGATGTACAGAAATAGTCCATACATCACACCCTGTCACTGTGTGCCACTACATGTACAGAAATAGCCCATACATTACTCCCTGTCACTGTGTGTCCTACATGTACAGAAATAGTCCATACCTCACTCCCTGTCACTGTGTCCTACATGTACAGAAATAGTCCATACATCACACCCTGCCACAGTGTGTCCTACATGTACAGAAATAGCCCATACATCACACCCTGTCACTGTGTCCTACATGTACAGAAATAGCCGATACATCAGTCCCTGTCACTGTGTGTCACTACATGTACAGAAATAATTCATACATAACTTCCTGTCACTGTGTGTCCTACATGTACAGAAATAGCCCATACATCACACCCTGTCACTGTGTCCTACATGTACAGAAATAGCACATGCATCACTCCCTGTCACTGTGTGTCACTACATGTACAGAAATAGCCCATACATCACACCCTGTCACTGTGTCCTACATGTTCAGAAATAGCCGATACATCAGTCCCTGTCACTGTGTGTCACTACATGTACAGAAATAATTCATACATAACTCCCTGTCACTGTGTGTCCTACATGTACAGAAATAGCCCATACATCACACCCTGTCACTGTGTCCTACATGTACAGAAATAGCACATGCATCACTCCCTGTCACTGTGTGTCACTATGTGTACAGAAATATCCCATACATCACTCCCTGTCACTGTGTGTCCTACATGTACAGAAATAGCCGATACATCACTCCCTGTCACTGTGTGTCACTACAGATACAGAAATAGCCCATACATCACACCCTGTCACTGTGTCCTACATGTACAGAAATAGCCCATACATCACTCCCTGTCACTGTGTGTCACTACATGTACAGAAATATCCCATACATCACACCCTGTCACTGTGTACTACATGTACAGAAATAGCCCATACATCACACCCTGTCACTGTGTGTCACTACATGTACAGAAATAGTCCATACATCACACCCTGCCACTGTGTGTCCTATTTGTACAGAAATATCCCATACATCACTCCCTGTCACTGTGTGTCACTACATGTACAGAAATAGCCGATACATCACTCCCTGTCACTGTGTGTCCTATTTGTACAGAAATATCCCATACATCACACCCTGTCACTGTGTGTCACTACATGTACAGAAATAGCCCATACATCACTCCCTGTCACTGTGTGTCCTACATGTACAGAAATAGCCCATACATCACTCCCTGTCACTGTGTGTCCTACATGTACAGAAATAGCCGATACATCAGTCCCTGTCACTGTGTGTCACTACATGTACAGAAATAGCCCATACATCACTCCCTGTCACTGTGTGTCCTATATGTACAGAAATAGCCCATACATCACACCCTGTCACTGTGTGTCACTACATGTACAGAAATATCCCATACATCACTCCCTTTCACTGTGTGTCACTATGTGTACAGAAATAGCCCATACATCACTCCCTGTCACTGTGTGTCACTACATGTACAGAAATAGCCCATACATCACTCCCTGTCACTGTGTGTCCTACATGTACAGAAATAGCCGATACATCAGTCCCTGTCACTGTGTGTCACTACATGTACAGAAATAGCCCATACATCACTCCCTGTCACTGTGTGTCCTATATGTACAGAAATAGCCCATACATCACTCCCTGTCACTGTGTGTCACTACATGTACAGAAATAGTCCATACATCACACCCTGTCACTGTGTGTCACTACATGTACAGAAATAGTCCATACATCACACCCTGTCACTGTGTCACTACATGTACAGAAATAGTCCATACATCACTCCCTGTCACGGTGTACTACATGTGCAGAAATAGGCCATACATCACTTTTGTCACTGTGTCCTACATGTACAGAAATAGCCCATACATCACATCCTGTCACTGTGTGTCCTACATGGACAGAAATAGCCCATACATCACTCCCTGTCACTGTGTGTCCTACATGTACAGAAATAGCCCATCCATCACATCCTGTCACTGTGTGTCCTACATGGACAGAAATAGTCCATACATCACACCCTGTCACTGTGTGCCATACAAGTACAGAAATAGCCCATACATCACACCCTGCCACTGTGTGTCACTACATGTACAGAAATAGTCCATACATCACACCCTGCCACTGTGTCCTACATGTACAGAAATAGCCCATACATGACTCTCTGTCACTGTGTGTCACTACATGTACAGAAATAGCCCATACATCACTCCCTGTCACTGTGTGTCACTACATGTACAGAAATAGCCCATACATCACTCCCTGTCACTGTGTGTCCTACATGTACAGAAATAGCCCATACATCACTCCTGTCACTGTGTGTCCTACATGTACAGAAATAGCACATACATCACTCCCTGTCACTGTGTGTCCTACATGTACAGAAATAGCCCATACATCACTCCCTGTCACTGTGTGTCCTACATGTACAGAAATAGCCCATACATCACTCCCTGTCACTGTGTGTCACTACATGTACAGAAATAGCCCATACATCACTACCTGCCACTGTGTCCTACATGTACAGAAATAGCCCATACATCACTCCCTGTCACTGTGTGTCACTACATGTACAGAAATAGCCCATACATCACTCCCTGTCACTGTGTGTCACTACATGTACAGAAATAGCCCATACATCACTCCCTGTCACTGTGTGTCACTACATGTACAGAAATAGCCCATACATCACTCCCTGTCACTGTGTGTCACTACATGTACAGAAATATCCCATACATCACACCCTGTCACTGTGTGTCACTACATGTACAGAAATAGTCCATACATCACTCCTGTCACTGTGTCCTACATGTACAGAAATAGCCCATACATCACTCCCTGTCACTGTGTGTCCTACATGTACAGAAATAGCCCATACATCACACCCTGCCACTGTGTGTCCTACATGTACAGAAATAGTCCATACATCACTCCTGTCACTGTGTACTACATGTGCAGAAATATTCCATATATCACTCCCTGTCACTGTGTCCTACAAGTACAGAAATAGCCCATACATCACCCCCTGTCACTGTGTCCTACATGTACAGAAATAGCCCATACATCACTCCCTGTCACTGTGTGTCCTACATGTACAGAAATAGCCCATACCTCACTCCCTGTCACTGTGTGTCCTATATGTACAAATATATCCCATACATCACACCCTGCCACTATGTGTCCTTCACTATAACTCAGCTGTGTCACATGGTGCATCTATTTCACTGTACATGGTGTCTGCAATCACTGTGTACTCTATAACACAGCTGTGTCACATGGTGCATCTATTTCACTGTACATGGTGTCTGCAATCACTGTGTACTCTATAACTCAGCTGTGTCACATGGTGCATCTATTTCACTGAGACTAAAGTCTCTACTCACTGTGTGCTCTGTAACCTGCTATGTACTGCAGAGATTACAAGTGTGCATCACGGGCCTTTCCTATCTTAATTTTGTACTCCCAGCTAGCTCCTCTTTCCGTACTCTTGTACTCCCAGCTAGCTCAAGTCGACTTGGAGCGAGGAATGGTTAGTATTGCAGAGGATGCTTTTGAAAAGGGGTTAATTGCTTACTGTGCTTGCTGTTCTAGAAGGTGCATTTAGTGCTGTATAAGGTGCATTTAATGCTATACAAGGTGCATTTAATGCTGCTGTACAAGGTGCATTTACTGCTGCTGTATAAGGTCCATTTACTGCTGCTGTAAAAGGTGCATTTACTGCTCCTGTATAAGGTGCATTTACTGCTGCTGTACAAGGTGCATTTAATGCTGCTGTATAAGGTCCATTTACTGCTGTACAAGGTGCATTTACTGCTGCTGTATAAGGTCCATTTACTGCTGCTGTAAAAGGTGCATTTACTGCTCCTGTATAAGGTGCATTTACTGCTGTACAAGGTGCATTTTCTGGTGCTGTATAAGGTGCATTTACTGCTGCTGTATAAGGTCCATTTACTGCTGTACAAGGTGCATTTACTGCTGCTGTATAAGGTCCATTTACTGCTGGTGTATAAGGTGCATTTACTGCTGCTGTATAAGGTCCATTTACTGCTGGTGTATAAGGTGCATTTACTGCTGTTGTATAAGGTCCATTTACTGCTGGTGTATAAGGTGCATTTACTGCTGCTGTACAAGGTCCATTTACTGCTGCTGTATAAGGTCCATTTACTGCTGCTGTATAAGGTGCATTTACTGCTGGTGTATAAGGTGCATTTACTGCTGCTGTACAAGGTGCATTTACTGCTGCTGTATAAGGTCCATTTACTGCTGCTGTATAAGGTCAATTTACTGCTGCTGTATAAGGTGCATTTAATGCTGCTGTATAAGGTGCATTTACTGCTGGTGTATAAGGTGCATTTACTGCTGTATAAGGTACATTTACTGCTGGTGTATAAGGTGCATTTACTGCTGGTGTATAAGGTGCATTTACTGCTGCTGTATAAGGTCCATTTACTGCTGCTGTATAAGGTGCATTTACTGCTGCTGTATAAGGTCCATTTCCCGCAGCTGTATAAGGTCCATTTACTGCTGCTGTATAAGGTCCATTTACTGCTATACAAAGTGCATTTACTGCTGCTATATAAGATGCATTTACTGGTGCTGTATAAGATGCATTTACTGCTGCTGTATAAGGTGCATTTACTGCTGCTGTATAAGGTCCATTTACTGCTATACAAAGTGCATTTACTGATGCTGTATGAGATGCATTTACTGATGCTGTATAAGATGCATTTACTGCTGGTGTATAAGGTACATTTACTGGTGCTGTATAAGGTGCATCTACTGCTAGTGTATAAGGTGCACTTAATGCTGCTGTACAAGGTGCATTTACTGCTGTATAAGGTGCATTTACTGATGCTGTATAAGGTGCATTTACTGCTGCTGTATAAGGTGCATGTACTGCTGCTGTATAAGGTCCATTTACTGGTGCTGTATAAGGTGCATTTAATGGTGCTGTATAAGGTGCATTTACTGGTGCTGTATAAGGTCCATTTAATGCTGCTGTACAAGGTGCATGTACTGCTGCTGTATAAGGTCCATTTACTGGTGCTGTATAAGGTGCATGTACTGCTGCTGTATAATGTCCATTTACTGGTGCTGTATAAGGTGCATTTACTGGTGCTGTATCAGGTGCATTTACTGCTGCTGTATAAGGTCCATTTACTGCTGTTGTAAAAGGTGCATTTACTGCTGGTGTATAAGGTGCATTTACTGCTGCTGTACAAAGTGCATTTACTGCTGGTGTATAAGGTGCATTTACTGCTGTACAAGGTGCATTTACTGCTGCTGTATAAGGTCCATTTACTGCTGGTGTATAAGGTGCATTTACTGCTATACAAGGTGCATTTACTGCTGCTGTATAAGGTCCATTTACTGCTGGTGTACAAGGTGCATTTACTGCTGCTGTACAAGGTGCATTTACTGCTGCTGTATAAGGTGCATTTACTTCTGTATAAGGTACATTTACTGCTGCTGTACAAAGTGCATTTACTGCTGGTGTATAAGGTGCATTTACTGCAGCTGTATAAGGTGCATAAATTACTGCTGTTGTTTAAGGTGCATTTACTGCTGGTGTATAAGGTGCATTTACTGGTGCTGTATAAGGTGCATTTACTGCTGCTGTATAAGGTCCATTTATTGCTGCTGTATAAGGTCCATTTACTGCTATACAAAGTGCATTTACTGCTGCTGTACAAGGTCCATTTACTGCTGCTGTATAAGGTCCATTTACTGCTGTTGTATAAGGTGCATTTACCGCTGCTGTATAAGGTCCATTTACTGCTGCTGTATAAGGTGCATTTACTGCTGCTGTATAAGGTGCATTTACTGCTGCTGTATAAGGTCCCTTTACTGCTATACAAGGTGCATTTACTGGTGCTGTATAAGGTCCATTTACTGCTGCTGTATAAGGTCCATTTACTGCTGCTGTATAAGGTCCATTTACTGCTGCTGTATAAGGTCCATTTATTTTCTGCTGTATAAGGTCCATTTACTGCTATACAAAGTGCATTTACTGCTGCTGTATAAGGTGCATTTACTGATGCTGTATAAGGTGCATTTACTGCTGGTGTATAAGGTGCATGTACTGCTGCTGTATAAGGTGCCATTACTGCTTGTGTATAAGGTGCATTTACTGTTGGTGTATCAGGTGCATTTACTGCTGTATAAGGTGCATTTACTGCTGCTGTATAAGGTCCATTTACTGCTGGTGTATAAGGTGCATTTACTGCTGGTGTATAAGGTGCATTTACTGCTGCTGTATAAGGTGCATTTTCTGGTGCAGTATAAGGTGCATTTACTGCTGCTGTATAAGGTGCATTTATTGCTATACAAGGTGCATTTACTGCTGTTGTATAAGGTCCATTTACTGCTGGTGTATAAGGTGCATTTACTGCTGGTGTATAAGGTGCATTTACTGCTGGTGTATAAGGTGCATTTACTGGTGCTGTATAAGGTGCATTTACTGCTGCTGTATAAGGTGCATTTACTGCTTGTGTATAAGGTGTGAGGCTTCTTCATAGTTGGTCATATAGGCACCATTATTATATACCTAGTGCTACAACCATAAAATCCCGTTTATAAGCCCACCTCAGAAATAAGCCTCTGATAGACTTTGGGAAAATGTTATAAGCCAATTTTTGGGCCTCTTTTATCTATTTTAACCCCGGTCATAAGCCCCTTTTATGATGAATTAGAAACCAATTCTGACTGAAAACAGCAGAAAAAAATCGGCTTATGGGGCGGGGGTTTACAGTACTTCACAGAATAGGCACCATGGTCGGATACTGTCATAGCTGTATGTGGACCCTTTTCTGCTGGTATATATTCTGCTACAAATAATCACCATGTCAATAATGGTACATGATGGTAAAGGATGAGGGTACATGACGGTCCTTGATGGTAGAGGGTGATGGTACAAAAGGGTATATGATGGCACATGACGATTGCACATGATGGTTCATGATGGTACATAAGGGTACATGATGGTACATAATGGTGGTACATGATGATACATGATGGTGGTACATGGTGGTGGTACATGATGGAGGTACATGATGGTGGTACATGATGGTGGTACATGGTGGTACATGGTAGTGGTACATGATGGAGGTACATGATGGTGGTACATGATGGTGGTACATGGTGGTGGTACATAACGGTGGTACATGATGGTACATGATGGTACATAACGGTGGTACATGACGGTGGTACATGGTGGTGGTACATGATGGTGGTACATGATGGTGGTACATGATGGTGGTACATGATGGTGGTACATGATGGTGGTACATCATGGAGGTACATGATGGTGGTACATGGTGGTGGTACATGATGGTGGTACATGATGGTGGTACATGATGGTGGTACATGATGGAGGTACATCATGGTGGTACATCATGGTGGTACATGAAGGTAGTACATGAGGGTGGTACATGAGGGTGGTACATGATGGTGGTACATGATGGTGGTACATGATGGTGGTACATGATGGTGGTACATGGTGGTGGTACATGATGGTGGTACATGATGGTGGTACATGATGGTGGTACATCATGGAGGTACATGATGGTGGTACATGATGGTGGTACATGGTGGTGGTACATGATGGTGGTACATGATGGTGGTACATGAGGGTGGTACATGAGGGTGGTACATGATGGTGGTACATGATGGTGGTACATGATGGTGGTACATGATGGTGGTACATGGTGGTGGTACATGATGGTGGTACATGATGGTGGTACATGATGGTGGTACATCATGGAGGTACATGATGGTGGTACATGATGGTGGTACATGGTGGTGGTACATGGTGGTGGTACATGGTGGTACATGGTGGTGGTACATGATGGAGGTACATGATGGTGGTACATGGTGGTACATGATGGTGGTACATAACGGTGGTACATGATTGTGGTACATGGTGGTGGTACATGGTGGTGGTACATAACTGTGGTACATGATGGTACATGATGGAACATAACGGTGGTACATGATGATGGTACATGGTGGTGGTACATGATGGTGGTACATGATGGTGGTACATGATGGTGGTACATGGTGGTACATGGTGGTGGTACATGATGGAGGTACATGATGGTGGTACATGATGGTGGTACATGGTGGTGGTACATAACTGTGGTACATGATGGTACATGATGGAACATAACGGTGGTACATGATGGTGATACATGGTGGTGGTACATGATGGTGGTACATGATGGTGGTACATGAAGGTGGTACATGGTGGTACATGGTGGTGGTACATGATGGAGGTACATGATGGTGGTACATGGTGGTACATGATGGTGGTACATAACGGTGGTACATGATGGTGGTACATGGTGGTACATGGTGGTGGTACATGATGGAGGTACATGATGGTGGTACATGGTGGTACATGATGGTGGTACATAACGGTGGTACATGATGGAGGTACATGATGGTGGTACATGATGGTACATGATGGTGGTACATGGTGGTACACGATGGTACATGACGGTACATAACGGTACTTAAAAGATGACGTGATATAACATGTAGTGTGATAGGTGTCAACCAGATGACCCAATTACTTGTGTTTTTTTTTAACTTACGGATTGTGGGTGCTAATAAAGGCATAATTCTGTTATTAACTGCCTACAACCTAGACCTATTTTCCAGCCTTCCTGACCCTTCTAGTAGCACAATCCATGCATCATGACTTAGTGAGTTACTCACCAGTGCTGCATCCATGCATCATGACTTAGTGAGTTACTCACCAGTGCTGCATCCATGCATCATGACAGCAGTGAGTTACTCACCAGTGCTGCATCCATGCATCATGACAGCAGTGAGTTACTCACCAGTGCTGCATCCATGCATCATGACTTAGTGAGTTACTCACCAGTGCTGCATCCATGCATTATAACTAAGTGAGTTACTCACCAGTGCTGCATCCATGCATCATGACAGCAGTGAGTTACTCACCAGTGCTGCATCCATGCATCATGACAGCAGTGAGTTACTCACCAGTGCTGCATCCATGCATCATGACTTAGTGAGTTACTCACCAGTGCTGCATCCATGCATCATAACTAAGTGAGTTACTCACCAGTGCTGCATCCATGCATCATAACTTAGTGAGTTACTCACCAGTGCTGCATCCATGCATCATAACTAAGTGAGTTACTCACCAGTGCTGCATCCATGCATCATGACTTAGTGAGTTACTCACCAGTGCTGCATCCATGCATCATGACTTAGTGAGTTACTCACCAGTGCTGCATCCATGCATCATGACAGCAGTGAGTTACTCACCAGTGCTGCATCCTTGCATCATAACTAAGTGAGTTACTCACCAGTGCTGCATCCATGCATCATAACTTAGTGAGTTACTCACCAGTGCTGCATCCTTGCATCATGATGTAGTGAGTGCTGCATGCAACTTGACAGACAAAAGGGGCATAATGTGTCTAGGCTGTATGTGATACATCTATCTTACTTGAATATTCACCTTCATCCTTGCTGCTGTCCCTTCCCATGTGCAATCATTACCCTTACTGTTGCTTCTTCCACATTCATTTATCTCAATACAATTTGCGAGCTTCCACCCACTGTACCCTCAACAGCAATACATAGACAAAGACACATGATGGTGACATACATTTCCACCATTCCTCACAAGGCCTTACACCATGGAACCAATCTATGTTTGTCAGTCAGACAAGGCACCCTGTATGGTACAGGACTTACACCATGGTACCAATCTATGTCTGTCACTGACACAAGGCACCCTGTATGGTACAGTACTTACACCATGGAACCAATCTATGTCATTGACACAAGGCATCCTGTATGGTACAGGACTTACACCATGGAACCAATCTATGTCTGTCACTGACACAAGGCATCCTGTATGGTACAGTACTTACACCATGGAACCAATCTATGTCTGTCACTGACACAAGGCACCCTGTATGGTACAGTACTTACACCATGGAACCAATCTATGTCACTGACACAAGGCATCCTGTAAGGAACAGGACTTACACCATGGAACCAATCTATGTCTGTGACACAAGGCACCCTGTATGGTACAGGACTTACACCATGGAACCAATCTATGTCTGTCAGTGACACAAGGCACCCTGTATGGTACAGGACTTACACCGTGGAACCACTCTATGTCACTGACACAAGGGACCCTGTATGGTACAGTACTTGCACCATGGAACCAATCTATGTCACTGACACAAGGGACCCTGTATGGTACAGTACTTACACCATGGTACCAATCTATGTCACTGACACAAGGCACCCTGTATGGTACAGTACTTACACCATGGTACTAATCTATGTCTGTCACTGACACAAGGCACCCTGTATGGTACAGGACTTACACCATGGAACCAATCTATGTCTGTCACTGACACAAGGCACCCTGTATGGTACAGGACCTACAGCATGGAACCAATCTATGTCACTGACACAAGGCATCCTGTAAGGTACAAGACTTACAGCATGGAACCAATCTATGTCTGTCACTGACACAAGGCATCCTGTATGGTACAGTACTTACACCATGAAACCAATCTATGTCTGTCACTGACACAAGGCACCCTGTATGGTACAGGACTTACACCATGGAACCAATCTATGTCTGTCACTGACACAAAGCACCCTGTATGGTACATGACTTACACCATGGAACCAATCTATGTCTGTCACTGACACAAGGCACCCTGTATGGTACAGGACTTACAGCATGGAACCAATCTATGTCACTGACACAAGGCATCCTGTAAGGTACAAGACTTACAGCATGGAACCAATCTATGTCTGTCACTGACACAAGGCACCCTGTATGGTACAGGACTTACACCATGGTACCAATCTATGTCTTTCAGTGACACAAGGCACCCTGTATGGTACAGGACTTACACCATGGAACCAATCTATGTCACTGACACAAGGCACCCTGTATGGTACAGGACTTACACCATGGACCCAATCTATGTCTGTCACTGACACAAGGCACCCTGTATGGTACAGGACTTACACCATGGTACCAATCTATGTCTGTCAGTGACACAAGGTATCCTGTATGGTACAGTACTTACACCATGGAACCAATCTATGTCTGTGACACAAGGCACCCTGTATGGTACAGTACTTACACCATGGTACCAATCTATGTCTGTCACTGACACAAGGCACCCTGTATGGTACAGTACTTACACCATGAAACCAATCTATGTCTGTCACTGACACAAGGCACCCTGTATGGTACAGGACTTACACCATGGAACCAATCTATGTCTGTCACTGACACAAGGCACCCTGTATGGTACAGGACTTACACCATGGAACCACTCTATGTCTGTCACTGACACAAGGCACCCTGTATGGTACTGTACTTACACCATGGAACCAATCTATATCACTGACACAAGGCATCCTGTATGGTACAGTACTTACACCATGGAACCAATCTATGTCTCTGACACAAGGCACCCTGTATGGTACAGTACTTACACCATGGAACCAATCTTTGTCTGTGACACAAGGCACCCTGTATGGTACAGGACTTACACCATGGAACCAATCTATGTCACTGACACAAGGCACCCTGTGTGGTACAGTACTTACACCATGGAACCAATCTATGTCTGTGACACAAGGCACCCTGTATGGTACAGTACTAACATCATGGTACCAATCTATGTCTGTCAGTGACACAAGGCACCCTGTATGGTACAGTACTAACATCATGGTACCAATCTATGTCTGTCAGTGACACAAGGCACCCTGTATGGTACAGTACTTACACCATGGAACCAATCTATTTCTCTGACACAAGGCACCCTCTATGGTACAGTACTTATACCATGGAACCAATCTATGTCACTGACACAAGGCACCCTGTATGGTACATGACTTACACCATGGAACCCATCTATGTCTGTCAGTGACACAAGGCACTCTGTATGGTACAGTACTTACACCATGGAACCAATCCATGTCACTGACACAAGGCACCCTGTATGGTACAGTACTTACACCATGGAACCAATCTATGTCACTGACACAAGGCACCCTGTATGGTACATGACTTACACCATGGAACCCATCTATGTCTGTGACACAAGGCACCCTGTATGGTACAGTACTTACACCATGGTACTAATCTATGTCTGTCAGTGACACAAGGCACCCTGTATGGTACATGACTTACACCATGGAACCAATCTATGTCTCTGACACAAGGCACCCTGTATGGTACAGTACTTACACCATGGTACTAATCTATGTCTGTCAGTGACACAAGGCACCCTGTATGGTACAGTACTTACACCATGGAACCAATCCATGTCACTGACACAAGGCACCCTGTATGGTACATGACTTACACCATGGAACCCATCTATATCTGTCACTGACACAAGGCACCGTGTATTTCATTTCAATGAAGTCAGGCGACTTCTTTTATTCAATGTAATCTCACGTGGAAGATGGTCGTAAGGTAATTCTTACATTGAATGCAATCGAAATTGGTGGATTGCAATCCATTGACTTTAGTTCTGACTCGAGTTGCCTCGGTTCTGTATGGTACAGAACTTACACCATGGTACCAATCTATGTCTGTCACTGACACAAGGCACCCTGTATGGTACAGGACTTACACCATGGAACCAATCTATGTCACTGACACAAGGCACCCTGTATGGTACAGGACTTACACCATGGTACCAATCTATGTCACTGACACAAGGCACCCTGTATGGTACAGTACTTACACCATGGTACTAATCTATGTCTGTCACTGACACAAGGCACCCTGTATGGTACAGGACTTACACCATGGAACCAATCTATGTCTGTCACTGACACAAGGCACCCTGTATGGTACAGGACTTACACCATGGAACCAATCTATGTCTGTCACTGACACAAGGCACCCTGTATGGTACAGGACCTACAGCATGGAACCAATCTATGTCACTGACACAAGGCATCCTGTAAGGTACAAGACTTACAGCATGGAACCAATCTATGTCTGTCACTGACACAAGGCATCCTGTATGGTACAGTACTTACACCATGAAACCAATCTATGTCTGTCACTGACACAAGGCACCCTGTATGGTACAGGACTTACACCATGGAACCAATCTATGTCTGTCACTGACACAAAGCACCCTGTATGGTACATGACTTACACCATGGAACCAATCTATGTCTGTCACTGACACAAGGCACCCTGTATGGTACAGGACTTACAGCATGGAACCAATCTATGTCACTGACACAAGGCATCCTGTAAGGTACAAGACTTACAGCATGGAACCAATCTATGTCTGTCACTGACACAAGGCACCCTGTATGGTACAGGACTTACACCATGGTACCAATCTATGTCTTTCAGTGACACAAGGCACCCTGTATGGTACAGGACTTACACCATGGAACCAATCTATGTCACTGACACAAGGCACCCTGTATGGTACAGGACTTACACCATGGACCCAATCTATGTCTGTCACTGACACAAGGCACCCTGTATGGTACAGGACTTACACCATGGTACCAATCTATGTCTGTCAGTGACACAAGGTATCCTGTATGGTACAGTACTTACACCATGGAACCAATCTATGTCTGTGACACAAGGCACCCTGTATGGTACAGTACTTACACCATGGTACCAATCTATGTCTGTCACTGACACAAGGCACCCTGTATGGTACAGTACTTACACCATGAAACCAATCTATGTCTGTCACTGACACAAGGCACCCTGTATGGTACAGGACTTACACCATGGAACCACTCTATGTCTGTCATTGACACAAGGCACCCTGTATGGTACTGTACTTACACCATGGAACCAATCTATATCACTGACACAAGGCATCCTGTATGGTACAGTACTTACACCATGGAACCAATCTATGTCTCTGACACAAGGCACCCTGTATGGTACAGTACTTACACCATGGAACCAATCTTTGTCTGTGACACAAGGCACCCTGTATGGTACAGGACTTACACCATGGAACCAATCTATGTCACTGACACAAGGCACCCTGTGTGGTACAGTACTTACACCATGGAACCAATCTATGTCTGTGACACAAGGCACCCTGTATGGTACAGTACTAACATCATGGTACCAATCTATGTCTGTCAGTGACACAAGGCACCCTGTATGGTACAGTACTAACATCATGGTACCAATCTATGTCTGTCAGTGACACAAGGCACCCTGTATGGTACAGTACTTACACCATGGAACCAATCTATTTCTCTGACACAAGGCACCCTCTATGGTACAGTACTTATACCATGGAACCAATCTATGTCACTGACACAAGGCACCCTGTATGGTACATGACTTACACCATGGAACCCATCTATGTCTGTCAGTGACACAAGGCACTCTGTATGGTACAGTACTTACACCATGGAACCAATCCATGTCACTGACACAAGGCACCCTGTATGGTACAGTACTTACACCATGGAACCAATCTATGTCACTGACACAAGGCACCCTGTATGGTACATGACTTACACCATGGAACCCATCTATGTCTGTGACACAAGGCACCCTGTATGGTACAGTACTTACACCATGGTACTAATCTATGTCTGTCAGTGACACAAGGCACCCTGTATGGTACATGACTTACACCATGGAACCAATCTATGTCTCTGACACAAGGCACCCTGTATGGTACAGTACTTACACCATGGTACTAATCTATGTCTGTCAGTGACACAAGGCACCCTGTATGGTACAGTACTTACACCATGGAACCAATCCATGTCACTGACACAAGGCACCCTGTATGGTACATGACTTACACCATGGAACCCATCTATATCTGTCACTGACACAAGGCACCATGTATTTCATTTCAATGAAGTCAGGCGACTTCTTTTATTCAATGTAATCTCACGTGGAAGATGGTCGTAAGGTAATTCTTACATTGAATGCAATCGAAATTGGTGGATTGCAATCCATTGACTTTAGTTCTGACTCGAGTTGCCTCGGTTCTGTATGGTACAGAACTTACACCATGGTACCAATCTATGTCTGTCACTGACACAAGGCACCCTGTATGGTACAGGACTTACACCATGGAACCAATCTATGTCACTGACACAAGGCACCCTGTATGGTACAGGACTTACACCATGGAACCAATCTATGTCACTGACACAAGGCACCCTGTATGGTACAGTACTTACACCATGGAACCAATCTATGTCTGTCACTGACACAAGGCACCCTGTATGGTACCGGACTTACACCATGGAACCAATCTATGTCACTGACACAAGGCATCCTGTATGGTACAGTACTTACACCATGGAACCAATCTATGTCTCTGACACAAGGCACCCTGTATGGTACAAGACTTACACCATGGTACCAATCTATGTCTGTCACTGACACAAGGCACCCTGTATGGTACAGGACTTACACCATGGAACCAATCTATATCTGTCACTGACACAAGGCATCCTGTATGGTACAGGAATTACACCATGGTACCAATCTATGTCTGTCACTGACACAAGGCACCCTGTATGGTACAGGACTTACACCATGGAACCAATCTATGTCTGTCACTGACACAAGGCACCCTGTATGGTACAGGACTTACACCATGGAACCAATCTATGTCACTGACACAAGGCACCCTGTATGGTACAGGACCTACACCATGGAACCACTCTATGCCACTGACACATGGCACCCTGTATGGTACAGTACTTACACCATGGAACCAATCTATGTCTGTCACTGACACAAGGCACCCTGTATGGTACAAGACTTACAGCATGGAACCAATCTATGTCAGTGACACAAGGCACCCTGTATGGTACAGTACTTACACCATGGAACCAATCTATGTCTGTGACACAAGGCACCCTGTATGGTACAGTACTTACACCATGGAACCAATCTATGTCTGTGACACAAGGCACCCTGTATGGTACAGTACTTACATCATGGGACCAATCTATGTCTGTCACTGACACAAGGCACTCTGTTCGGTACAGTACTCACACCATGGTACCAATCTATGTCTGTCAGTGACACAAGGCATCCTGTATGGTACAGTACTTACACCATGGAACCAATCTATGTCTGTGACACAAGGCACCCTGTATGGTACAGTACTTACACCATGGTACCAATCTATGTCTGTCACTGACACAAGGCACCCTGTATGGTACAGGACTTACACCATGGAACCAATCTATGTCTGTCACTGACACAAGGCACCCTGTATGGTACAGGACTTACACCATGGAACCACTCTATGTCACTGACACAAGGCACCCTGTATTGCACAGTACTTACACCATGGAACCAATCTATGTCTGTCACTGACACAAGGCATCCTGTATGGTACAGGAATTACACCATGGTACCAATCTATGTCACTGACACAAGGCACCGTGTATGGTACAGGACTTACACCATGGAACCAATCTATGTCTGTCACTGACACAAGGCACCCTGTATGGTACAGGACTTACACCATGGAACCAATCTATATCACTGACACAAGGCATCCTGTATGGTACAGTACTTACACCATGGAACCAATCTATGTCACTAACACAAGGCACCCTGTATTGCACAGTACTTACACCATGGAACCAATCTTTGTCTGTGACACAAGGCACCCTGTATGGTACAGTACTTACACCATGGAACCAATCTTTGTCTGTAACACAAGGCACCCTGTATGGTACAGTACTTACACCATGGAACCAATCTATGTCTCTGACACAAGGCACCCTGTATGGTACAGTACTTACACCATGGAACCACTCTATGTCTCTGACACAAGGCACCCTGTATGGTACAGGACTTACACCATGGATCCAATCTATGTCACTGACACAAGGCACCCTGTATGGTACAGGACTTACACCATGGATCCAATCTATGCCACTGACACATGGCACCCTGTATGGTACAGGACTTACACCATGGATCCAATCTATGTCACTGACACAAGGCACCCTGTATGGTACAGGACTTACACCATGGAACCAATCTATGTCTGTCACTGACACATGGCACCCTGTATGGTACAGTACTTATACCATGGAACCAATCTATGTCACTGACACAAGGCACCCTGTATGGTACAGGGCTTACACCATGGAACCCATCTATGTCTGTCAGTGACACAAGGCACCCTGTATGGTACATGACTTACACCATGGAACCCATCTATGTCTGTCAGTGACACAAGGCACCCTGTATGGTACAGGACTTACACAATGGTACCAATCTATGTCTGTCACTGACACAAGGCACCCTGTATGGTACAGGACTTACACCATGGAACCACTCTATGTCACTGAAACAAGGCACCCTGTATGGTACAGTACTTACACCATGGAACCAATCTATGTCTGTCACTGACACAAGGCACCCTGTATGGTACATGACTTACACCATGGAACCCATCTATGTCTGTCACTGACACAAGGCACCGTGTATGGTACAGGACCTACACCATGGTACCAATCTATGTCACTGAGACAAGGCATCCTGTATGGTACAGTACTTACACCATGGTACCAATCTATGTCTGTCACTGACACAAGGCACCCTGTATGGTACAGGACTTACACCATGGAACCAATCTATGTCACTGACACAAGGCACCCTGTATGGTACAGGACTTACCCCATGGAACCAATCTATGTCACTGACACAAGGCACCCTGTATGGTACATGACTTACACCATGGAACCCATCTATGTCTGTCACTGACACAAGGCACCGTGTATGGTACAGGACCTACACCATGGTACCAATCTATGTCACTGAGACAAGGCATCCTGTATGGTACAGTACTTACACCATGGTACCAATCTATGTCTGTCACTGACACAAGGCACCCTGTATGGTACAGGACTTACACCATGGAACCAATCTATGTCACAGACACAAGGCACCCTGTATGGTACAGGACTTACCCCATGGAACCAATCTATGTCACTGACACAAGGCACCCTGTATGGTACAGTACTTACACCATGGAACAAATCTATGTCTGTGACACAAGGCACCCTGTATGGTACAGTACTTACACCATGGAACCAATCTATGTCACTGACACAAGGCACCCTGTATGGTACAGTACTTACACCATGGAACCAATCTATGTCACTGACACAAGGCATCCTGTATGGTACAGTACTTACACCATGGTACCAATCTATGTCTGTCACTGACACAAGGCACCCTGTATGGTACAGGACTTACACCATGGAACCAATCTATGTCACTGACACAAGGCACCCTGTATGGTACAGGACTTACCCCATGGAACCAATCTATGTCACTGACACAAGGCACCCTGTATGGTACAGTACTTACACCATGGAACAAATCTATGTCTGTGACACAAGGCACCCTGTATGGTACAGTACTTACACCATGGAACCAATCTATGTCACTGACACAAGGCACCCTGTATGGTACAGTACTTACACCATGGAACAAATCTATGTCACTGACACAAGGCACCCTGTATGGTACAGGACTTACACCATGGTACCAATCTATGTCTCTCACTGACACAAGGCATCCTGTATGGTACAGTACTTACACCATGGAACCACTCTATGTCAGTGACACAAGGCACCCTGTATGGTACAGTACTTACACCATGGAACCAATCTATGTCTGTCACTGACACAAGGCACCCTGTATGGTACAGTACTTACACCATGGAACCCATCTATGTCTGTCACTGACACAAGGCACCCTGTATGGTACAGGACTTACACCATGGAACCAATCTATGTCTGTGACACAATACACCCTGTATGGTACAGTACTTACACCATGGAACCAATCTATGTCACTGACACAAGGCATCCTGTATGGTACAGGACTTACACCATGGAACCAATCTATGTCTGTCACTGACACAAGGCACCCTTTATGGTAGAGGACTTACACCATGGTACCAATCTATGTCACTGACACAAGGCACCCTGTATGGAAGAGGACTTACACCATGGAACCCATCTATGTCTGTCACTGACACAAGGCACCCTTTATGGTACAGTACTTACACCATGGAACCAATCTATGTCTGTCACTGACACAAGGCATCCTGTATGGTACAGTACTTACCCCATGGAACAAATCTATGTCAGTGACACAAGGCACCCTGTATGGTACAGGGCTTACACCATGGAACCAATCTATGTCTCTGACACAAGGCACCCTGTATGGTACAGGGCTTACACCATGGAACCAATCTATGTCAGTGACACAAGGCACCCTGTATGGTACAGGGCTTACACCATGGAACCAATCTATGTCACTGACACAAGGCACCCTGTATGGTACAGGGCTTACACCATGGAACCAATCTATGTCACTGACACAAGGCACCCTGTATGGTACAGTACTTACACCATGGTATCAATCTATGTCTGTCAGTGACACAAGGCACCCTGTATGGTACAGGACTTACACCATGGAACCAATCTATGTCTGTCACTGACACAAGGCACCCTGTATGGTACAGGGCTTACACCATGGAACCAATCTATGTCACTGAGACAAGGCACCCTGTATGGTACAGGGCTTACACCATGGAACCACTCTATGTCACTGACACAAGGCACCCTGTATGGTACAGGACTTACACCATGGAACCACTCTATGTCACTGACACAAGGCACCCTGTATGGTACAGTACTTACACCATGGAACCAATCTATGTCACTGAGACAAGGCACCCTGTATGGTACAGGGCTTACACCATGGAACCAATCTATGTCTGTCACTGACACAAGGCACCCTGTATGGTACAGTACTTACACCATGGAACCAATCTATGTCTGTCAGTGACACAAGGCACCCTGTATGGTACAGTACTTACACCATGGAACCAATCTATGTCTGTCACTGACACAAGGCACCCTTTATGGTACAGAACTTACACCATGGAACCACTCTATGTCTGTGACACAAGGCACCCTGTATGGTACAGTACTTACACCATGGAACCAATCTATGTCTGTCAGTGACACAAGGCACCCTGTATGGTACAGTACTTACACCATGGAACCACTCTATGTCTGTGACACAAGGCACCCTGTATGGTACAGTACTTACACCATGGAACCAATCTATGTCTGTCAGTGACACAAGGCACCCTGTATGGTACAGTACTTACACCATGGAACCAATCTATGTCTCTGACACAAGGCACCCTGTATGGTACAGGACTTACACCATGGAACCAATCTATGTCTGTCAGTGACACAAGGCACCCTGTATGGTACAGTACTTACACCATGGAACCAATCTATGTCTGTCAGTGACACAAGGCACCCTGTATGGTACAGTACTTACACCATGGAACCAATCTATGTCTGTCAGTGACACAAGGCACCCTGTATGGTACAGGACTTACACCATGGAACCAATCTATGTCTGTGACACAATACACCCTGTATGGTACAGTACTTACACCATGGAACCAATCTATGTCACTGACACAAGGCATCCTGTATGGTACAGGACTTACACCATGGAACCAATCTATGTCTGTCACTGACACAAGGCACCCTTTATGGTAGAGGACTTACACCATGGAACCAATCTATGTCACTGACACAAGGCACCCTGTATGGAAGAGGACTTACACCATGGAACCCATCTATGTCTGTCACTGACACAAGGCACCCTTTATGGTACAGTACTTACACCATGGAACCAATCTATGTCTGTCACTGACACAAGGCATCCTGTATGGTACAGTACTTACCCCATGGAACAAATCTATGTCAGTGACACAAGGCACCCTGTATGGTACAGGGCTTACACCATGGAACCAATCTATGTCTCTGACACAAGGCACCCTGTATGGTACAGGGCTTACACCATGGAACCAATCTATGTCAGTGACACAAGGCACCCTGTATGGTACAGGGCTTACACCATGGAACCAATCTATGTCACTGACACAAGGCACCCTGTATGGTACAGGGCTTACACCATGGAACCAATCTATGTCACTGACACAAGGCACCCTGTATGGTACAGTACTTACACCATGGTATCAATCTATGTCTGTCAGTGACACAAGGCACCCTGTATGGTACAGGACTTACACCATGGTACCAATCTATGTCTGTCACTGACACAAGGCACCCTGTATGGTACAGGGCTTACACCATGGAACCGATCCATGTCTGTCACTGACACAAGGCACCCTGTATGGTACAGGACTTACACCATGGAACCACTCTATGTCACTGACACAAGGCACCCTGTATGGTACAGTACTTACACCATGGAACCAATCTATGTCACTGAGACAAGGCACCCTGTATGGTACAGGGCTTACACCATGGAACCAATCTATGTCTGTCACTGACACAAGGCACCCTGTATGGTACAGTACTTACACCATGGAACCAATCTATGTCTGTCAGTGACACAAGGCACCCTGTATGGTACAGTACTTACACCATGGTACCAATCTATGTCACTGACACAAGGCATCCTGTATGGTACAGAACTTACACCATGGAACCACTCTATGTCTGTGACACAAGGCACCCTGTATGGTACAGTACTTATACCATGGAACCAATCTATGTCTGTCAGTGACAGAAGGCACCCTGTATGGTACAGTACTTACACCATGGAACCAATCTATGTCTGTCAGTGACACAAGGCACCCTGTATGGTACAGTACTTATACCATGGAACCAATCTATGTCTGTCACTGACACAAGGCACCCTGTATGGTACAGGACTTACACCATGGAACCACTCTATGTCTGTGACACAAGGCACCCTGTATGGTACAGTACTTACACCATGGATCCAATCTATGCCACTGACACAAGGCACCCTGTATGGTACAGGGCTTACACCATGGAACCAATCTATGTCAGTGACACAAGGCACCCTGTATGGTACAGGGCTTACACCATGGAACCAATCTATGTCACTGACACAAGGCACCCTGTATGGTACAGGGCTTACACCATGGAACCAATCTATGTCACTGACACAAGGCACCCTGTATGGTACAGTACTTACACCATGGTATCAATCTATGTCTGTCAGTGACACAAGGCACCCTGTATGGTACAGGACTTACACCATGGAACCAATCTATGTCTGTCACTGACACAAGGCACCCTGTATGGAACAGGGCTTACACCATGGAACCAATCTATGTCACTGAGACAAGGCACCCTGTATGGTACAGGGCTTACACCATGGAACCACTCTATGTCACTGACACAAGGCACCCTGTATGGTACAGGACTTACACCATGGAACCACTCTATGTCACTGACACAAGGCACCCTGTATGGTACAGTACTTACACCATGGAACCAATCTATGTCACTGAGACAAGGCACCCTGTATGGTACAGGGCTTACACCATGGAACCAATCTATGTCTGTCACTGACACAAGGCACCCTGTATGGTACAGTACTTACACCATGGAACCAATCTATGTCTGTCAGTGACACAAGGCACCCTGTATGGTACAGTACTTACACCATGGAACCAATCTATGTCTGTCACTGACACAAGGCACCCTTTATGGTACAGAACTTACACCATGGAACCACTCTATGTCTGTGACACAAGGCACCCTGTATGGTACAGTACTTACACCATGGAACCAATCTATGTCTGTCAGTGACACAAGGCACCCTGTATGGTACAGTACTTACACCATGGAACCACTCTATGTCTGTGACACAAGGCACCCTGTATGGTACAGTACTTACACCATGGAACCAATCTATGTCTGTCAGTGACACAAGGCACCCTGTATGGTACAGTACTTACACCATGGAACCAATCTATGTCTCTGACACAAGGCACCCTGTATGGTACAGGACTTACACCATGGAACCAATCTATGTCTGTCAGTGACACAAGGCACCCTGTATGGTACAGTACTTACACCATGGAACCAATCTATGTCTGTCAGTGACACAAGGCACCCTGTATGGTACAGTACTTACACCATGGAACCAATCTATGTCTGTCAGTGACACAAGGCACCCTGTATGGTACAGGACTTACACCATGGAACCAATCTATGTCTGTGACACAATACACCCTGTATGGTACAGTACTTACACCATGGAACCAATCTATGTCACTGACACAAGGCATCCTGTATGGTACAGGACTTACACCATGGAACCAATCTATGTCTGTCACTGACACAAGGCACCCTTTATGGTAGAGGACTTACACCATGGAACCAATCTATGTCACTGACACAAGGCACCCTGTATGGAAGAGGACTTACACCATGGAACCCATCTATGTCTGTCACTGACACAAGGCACCCTTTATGGTACAGTACTTACACCATGGAACCAATCTATGTCTGTCACTGACACAAGGCATCCTGTATGGTACAGTACTTACCCCATGGAACAAATCTATGTCAGTGACACAAGGCACCCTGTATGGTACAGGGCTTACACCATGGAACCAATCTATGTCTCTGACACAAGGCACCCTGTATGGTACAGGGCTTACACCATGGAACCAATCTATGTCAGTGACACAAGGCACCCTGTATGGTACAGGGCTTACACCATGGAACCAATCTATGTCACTGACACAAGGCACCCTGTATGGTACAGGGCTTACACCATGGAACCAATCTATGTCACTGACACAAGGCACCCTGTATGGTACAGTACTTACACCATGGTATCAATCTATGTCTGTCAGTGACACAAGGCACCCTGTATGGTACAGGACTTACACCATGGTACCAATCTATGTCTGTCACTGACACAAGGCACCCTGTATGGTACAGGGCTTACACCATGGAACCGATCCATGTCTGTCACTGACACAAGGCACCCTGTATGGTACAGGACTTACACCATGGAACCACTCTATGTCACTGACACAAGGCACCCTGTATGGTACAGTACTTACACCATGGAACCAATCTATGTCACTGAGACAAGGCACCCTGTATGGTACAGGGCTTACACCATGGAACCAATCTATGTCTGTCACTGACACAAGGCACCCTGTATGGTACAGTACTTACACCATGGAACCAATCTATTTCTGTCAGTGACACAAGGCACCCTGTATGGTACAGTACTTACACCATGGTACCAATCTATGTCACTGACACAAGGCATCCTGTATGGTACAGAACTTACACCATGGAACCACTCTATGTCTGTGACACAAGGCACCCTGTATGGTACAGTACTTATACCATGGAACCAATCTATGTCTGTCAGTGACAGAAGGCACCCTGTATGGTACAGTACTTACACCATGGAACCAATCTATGTCTGTCAGTGACACAAGGCACCCTGTATGGTACAGTACTTATACCATGGAACCAATCTATGTCTGTCACTGACACAAGGCACCCTGTATGGTACAGGACTTACACCATGGAACCACTCTATGTCTGTGACACAAGGCACCCTGTATGGTACAGTACTTACACCATGGATCCAATCTATGCCACTGACACATGGCACCCTGTATGGTACAGGACTTACACCATGGATCCAATCTATGTCACTGACACAAGGCACCCTGTATGGTACAGGACTTACACCATGGAACCAATCTATGTCTGTCACTGACACATGGCACCCTGTATGGTACAGTACTTATACCATGGAACCAATCTATGTCACTGACACAAGGCACCCTGTATGGTACAGGGCTTACACCAAGGAACCCATCTATGTCTGTCAGTGACACAAGGCACCCTGTATGGTACATGACTTACACCATGGAACCCATCTATGTCTGTCAGTGACACAAGGCACCCTGTATGGTACAGGACTTACACAATGGTACCAATCTATGTCTGTCACTGACACAAGGCACCCTGTATGGTACAGGACTTACACCATGGAACCACTCTATGTCACTGAAACAAGGCACCCTGTATGGTACAGTACTTACACCATGGAACCAATCTATGTCTGTCACTGACACAAGGCACCCTGTATGGTACATGACTTACACCATGGAACCCATCTATGTCTGTCACTGACACAAGGCACCGTGTATGGTACAGGACCTACACCATGGTACCAATCTATGTCACTGAGACAAGGCATCATGTATGGTACAGTACTTACACCATGGTACCAATCTATGTCTGTCACTGACACAAGGCACCCTGTATGGTACAGGACTTACACCATGGAACCAATCTATGTCACTGACACAAGGCACCCTGTATGGTACAGGACTTACCCCATGGAACCAATCTATGTCACTGACACAAGGCACCCTGTATGGTACAGTACTTACACCATGGAACAAATCTATGTCTGTGACACAAGGCACCCTGTATGGTACAGTACTTACACCATGGAACCAATCTATGTCACTGACACAAGGCACCCTGTATGGTACAGTACTTACACCATGGAACCAATCTATGTCACTGACACAAGGCATCCTGTATGGTACAGTACTTACACCATGGTACCAATCTATGTCTGTCACTGACACAAGGCACCCTGTATGGTACAGGACTTACACCATGGAACCAATCTATGTCACTGACACAAGGCACCCTGTATGGTACAGGACTTACCCCATGGAACCAATCTATGTCACTGACACAAGGCACCCTGTATGGTACAGTACTTACACCATGGAACAAATCTATGTCTGTGACACAAGGCACCCTGTATGGTACAGTACTTACACCATGGAACCAATCTATGTCACTGACACAAGGCACCCTGTATGGTACAGTACTTACACCATGGAACAAATCTATGTCACTGACACAAGGCACCCTGTATGGTACAGGACTTACACCATGGTACCAATCTATGTCTCTCACTGACACAAGGCATCCTGTATGGTACAGTACTTACACCATGGAACCACTCTATGTCAGTGACACAAGGCACCCTGTATGGTACAGTACTTACACCATGGAACCAATCTATGTCTGTCACTGACACAAGGCACCCTGTATGGTACAGTACTTACACCATGGAACCCATCTATGTCTGTCACTGACACAAGGCACCCTGTATGGTACAGGACTTACACCATGGAACCAATCTATGTCTGTGACACAATACACCCTGTATGGTACAGTACTTACACCATGGAACCAATCTATGTCACTGACACAAGGCATCCTGTATGGTACAGGACTTACACCATGGAACCAATCTATGTCTGTCACTGACACAAGGCACCCTTTATGGTAGAGGACTTACACCATGGTACCAATCTATGTCACTGACACAAGGCACCCTGTATGGAAGAGGACTTACACCATGGAACCCATCTATGTCTGTCACTGACACAAGGCACCCTTTATGGTACAGTACTTACACCATGGAACCAATCTATGTCTGTCACTGACACAAGGCATCCTGTATGGTACAGTACTTACCCCATGGAACAAATCTATGTCAGTGACACAAGGCACCCTGTATGGTACAGGGCTTACACCATGGAACCAATCTATGTCTCTGACACAAGGCACCCTGTATGGTACAGGGCTTACACCATGGAACCAATCTATGTCAGTGACACAAGGCACCCTGTATGGTACAGGGCTTACACCATGGAACCAATCTATGTCACTGACACAAGGCACCCTGTATGGTACAGGGCTTACACCATGGAACCACTCTATGTCACTGACACAAGGCACCCTGTATGGTACAGTACTTACACCATGGTATCAATCTATGTCTGTCAGTGACACAAGGCACCCTGTATGGTACAGGACTTACACCATGGAACCAATCTATGTCTGTCACTGACACAAGGCACCCTGTATGGTACAGGGCTTACACCATGGAACCAATCTATGTCACTGAGACAAGGCACCCTGTATGGTACAGGGCTTACACCATGGAACCACTCTATGTCACTGACACAAGGCACCCTGTATGGTACAGGACTTACACCATGGAACCACTCTATGTCACTGACACAAGGCACCCTGTATGGTACAGTACTTACACCATGGAACCAATCTATGTCACTGAGACAAGGCACCCTGTATGGTACAGGGCTTACACCATGGAACCAATCTATGTCTGTCACTGACACAAGGCACCCTGTATGGTACAGTACTTACACCATGGAACCAATCTATGTCTGTCAGTGACACAAGGCACCCTGTATGGTACAGTACTTACACCATGGAACCAATCTATGTCTGTCACTGACACAAGGCACCCTTTATGGTACAGAACTTACACCATGGAACCACTCTATGTCTGTGACACAAGGCACCCTGTATGGTACAGTACTTACACCATGGAACCAATCTATGTCTGTCAGTGACACAAGGCACCCTGTATGGTACAGTACTTACACCATGGAACCACTCTATGTCTGTGACACAAGGCACCCTGTATGGTACAGTACTTACACCATGGAACCAATCTATGTCTGTCAGTGACACAAGGCACCCTGTATGGTACAGTACTTACACCATGGAACCAATCTATGTCTCTGACACAAGGCACCCTGTATGGTACAGGACTTACACCATGGAACCAATCTATGTCTGTCAGTGACACAAGGCACCCTGTATGGTACAGTACTTACACCATGGAACCAATCTATGTCTGTCAGTGACACAAGGCACCCTGTATGGTACAGGACTTACACCATGGAACCAATCTATGTCTGTCAGTGACACAAGGCACCCTGTATGGTACAGGACTTACACCATGGAACCAATCTATGTCTGTGACACAATACACCCTGTATGGTACAGTACTTACACCATGGAACCAATCTATGTCACTGACACAAGGCATCCTGTATGGTACAGGACTTACACCATGGAACCAATCTATGTCTGTCACTGACACAAGGCACCCTTTATGGTAGAGGACTTACACCATGGAACCAATCTATGTCACTGACACAAGGCACCCTGTATGGAAGAGGACTTACACCATGGAACCCATCTATGTCTGTCACTGACACAAGGCACCCTTTATGGTACAGTACTTACACCATGGAACCAATCTATGTCTGTCACTGACACAAGGCATCCTGTATGGTACAGTACTTACCCCATGGAACAAATCTATGTCAGTGACACAAGGCACCCTGTATGGTACAGGGCTTACACCATGGAACCAATCTATGTCTCTGACACAAGGCACCCTGTATGGTACAGGGCTTACACCATGGAACCAATCTATGTCAGTGACACAAGGCACCCTGTATGGTACAGGGCTTACACCATGGAACCAATCTATGTCACTGACACAAGGCACCCTGTATGGTACAGGGCTTACACCATGGAACCAATCTATGTCACTGACACAAGGCACCCTGTATGGTACAGTACTTACACCATGGTATCAATCTATGTCTGTCAGTGACACAAGGCACCCTGTATGGTACAGGACTTACACCATGGTACCAATCTATGTCTGTCACTGACACAAGGCACCCTGTATGGTACAGGGCTTACACCATGGAACCGATCCATGTCTGTCACTGACACAAGGCACCCTGTATGGTACAGGACTTACACCATGGAACCACTCTATGTCACTGACACAAGGCACCCTGTATGGTACAGTACTTACACCATGGAACCAATCTATGTCACTGAGACAAGGCACCCTGTATGGTACAGGGCTTACACCATGGAACCAATCTATGTCTGTCACTGACACAAGGCACCCTGTATGGTACAGTACTTACACCATGGAACCAATCTATGTCTGTCAGTGACACAAGGCACCCTGTATGGTACAGTACTTACACCATGGTACCAATCTATGTCACTGACACAAGGCATCCTGTATGGTACAGAACTTACACCATGGAACCACTCTATGTCTGTGACACAAGGCACCCTGTATGGTACAGTACTTATACCATGGAACCAATCTATGTCTGTCAGTGACAGAAGGCACCCTGTATGGTACAGCACTTACACCATGGAACCAATCTATGTCTGTCAGTGACACAAGGCACCCTGTATGGTACAGTACTTATACCATGGAACCAATCTATGTCTGTCACTGACACAAGGCACCCTGTATGGTACAGGACTTACACCATGGAACCACTCTATGTCTGTGACACAAGGCACCCTGTATGGTACAGTACTTACACCATGGAACCAATCTATGTCTGTCAGTGACACAAGGCACCCTGTATGGTACAGGACTTACACCATGGAACCAATCTATGTCACTGACACAAGGCACCCTGTATGGTACAGTACTTACACCATGGAACCAATCTATGTCTGTGACACAAGGCACCCTGTATGGTACAAGACTTACACCATGGTACCAATCTATGTCTGTCACTGACACAAGGCATCCTGTATGGTACAGGACTTACACCATGGAACCAATCTATGTCTGTCACTGACACAAGGCATCCTGTATGGTACAGGAATTACACCATGGTACCAATCTATGTCACTGACACAAGGCACCCTGTATGGTACAAGACTTACAGCATGGAACCAATCTATGTCAGTGACACAAGGCACCCTGTATGGTACAGTACTTACACCATGGAACCAATCTATGTCTGTGACACAAGGCACCCTGTATGGTACAGTACTTACACCATGGAACCAATCTATGTCTGTGACACAAGGCACCCTGTATGGTACAGTACTTACATCATGGGACCAATCTATGTCTGTCACTGACACAAGGCAATCTGTTCGGTACAGTACTCACACCATGGTACCAATCTATGTCTGTCAGTGACACAAGGCACCCTGTATGGTACAGTACTTACACCATGGAACCAATCTATGTCTGTGACACAAGGCACCCTGTATGGTACAGTACTTACATCATGGGACCAATCTATGTCTGTCACTGACACAAGGCACTCTGTTCGGTACAGTACTCACACCATGGTACCAATCTATGTCTGTCAGTGACACAAGGCACCCTGTATGGTACAAGACTTACACCATGGTACCAATCTATGTCTGTCACTGACACAAGGCACCGTGTATGGTACAGGACTTACACCATGGAACCAATCTATGTCTGTCACTGACACAAGGCACCCTGTATGGTACAGGACTTACACCATGGAACCACTCTATGTCACTGACACAAGGCACCCTGTATTGCACAGTACTTACACCATGGAACCAATCTATGTCTGTCACTGACACAAGGCATCCTGTATGGTACAGGAATTACACCATGGTACCAATCTATGTCACTGACACAAGGCACCGTGTATGGTACAGGACTTACACCATGGAACCACTCTATGTCTGTCACTGACACAAGGCACCCTGTATGGTACAGGACTTACACCATGGAACCAATCTATATCACTGACAAAAGGCATCCTGTATGGTACAGTACTTACACCATGGAACCAATCTATGTCTGTCAGTGACACAAGGCACCCTGTATGGTACAAGACTTACACCATGGAACCAATCTATGTCTGTGACACAAGGCATCCTGTATGGTACAGGACTTACACCATGGAACCAATCTATGTCTGTCAGTGACACAAGGCACCCTGTATTGTACAGGACTTACACCATGGAACCAATCTATGTCTGTGACACAAGGCATCCTGTATGGTACAGGACTTACACCATGGAACCAATCTATGTCTGTCACTGACACAAGGCATCCTGTATGGTACAGGACTTACACCATGGAACCAATCTATGTCTGTCACTGACACAAGGCACCCTGTATGGTACAGGACTTACACCATGGAACCAATCTATATCACTGACACAAGGCATCCTGTATGTTACAGTACTTACACCATGGAACCAATCTATGTCACTGACACAAGGCACCCTGTATGGTACAGTACTTACACCATGGAACCACTCTATGTCTCTGACACAAGGCACCCTGTATGGTACAGTACTTACACCATGGAACCAATCTTTGTCTGTAACACAAGGCACCCTGTATGGTACAGTACTTACACCATGGAACCAATCTATGTCTCTGACACAAGGCACCCTGTATGGTACAGTACTTACACCATGAAACCACTCTATGCCACTGACACATGGCACCCTGTATGGTACAGGACTTACAGCATGGATCCAATCTATGTCACTGACACAAGGCACCCTGTATGGTACAGTACTTACACCATGGAACCAATCTTTGTCTGTGACACAAGGCACCCTGTATGGTACAGTACTTACACCATGGAACCAATCTATGTCTGTCACTGACACAAGGCACCCTGTATGGTACAGGACTTACACCATGGAACCCATCTATGTCTGTCAGTGACACAAGGCACCCTGTATGGTACAGGACTTACACCATGGATCCAATCTATGTCACTGACACAAGGCACCCTGTATGGTACAGTACTTACACCATGGAACCAATCTTTGTCTGTGACACAAGGCACCCTGTATGGTACAGTACTTACACCATGGAACCAATCTATGTCTGTCACTGACACAAGGCACCCTGTATGGTACAGTACTTACACCATGGAACCCATCTATGTCTGTCAGTGACACAAGGCACTCTGTATGGTACAGTACTTACACCATGGAACCAATCCATGTCACTGACACAAGGCACCCTGTATGGTACAGTACTTATACCATGGAACCAATCTATGTCACTGACACAAGGCACCCTGTATGGTACATGACTTACACCATGGAACCCATCTATGTCTGTCAGTGACACAAGGCACCCTGTATGGTACAGGACTTACACAATGGTACCAATCTATGTCTGTCACTGACACAAGGCACCCTGTATGGTACAGGACTTACACCATGGAACCACTCTATGTCACTGAAACAAGGCACCCTGTATGGTACAGTACTTACACCATGGAACCAATCTATGTCTGTCAGTGACACAAGGCACCCTGTATGGTACAGTACTTACACCATGGAACCAATCTATGTCTGTCACTGACACAAGGCACCCTGTATGGTACATGACTTACACCATGGAACCCATCTATGTCTGTCACTGACACAAGGCACCGTGTATGGTACAGGACTTACACCATGGTACCAATCTATGTCTGTTACTGACACAAGGCACCCTGTATGGTACAGGACTTACACCATGGAACCAATCTATGTCACTGACACAAGGCACCCTGTATGGTACAGGACTTACACCATGGAACCAATCTATGTCACTGACACAAGGCACCCTGTATGGTACAGTACTTACACCATGGAACCAATCTATGTCTGTCACTGACACAAGGCACCCTGTATGGTACAGGACTTGCACCATGGAACCACTCTATGTCACTGACACAAGGCACCCTGTATGGTACCGTACTTACACCATGGAACCAATCTATGTCTGTGACACAAGGCACCCTGTATGGTACAGTACTTACACCATGGAACCAATCTATGTCACTGAGACAAGGCACCCTGTATGGTACAGTACTTACACCATGGAACCACTCTATGTCTGTCACTGACACAAGGCACCCTGTATGGTACAGTACTTACACCATGGAACCAATCTATGTCTGTCAGTGACACAAGGCACCCTGTATGGTACAGTACTTACACCATGGTACCAATCTATGTCTGTCAGTGACACAAGGCATCCTGTATGGTACATTACTTACACCATGGAACCAATCTATGTCTGTGACACAAGGCACCCTGTATGGTACAGGACTTACACCATGGAACCAATCTATGTCTGTCACTGACACAAGGCACCCTGTATGGTACAGCACTTACACCATGGAACCAATCTATGTCTGTCACTGACACAAGGCACCCTGTATGGTACAGGACTTACACCATGGAACCAATCTATATCACTGACACAAGGCATCCTGTATGGTACAGTACTTACACCATGGAACCAATCTATGTCACTGACACAAGGCAACCTGTATGGTACAGTACTTACACCATGGAACCACTCTATGTCTCTGACACAAGGCACCCTGTATGGTACAGTACTTACACCATGGAACCAATCTTTGTCTGTAACACAAGGCACCCTGTATGGTACAGTACTTACACCATGGAACCAATCTATGTCTCTGACACAAGGCACCCTGTATGGTACAGTACTTACACCATGGAACCACTCTATGCCACTGACACATGGCACCCTGTATGGTACAGGACTTACAGCATGGATCCAATCTATGTCACTGACACAAGGCACCCTGTATGGTACAGTACTTACACCATGGAACCAATCTTTGTCTGTGACACAAGGCACCCTGTATGGTACAGTACTTACACCATGGAACCAATCTATGTCTGTCACTGACACAAGGCACCCTGTATGGTACAGTACTTACACCATGGAACCCATCTATGTCTGTCAGTGACACAAGGCACCCTGTATGGTACAGGACTTACACCATGGATCCAATCTATGTCACTGACACAAGGCACCCTGTATGGTACAGTACTTACACCATGGAACCAATCTTTGTCTGTGACACAAGGCACCCTGTATGGTACAGTACTTACACCATGGAACCAATCTATGTCTGTCACTGACACAAGGCACCCTGTATGGTACAGTACTTACACCATGGAACCCATCTATGTCTGTCAGTGACACAAGGCACTCTGTATGGTACAGTACTTACACCATGGAACCAATCCATGTCACTGACACAAGGCACCCTGTATGGTACAGTACTTATACCATGGAACCAATCTATGTCACTGACACAAGGCACCCTGTATGGTACATGACTTACACCATGGAACCCATCTATGTCTGTCAGTGACACAAGGCACCCTGTATGGTACAGGACTTACACAATGGTACCAATCTATGTCTGTCACTGACACAAGGCACCCTGTATGGTACAGGACTTACACCATGGAACCACTCTATGTCACTGAAACAAGGCACCCTGTATGGTACAGTACTTACACCATGGAACCAATCTATGTCTGTCAGTGACACAAGGCACCCTGTATGGTACAGTACTTACACCATGGAACCAATCTATGTCTGTCACTGACACAAGGCACCCTGTATGGTACATGACTTACACCATGGAACCCATCTATGTCTGTCACTGACACAAGGCACCGTGTATGGTACAGGACTTACACCATGGTACCAATCTATGTCTGTCACTGACACAAGGCACCCTGTATGGTACAGGACTTACACCATGGAACCAATCTATGTCACTGACACAAGGCACCCTGTATGGTACAGGACTTACACCATGGAACCAATCTATGTCACTGACACAAGGCACCCTGTATGGTACAGGACTTACACCATGGAACCAATCTATGTCACTGACACAAGGCACCCTGTATGGTACAGTACTTACACCATGGAACCAATCTATGTCTGTCACTGACACAAGGCACCCTGTATGGTACAGGACTTGCACCATGGAACCACTCTATGTCACTGACACAAGGCACCCTGTATGGTACCGTACTTACACCATGGAACCAATCTATGTCTGTGACACAAGGCACCCTGTATGGTACAGTACTTACACCATGGAACCAATCTATGTCACTGAGACAAGGCACCCTGTATGGTACAGTACTTACACCATGGAACCACTCTATGTCTGTCACTGACACAAGGCACCCTGTATGGTACAGTACTTACACCATGGAACCAATCTATGTCTGTCAGTGACACAAGGCACCCTGTATGGTACAGTACTTACACCATGGTACCAATCTATGTCTGTCAGTGACACAAGGCATCCTGTATGGTACAGTACTTACACCATGGAACCAATCTATGTCTGTGACACAAGGCACCCTGTATGGTACAGGACTTACACCATGGAACCAATCTATGTCTGTCACTGACACAAGGCACCCTGTATGGTACAGCACTTACACCATGGAACCAATCTATGTCTGTCACTGACACAAGGCATCCTGTATGGTACAGGACTTACACCATGGTACCAATCTATGTCACTGACACAAGACACCCTGTATGGTACAAGACTTACACCATGGAACCCATATATGTCTCTCAGTGACACAAGGCATCCTGTATGGTACAAGACTTACAGCATGGAACCAATCTATGTCACTGACACAAGGCATCCTGTATGGTACAGGACTTACACCATGGAACCAATCTATGTCTGTCACTGACACAAGGCACCCTGTATGGTACAGTACTTACACCATGGAACCAATCTATGTCACTGACACAAGGCACCCTGTATGGTACAGGACTTACACCATGGAACCAATCTATGTCAGTGACACAAGGCACCCTGTATGGTACAGGACTTACACCATGGTATCAATCTATGTCTGTCACTGACACAAGGCACCCTGTATGGTACAGGACTTACACCATGGAACCAATCTATGTCACTGACACAAGGCACCCTGTATGGTACAGGACTTACACCATGGAACCACTCTATGTCTGTGACACAAGGCACCCTGTATGGTACAGGGCTTACACCATGGTATCAATCTATGTCTGTCACTGACACAAGGCACCCTGTATGGTACAGGACCTACACCATGGAACCAATCTATGTCTGTCAGTGACACAAGGCACCCTGTATGGTACAGGACTTACACCATGGAACCAATCTATGTCTGTCACTGACACAAGGCATCCTGTATGGTACAGGACTTACACCATGGAACCACTCTATGTCTGTGACACAAGGCACCCTGTATGGTACAGGGCTTACACCATGGTACCAATCTATGTCTGTCACTGACACAAGGCACCCTGTATGGTACAGGACTTACACCATGGAACCACTCTATGTCTGTGACACAAGGGACCCTGTATGGTACAGGGCTTACACCATGGTATCAATCTATGTCTGTCAGTGACACAAGGCACCCTGTATGGTACAGGACCTACACCATGGAACCAATCTATGTCTGTCAGTGACACAAGGCACCCTGTATGGTACAGTACTTACACCATGGAACCAATCTATGTCTGTCAGTGACACAAGGCACCCTGTATGGTACAGGACTTACACCATGGAACCAATCTATGTCTGTGACACAATACACCCTGTATGGTACAGTGCTTACACCATGGAACCAATCTATGTCACTGACACAAGGCATCCTGTATGGTACAGGACTTACACCATGGAACCAATCTATGTCTGTCTCTAACACAAGGCACCCTTTATGGTAGAGGACTTACACCATGGTACCAATCTTTGTCACTGACACAAGGCACCCTGTATGGTACAGTACTTATACCATGGAACCAATCTATGTCACTGACACAAGGCACCCTGTATGGTACATGACTTACACCATGGAACCCATCTATGTCTGTCAGTGACACAAGGCACCCTGTATGGTACAGGACTTACACAATGGTACCAATCTATGTCTGTCACTGACACAAGGCACCCTGTATGGTACAGGACTTACACCATGGAACCACTCTATGTCACTGAAACAAGGCACCCTGTATGGTACAGTACTTACACCATGGAACCAATCTATGTCTGTCAGTGACACAAGGCACCCTGTATGGTACAGTACTTACACCATGGAACCAATCTATGTCTGTCACTGACACAAGGCACCCTGTATGGTACATGACTTACACCATGGAACCCATCTATGTCTGTCACTGACACAAGGCACCGTGTATGGTACAGGACTTACACCATGGTACCAATCTATGTCTGTCACTGACACAAGGCACCCTGTATGGTACAGGACTTACACCATGGAACCAATCTATGTCACTGACACAAGGCACCCTGTATGGTACAGGACTTACACCATGGAACCAATCTATGTCACTGACACAAGGCACCCTGTATGGTACAGGACTTACACCATGGAACCAATCTATGTCACTGACACAAGGCACCCTGTATGGTACAGTACTTACACCATGGAACCAATCTATGTCTGTCACTGACACAAGGCACCCTGTATGGTACAGGACTTGCACCATGGAACCACTCTATGTCACTGACACAAGGCACCCTGTATGGTACCGTACTTACACCATGGAACCAATCTATGTCTGTGACACAAGGCACCCTGTATGGTACAGTACTTACACCATGGAACCAATCTATGTCACTGAGACAAGGCACCCTGTATGGTACAGTACTTACACCATGGAACCACTCTATGTCTGTCACTGACACAAGGCACCCTGTATGGTACAGTACTTACACCATGGAACCAATCTATGTCTGTCAGTGACACAAGGCACCCTGTATGGTACAGTACTTACACCATGGTACCAATCTATGTCTGTCAGTGACACAAGGCATCCTGTATGGTACAGTACTTACACCATGGAACCAATCTATGTCTGTGACACAAGGCACCCTGTATGGTACAGGACTTACACCATGGAACCAATCTATGTCTGTCACTGACACAAGGCACCCTGTATGGTACAGCACTTACACCATGGAACCAATCTATGTCTGTCACTGACACAAGGCATCCTGTATGGTACAGGACTTACACCATGGTACCAATCTATGTCACTGACACAAGACACCCTGTATGGTACAAGACTTACACCATGGAACCCATATATGTCTCTCAGTGACACAAGGCATCCTGTATGGTACAAGACTTACAGCATGGAACCAATCTATGTCACTGACACAAGGCATCCTGTATGGTACAGGACTTACACCATGGAACCAATCTATGTCTGTCACTGACACAAGGCACCCTGTATGGTACAGTACTTACACCATGGAACCAATCTATGTCACTGACACAAGGCACCCTGTATGGTACAGGACTTACACCATGGAACCAATCTATGTCAGTGACACAAGGCACCCTGTATGGTACAGGACTTACACCATGGTATCAATCTATGTCTGTCACTGACACAAGGCACCCTGTATGGTACAGGACTTACACCATGGAACCAATCTATGTCACTGACACAAGGCACCCTGTATGGTACAGGACTTACACCATGGAACCACTCTATGTCTGTGACACAAGGCACCCTGTATGGTACAGGGCTTACACCATGGTATCAATCTATGTCTGTCACTGACACAAGGCACCCTGTATGGTACAGGACCTACACCATGGAACCAATCTATGTCTGTCAGTGACACAAGGCACCCTGTATGGTACAGGACTTACACCATGGAACCAATCTATGTCTGTCACTGACACAAGGCATCCTGTATGGTACAGGACTTACACCATGGAACCACTCTATGTCTGTGACACAAGGCACCCTGTATGGTACAGGGCTTACACCATGGTACCAATCTATGTCTGTCACTGACACAAGGCACCCTGTATGGTACAGGACTTACACCATGGAACCACTCTATGTCTGTGACACAAGGGACCCTGTATGGTACAGGGCTTACACCATGGTATCAATCTATGTCTGTCAGTGACACAAGGCACCCTGTATGGTACAGGACCTACACCATGGAACCAATCTATGTCTGTCAGTGACACAAGGCACCCTGTATGGTACAGTACTTACACCATGGAACCAATCTATGTCTGTCAGTGACACAAGGCACCCTGTATGGTACAGGACTTACACCATGGAACCAATCTATGTCTGTGACACAATACACCCTGTATGGTACAGTGCTTACACCATGGAACCAATCTATGTCACTGACACAAGGCATCCTGTATGGTACAGGACTTACACCATGGAACCAATCTATGTCTGTCTCTAACACAAGGCACCCTTTATGGTAGAGGACTTACACCATGGTACCAATCTTTGTCACTGACACAAGGCACCCTGTATGGAAGAGGACTTACACCATGGAACCCATCTATGTCTGTCACTGACACAAGGCACCCTTTATGGTACAGTACTTACACCATGGAACCAATCTATGTCTGTCACTGAGACAAGGCACCCTGTATGGTACAGGAATTACACCATGGTACCAATCTATGTCACTGACACAAGGCACCCTGTATGGTACAAGACTTACACCATGGAACCCATCTATGTCACTGACACAAGGCATCCTGTATGGTACAGGACTTACACCATGGAACCAATCTATGTCTGTCACTGACACAAGACACCCTGTATGGTACAGGACTTACACCATGGAACCAATCTATGTCTGTGACACAAGGCACCCTGTATTGTACAGTACTTACACCATGGAACCAATCTATGTCTGTCAGTGACACAAGGCACCCTGTATGGTACAGTACTTAGACCATGGAACCAATCTATGTCTGTCAGTGACACAAGGCACCGTGTATGGTACAAGACTTACACCATGGAACCCATCTATGTCTCTCAGTGACACAAGGCACCCTGTATGGTACAGTACTTACACCATGGAACCAATCTATGTCACTGACACAAGGCACCCTGTATGGTACAGTACTTACACCATGGAACCAATCTATGTCACTGACACAAGGCATCCTGTATGGTACAGTACTTACACCATGGAACCAATCTATATCACTGACACAAGGCATCCTGTATGGTACAGGACTTACACCATGGAACCAATCTATGTCTGTCACTGACACAAGGCATCCTGTATGGTACAGGAATTACACCTTGGAACCAATCTATGTCTGTCACTGACACAAGGCACCCTGTATGGTACAGGACTTACACCATGGAACCAATCTATGTCTGTCACTGACACAAGGCACCCTGTATGGTACAGGACTTACACCATGGTACCAATCTATGTCTGTCACTGACACAAGGCACCCTGTATGGTACAGGACTTACACCATGGAACCAATCCATGTCACTGACACAAGGCATCCTGTATGGTACAGGACTTACACCATGGAACCAATCTATGTCTCTGACACAAGGCACCGTGTATGGTACAGGACTTACACCATGGAACCAATCTATGTCTGTCACTGACACAATGCACCCTGTATGGTACAGGACTTACACCATGGAACCAATCTATGTCTGTCACTGACACAATGCACCCTGTATGGTACAGGACTTACACCATGGTACCAATCTATGTTTGTCACTGACACAAGGCACCCTGTATGGTACAGGACTTACACCATGGAACCAATCTATGTCACTGACACAAGGCACCCTGTATGGTACAGTACTTACACCATGGAACCAATCTATGTCTCTGACACAAGGCACCCTGTATGGTACAGGACTTACACCATGGAACAAATCTATGTCACTGACACAAGGCACCCTGTATGGTACAGTACTTACACCATGGAACCAATCTATATCTGTCAGTGACACAAAGCATCCTGTATGGTACAGGACTTACACCATGGAACCAATCTATGTTTGTCACTGACACAAGGCACCCTGTATGGTACAGTACTTACACCATGGAACCACTCTATGCCACTGACACATGGCACCCTGTATGGTACAGGACTTACACTATGGAACCAATCTATGTCACTGACACAAGGCACCCTGTATGGTACAGTACTTACACCATGGAACCAATCTATGTCTGTCACTGACACAAGGCACCCTGTATGGTACAGGACTTGCACCATGGAACCACTCTATGTCACTGACACAAGGCACCCTGTATGGTACCGTACTTACACCATGGAACCAATCTATGTCTGTGACACAAGGCACCCTGTATGGTACAGTACTTACACCATGGAACCAATCTATGTCACTGAGACAAGGCACCCTGTATGGTACAGTACTTACACCATGGAACCACTCTATGTCTGTCACTGACACAAGGCACCCTGTATGGTACAGTACTTACACCATGGAACCAATCTATGTCTGTCAGTGACACAAGGCACCCTGTATGGTACAGTACTTACACCATGGTACCAATCTATGTCTGTCAGTGACACAAGGCATCCTGTATGGTACAGTACTTACACCATGGAACCAATCTATGTCTGTGACACAAGGCACCCTGTATGGTACAGGACTTACACCATGGAACCAATCTATGTCTGTCACTGACACAAGGCATCCTGTATGGTACAGGACTTACACCATGGTACCAATCTATGTCACTGACACAAGGCACCCTGTATGGTACAGTACTTACACCATGGTACCAATCTATGTCTGTCAGTGACACAAGGCACCCTGTATGGTACAGGACTTACACCATGGAACCAATCTATGTTTGTCACTGACACAAGGCACCTTGTATTGCACAGTACTTACATCATGGTACTAATCTATGTCTGTCACTGACACAAGGCACCCTGTATGCTACAGGACTTACACCATGGAACCAATCTATGTCTGTCACTGACACAAGGCATCCTGTATGGTACAGGACTTACACCATGGAACCAATCTATGTCTGTCACTGACACAAGGCACCCTTTATGGTACAGGACTTACACCATGGAACCAATCTATGTCACTGACACAAGGCACCCTTTATGGTACAGAACTTACACCATGGTACTAATCTATCTCAGTGACAAATGCCAGCCAGATGACAGTCTATAACAGTATTTATTGGCTGAAATACAGTAAATGCTCCATGTTTTCTGTTTGAGTGAAAGCTATGACCAGCTGCTGACCATACAAGCCAATCTCGGAATCTGATAATCCCCAGTCATACTGTATTCTGCATTCATACTTAAACACTGATATAATTCATTATAAGTATGCTCAAACAGCGATACACGCAGCATCAAAAATTACATAGCTACAGCGAGTCACTGTCAGATTGCTTTCCCAAGCAATATCTGATGTCCTGTTGCCGGGTCTGTCAATAAGTCTGTTCCTTCTTACTCCACTCTCCCAGCAGAGGTTTAGCAGCAATGCTACTGCCCTGTATGGTACAGTACTTACACCATGGAACCAATCTATGTCACTGACACAAGGCATCCTGTATGGTACAGTACTTACACCATGGAACCAATCTATATCACTGACACAAGGCATCCTGTATGGTACAGGACTTACACCATGGAACCAATCTATGTCTGTCACTGACACAAGGCATCCTGTATGGTACAGGAATTACACCATGGAACCAATCTATGTCTGTCACTGACACAAGGCACCCTGTATGGTACAGGACTTACACCATGGAACCAATCTATGTCTGTCACTGACACAAGGCACCCTGTATGGTACAGGACTTACACCATGGTACCAATCTATGTCTGTCACTGACACAAGGCACCCTGTATGGTACAGGACTTACACAATGGAACCAATCCATGTCACTGACACAAGGCATCCTGTATGGTACAGGACTTACACCATGGAACCAATCTATGTCTCTGACACAAGGCACCGTGTATGGTACAGGACTTACACCATGGAACCAATCTATGTCTGTCACTGACACAATGCACCCTGTATGGTACAGGACTTACACCATGGAACCAATCTATGTCTGTCACTGACACAATGCACCCTGTATGGTACAGGACTTACACCATGGTACCAATCTATGTTTGTCACTGACACAAGGCACCCTGTATGGTACAGGACTTACACCATGGAACCAATCTATGTCACTGACACAAGGCACCCTGTATGGTACAGTACTTACACCATGGAACCAATCTATGTCTCTGACACAAGGCACCCTGTATGGTACAGGACTTACACCATGGAACAAATCTATGTCACTGACACAAGGCACCCTGTATGGTACAGTACTTACACCATGGAACCAATCTATATCTGTCAGTGACACAAGGCATCCTGTATGGTACAGGACTTACACCATGGAACCAATCTATGTTTGTCACTGACACAAGGCACCCTGTATGGTACAGTACTTACACCATGGAACCACTCTATGCCACTGACACATGGCACCCTGTATGGTACAGGACTTACACTATGGAACCCATCTATGTCTGTCAGTGACACAAGGCACCCTGTATGGTAGAGGACTTACAGCATGGAATAAATCTATGTTTGTCACTGACACAAGGCACCCTGTATGGTACAGTACTTACCCCATGGAACCAATCTATGTCAGTGACACAAGGCACCCTGTATGGTACAGGGCTTACACCATGGAACCAATCTATGTCTCTGACACAAGGCACCCTGTATGGTACAGGGCTTACACCATGGAACCAATCTATGTCAGTGACACAAGGCACCCTGTATGGTACAGGGCTTACACCATGGAACCAATCTATGTCTGTCACTGACACAAGGCACCCTGTATGGTACAGTACTTACACCATGGTATCAATCTATGTCTGTCAGTGACACAAGGCACCCTGTATGCTACAGGACTTACACCATGGAACCAATCTATGTCTGTCACTGACACAAGGCACCCTGTATGGTACAGGGCTTACACCATGGAACCGATCCATGTCTGTCACTGACACAAGGCACCCTGTATGGTACAGGACTTACACCATAGAACCAATCTATGTCACTGAGACAAGGCACCCTGTATGGTACAGGGCTTACACCATGGAACCACTCTATGTCACTGACACAAGGCACCCTGTATGGTACAGGACTTACACCATGGAACCACTCTATGTCACTGACACAAGGCACCCTGTATGGTACAGTACTTACACCATGGAACCAATCTATGTCACTGAGACAAGGCACCCTGTATGGTACAGGGCTTACACCATGGAACCAATCTATGTCTGTCACTGACACAAGGCACCCTGTATGGTACAGTACTTACACCATGGAACCAATCTATGTCACTGACACAAGGCACCCTGTATGGTACAGTACTTACACCATGGAACCAATCTATGTCTGTCACTGACACAAGGCACCCTGTATGGTACAGGACTTATACCATGGAACCAATCTATATCACTGACACAAGGCATCCTGTATTGTACAGTACTTACACCATGGAACCAATCTATGTCACTGACACAAGGCACCCTGTATGTTACAGGACTTACACCATGGAACCAATCTATGTCACTGACACAAGGCACCCTGTATGGTACAGGACTTACACCATGGAACCAATCTATGTCTGTCACTGACACAAGGCACCCTGTATGGTACAGTACTTACACCATGGAACCAATCTATGTCACTGAGACAAGGCACCCTGTATGGTACAGTACTTACACCATGGAACCAATCTATGTCACTGACACAAGGCACCCTGTATGGTACAGGACTTACACCATGGTATCAATCTATGTCACTGACACAAGGCACCCTGTATGGTACAGTACTTACACCATGGAACCAATCTATATCACTGACACAAGGCACCCTGTATGGTACAGGACTTACACCATGGAACCAATCTATATCACTGACACAAGGCACCCTGTATGGTACAGGACTTACACCATGGAACCAATCTATGTCTGTCACTGACACAAGGCACCCTGTATTGTACAGTACTTACACCATGGAACCAATCTATGTCACTGAGACAAGGCACCCTGTATGGTACAGGACTTACACCATGGAACCAATCTATGTCTGTCAGTGACACAAGGCATCCTGTATGGTACAGGACTTACACCATGGAACCAATCTATGTCTGTCAGTGACACAAGGCATCCTGTATGGTACAGGACTTACACCATGGAACCAATCTATGTCTCTGACACAAGGCACCCTGTATGGTACAGGACTTACACCATGGAACCAATCTATGTCACTGACACAAGGCACCCTGTATTGTACAGGACTTACACCATGGAACCAATCTATGTCTGTGACACAAGGCATCCTGTATGGTACAGTACTTACACCATGGTACCAATCTATGTCTGTCAGTGACACAAGGCACCCTGTATGGTACAGGACTTACACCATGGAACCAATCTATGTTTGTCACTGACACAAGGCACCTTGTATTGCACAGTACTTACACCATGGTACTAATCTATGTCTGTCACTGACACAAGGCACCCTGTATGCTACAGGACTTACACCATGGAACCAATCTATGTCTGTCACTGACACAAGGCATCCTGTATGGTACAGGACTTACACCATGGAACCAATCTATGTCTGTCACTGACACAAGGCACCCTTTATGGTACAGGACTTACACCATGGAACCAATCTATGTCACTGACACAAGGCACCCTTTATGGTACAGAACTTACACCATGGTACTAATCTATCTCAGTGACAAATGCCAGCCAGATGACAGTCTATAACAGTATTTATTGGCTGAAATACAGTAAATGCTCCATGTTTTCTGTTTGAGTGAAAGCTATGACCAGCTGCTGACCATACAAGCCAATCTCGGAATCTGATAATCCCCAGTCATACTGTATTCTGCATTCATACTTAAACACTGATATAATTCATTATAAGTATGCTCAAACAGCGATACACGCAGCATCAAAAATTACATAGCTACAGCGAGTCACTGTCAGATTGCTTTCCCAAGCAATATCTGATGTCCTGTTGCCGGGTCTGTCAATAAGTCTGTTCCTTCTTACTCCACTCTCCCAGCAGAGGTTTAGCAGCAATGCTACTGCCACAAAGTTTCAGAACTTCAGGCTGATGAGTGTGCGAATGTCATGCCACCAGGACTGTGTCAAAGAGCGAGTAAATAAGAGGCTTCAAGCTACTATTGCAAGCTGGCCTATGGGTAACATGGCTTCAGGACTCAATCTCGTATGAATTTTCTCACCAGTACAGCCTCTTATGTATCCTTGTAGTTCTTTGACTGCAGAACATAAATAACAAGTTAAACAAGACAGCGATGACGGAAGCCTGTTCTGAGTTTTTGTCTATTTCAAGAGCATATAATAATAAGTACGGGATTGGCAGCAATCATTAGAATATGGGTTACATTCCTCTCAATGATTCCAGACCCTGCAATCATCTCAGCCTTATAAAGGCTTCGGTGATTACGGGCCTGGAATCACCTCAAGGAATATGACCCGTATTCTAACGTTGCCACCAATCCTATGTATATATAGTACAGGTGATCTTATCTATCAACGCAACATTACAAGTGATTAACTTACATATTTCTTGGACATTGTTGCGTTTAGCCCGGTTGGCGATCCGCTTGCCAAAAAGTCCTGCCACGGCTGATGAGAACATGGTGGTAGTTTGTAGGGTGAGGTGTCCTAGTATGGCTGAAGGACTAATTCACTCACAGCCACAGAACATGGCGGTAGTTTGTAGGGTGAGGTGTCCTAGTATGGTTAAGGACTAATTCACTCACAGCCACAGAACATGGCGGTAGTTTGTAGGGTGAGGTGTCCTAGTATGGCTGAAGGACTAATTCACTCACAGCCACAGAACATGGCGGTAGTTTGTAGGGTGAGGTGTCCTAGTATGGCTGAAGGACTAATTCACTCACAGCCACAGAACATGGCGGTAGTTTGTAGGGTGAGGTGTCCTAGTATGGTTAAAGGACTATTTCACTCACAGCCACAGAACATGGCGGTAGTTTGTAGGGTGAGGTGTCCTAGTATGGTTAAAGGACTATTTCACTCACAGCCACAGAACATGGCGGTAGTTTGTAGGGTGAGGTGTCCTAGTATGGCTGAAGGACTAATTCACTCACAGCCACAGAACATGGCGGTAGTTTGTAGGGTGAAGTGTCCTAGTATGGCTGAAGGACTAATTCACTCACAGCCTGCAGATCCAGGGTAGAGTGTCTGATTCACATAGTGGCAAGGTCTGTACATCTGGATAATTACTGTAATAGCCCGGCCAGACTTGTCCACAATCCACTGTGTTATAAATTAGGATGGGGAAAAGGCTAGGTGTTCTTTTACCCTGCTTTTGAAGCTATGGCATATTTAGGATTGGGTGTGCTGTGGTTGAGCACTGTGTACCAGGGGATAACAGCTACATGCCAGCAGGTGGAAGTCTCCCAGACCTCTGATAAAGCTACTGATTACCTGTTCTGAGACAGTTAGATGGTGGTTAGTGTACCAGGTCCTTGTGTTAACTGTTGTACTGAGACACCTGGGCAGCTAGTGTACAGGTATGTGGAACCCACATGTAGTCCGCGTTCCACACCCTGACCAATTACCCAGCTCTACTGTGCAAAGCTGCTGCTGCTGCTGCTAGGACTGAAGATTGCCTCCCACTCTTCCACCCTACCCCTGGCTGTGTCCGAGTCCTGGTACTTGGTACCTTGTTGTGTAGATTGACATTAAATAAAAAAACACCACTAGCACCACAGGAGGTGACTGCAGAATTACAGGTGCCACCCTTTATGATCTACTGCAGGGAGTGCTCCTGCTTCTGCTGCTGGTCCTGATCCCCTGGTGGGAGGAGAGGGGAGGTAAGGGTAGGGCTGATACCCTTACAGGCTGCAGGTTATCTCAGTATGTGTGTCCTACAGGTGATGCCCTTGCATCATGTGCCTGTCAGCTTGATGCCCTAACAGTTTGTGCCTGTCAGCCTGACGCCCTTAAAAGTGTTCGGGCTTATGCTCTTACAGGCAGTGGGGCTTATGTCCTTACAGTTGGTTGGGGTTATGCCCTTACAGTATGTCAGCCTGATGCCCTTACAGTGTGTGCCTGTCAGCCTGATGCCCTTACAGTTGGTGGGGCTTATGCCCTTACAGTGTGTGCCTGTCAGCCTGATGCCCTTACAGTGTGTGCCTGTCAGCCTGATGCCTTTACAGTGTGTGCCTGTCAGCCTGATGCCCTTACAGGTGGTGGGGCTTATGCCCTTACAGTGTGTGCCTGTTAGCCTGATGCCTTTACAGTGTGTGCCTGTCAGCCTGATGCCCTTACAGGTGGTGGGGCTTATGCCCTTACAGTGTGTGCCTGTCAGCCTGATGCCCTTACAGTGTGTGCCTGTCAGCCTGATGCCCTTACAGTGTGTGCCTGTCAGCCTGATGCCCTTACAGGTGGTGGGGCTACATAAATCAGTGCTCCACAAGAGTACTGTGGTACATCAATGTTATAAAGATCCAGGGGCTGTGGGTACTGCCCTGCTGCAGGTCATAGATACTCGAACAATAGTAGATCGGGTGTGGTTAGTACTGCCCCGCTGTAGGCCCTAGCACCACGGTAATCAGTGTTATATAGATCCAGGTATGTTGTATCCTGGCCCACTGTACATCCTAGATACTGGTGAGTACTGCCTCACTCTAGGTCTTAGTGATAAAGCCCTCAGACAGCAGAGGCAGGAGAGACACAGACAGACAGCGCATGCGTCTACCCTGCACGCCCACACCTCCCCCTTCTCCTCTACCCACTCCCAGACCTACGCCTTCCCTGCATAGTCCTCTGTGGCACCTGATGCTGCCGTTAGAGCCCTCACCCACTGTAAGGGCTCAGACAGAGAATTGTGGTGGGGCTTGTAGAAGGTGAGGCTTATGCCCTTATAGAAGGTGGGGCTTATGCCCTTATATCCTTATAGAAGGTGGGGCTTATGTCCTTATAGAGGGTGGGGCGTATGTCCTTATAGAAGCTAGGGCTTATGTCCTTATGTCGTTATAGAAGGTGGGGCTTATGTCCTTATGTCCTCATAGAAGGTGGGGCCTATGTCCTTATGGCCTTATAGAAGCTGGGGCTTATGTCCTAATGTCCTTATAGAAGGTGGGCTTATGTCCTAATGCCCTTATAGAAGGTGGGCTTATGTCCTAATGTCCTTATAGAAGGTAAGGCTTATGTCCTAATGTCCTTATAGAAGCTAGGGCTTATGTCCTTATGTCGTTATAGAAGGTGGGGCTTATGTCCTTATGTCCTCATAGAAGGTGGGGCCTATGTCCTAATGTCCTTATAGAAGGTGGGGCTTATGTCCTAATGTCCTTATAGAAGCTAGGGCTTATGTCCTTATGTCGTTATAGAAGGTGGGGCTTATGTCCTAATGTCCTTATAGAAGCTGGGGCTTATGTCCTAATGTCCTTATAGAAGGTGGGCTTATGTCCTAATGTCCTTATAGAAGGTGGGCTTATGTCCTAATGCCCTTATAGAAGGTGGGCTTATGTCCTAATGCCCTTATAGAAGGTAAGGCTTATGTCCTAATGTCCTTATAGAAGCTAGGGCTTATGTCCTTATGTCGTTATAGAAGGTGGGGCTTATGTCCTAATGTCCTTATAGAAGGTGGGCTTATGTCCTAATGCCCTTATAGAAGGTGGGCTTATGTCCTAATGCCCTTATAGAAGGTGGGGCTTATGTCCTAATGTCCTTATAGAAGGTGGGCTTATGTCCTAATGTCCTTATAGAAGGTGGGGCTTATGTCCTAATGTCCTTATAGAAGGTGGGGCTTATGTCCTAATGCCCTTATAGAAGGTGTCAGGGGTAAGGGTGTATGTCTTAGATGTGGTAGGGTCTTAAATGGCCGTGCATGGAGTCAGACCCATGACCTGGCTGTGGGTATGTCCTTCCAGGCTAAGGCCCCATAGGCTGTGTCCTTATTGGGAAGGGGCCTGTTTCCACGAGTGGACTGTGTTCCAATAAACATGGCCTTAATCCATGCTATAATGTTTGCAGGTGTTATGTCCTCATTGGGTCCACATACAAACATAGGGGGCATACAATAACCATGCCCTAACCACTACACCATGCCCTAACCACTACACCACTCTAATGCTTTGACCCTCTAGCACTTTGCAACAGAGCATATTCCTACGGTGATATGCTGCTCTTATACAATGCATATCTCATGGGATAATGTGCAAGATTAATGACGTTGTTCACTCTCTCATAGAGAGCAGACCTCTGGTGACATTCACACTTAGACCCTACTAGGTCACTGCCAGTTAGACTTAGACTCCCCAGTACTCTGCATCTTCAACTACTTCCCTACCAGTCTTGTAATATGCAGGGCAGTAGCTGCTATACTCCAGGCACCGCTAGCATTGCCTGGTCCTCTACCTGTAGCCCTCACTACTTAATGCCGCTACTCTGCTAACCTGGCCACCTGCTACACTGGTACTCCGTGCCTAGGTGACTAGTTCTCTGTGGTGTCCCTGCTGCACTAGGTGTGCCTCCAGCATGGGTGGTCCCCTGCACCACCAGCATTGCCTGAGGGGCATTCAATAGGCCGCACGCCCAGCAGTTGGTGCGCGCCTGGACCTGAACGCGCTTGCACTCCATCTACCAGAGGAGGTGCGCCTGTGGCGCGCGCCGTGTGGCTGGCATGCGGCTAATGAATACCCCTCTGATTTACACTCCTCAAGCTCCTGCTACACTGGCACCCTGTACATAGGGGACTGGTTCTCTGTGGTCTCCATGCTCTGTGCAGGAAGTAGGATAGTGGTGCTATGGTGTACTGCTGCAACCTGGTTGGCGTCTTCAGCACTAATCAAGGTGTGCATGGTGACGGCACGTGTCGGGGGAGAGGACGAGAGAGAGAATAGATTGGCAGTCTGTGAGGGACTGAGTGGGTGTGTGAGTGTGGATGGTTGTGGGTGTGGATGTGTTGAGGGTGGCTTTGGATGTTGGTTATTAAGACTGTTAGTGTGGGAGTGAGTGTGGGGGTGAGTATTGGGTGAATGTGGGGGTGAGTGTGGGATTGAGTGTTGGGTGAATGTGGGGGTGAGTGTGGGGTGAGTGTGGGGTGAGTGTGGGGGTTAGTGTGGGGGTGAGTGAGGGGGTGAGTGTGAGGGTGAGTGTGGGAGTGAGTGTGGGGGTGAGTGTGGGGTGAGTGTGGGGTAAGTGTGGGAGTGAGTGTGGGGTGAGTGTGGGGGTGAGTGTGGGGGTGAGTGTGGGGGTGAGTGTGGGGGTGAGTGTGGGGGTGGGTGTGGGGGTGAGTGTGGGGGTGAGTGTGGGGTGAGTGTGGGGGTGAGTGTGGGGTGAGTGTGAGGGTGAGTGTGGGGTGAGTGTGAGGGTGAGTGTGGGAATGTGGGGGTGAGTGTGGGGGTGAGTGTGGGGTGAGTGTGAGGGTGAGTGTGGGAGTGAGTGTGGGGGTAAGTGGGGGGGGGTGAGTGTGGGGGGTGAGTGGGGGGTGAGTGGGGGTGAGTGTGGGGGTGAGTGTGGGGGTTAGTGTGGGGATGAGTGTGGGAGTGTGGGGTGAGTGTGGGGTGAGTGTGGGGGTGAGTGTGGGGGTGAGTGTGGGGGTGAGTGTGGGGATGAGTGTGGGAGTGTGGGGTGAGTGTGGGGGGAGTGTGTGGTGAGTGTGGGGTGAGTGTGGGGGTGAGTGTGGGGTGAGTGTGGGGTGAGTGTGGGAGTGAGTGTGGGGTGAGTGAGGGGGTGAGTGTGGGGGTGAGTGTGGGGGTGAGTGTGGGGTGAGTGTGGGGGTGAGTGTGGGGGTGAGTGTGGGGGTGAGTGTGGGGTGAGTGTGGGGGTGAGTGTGGGGGTGAGTGTGGGGTGAGTGTGTGGGTGAGTGTAGGGTGAGTGTGAGGGTGAGTGTGGGGGGTGAGTGTGGGGGGTGAGTGTGGGCGTGGGTGTGGGGGTGAGTGTGGGGGTGAGTGTGGGGTGAGTCTTGTAATATGCAGGGCAGTAGCTGCTATACTCCAGGCACCGCTAGCATTGCCTGGTCCTCTACCTGTAGCCCTCACTACTTAATGCCGCTACTCTGCTAACCTGGCCACCTGCTACACTGGTACTCCGTGCCTAGGTGACTAGTTCTCTGTGGTGTCCCTGCTGCACTAGGTGTGCCTCCAGCATGGGTGGTCCCCTGCACCACCAGCATTGCCTGAGGGGCATTCAATAGGCCGCACGCCCAGCAGTTGGTGCGCGCCTGGACCTGAACGCGCTTGCACTCCATCTACCAGAGGAGGTGCGCCTGTGGCGCGCGCCGTGTGGCTGGCATGCGGCTAATGAATACCCCTCTGATTTACACTCCTCAAGCTCCTGCTACACTGGCACCCTGTACATAGGGGACTGGTTCTCTGTGGTCTCCATGCTCTGTGCAGGAAGTAGGATAGTGGTGCTATGGTGTACTGCTGCAACCTGGTTGGCGTCTTCAGCACTAATCAAGGTGTGCATGGTGACGGCACGTGTCGGGGGAGAGGACGAGAGAGAGAATAGATTGGCAGTCTGTGAGGGACTGAGTGGGTGTGTGAGTGTGGATGGTTGTGGGTGTGGATGTGTTGAGGGTGGCTTTGGATGTTGGTTATTAAGACTGTTAGTGTGGGAGTGAGTGTGGGGGTGAGTATTGGGTGAATGTGGGGGTGAGTGTGGGGTGAGTGTGGGGTGAGTGTGGGGGTTAGTGAGGGGGTGAGTGTGGGGGGTGAGTGTGAGGGTGAGTGTGGGGGTGAGTGTGGGGTGAGTGTGGGGTGAGTGTGAGGGTGAGTGTGGGAGTGAGTGTGGGGGTGAGTGTGGGGTGAGTGTGGGGTGAGTGTGGGGGTTAGTGAGGGGGTGAGTGTGGGGGGTGAGTGTGAGGGTGAGTGTGGGGGTGAGTGTGGGGTGAGTGTGGGGTGAGTGTGAGGGTGAGTGTGGGAGTGAGTGTGGGGGTGAGTGTGGGGTGAGTGTGGGGTGAGTGTGGGGATGAGTGTGGGGGTGAGTGTGGGGGTGAGTGTGGGGGTGAGTGTGGGGGTGAGTGTGGGGTGAGTGTGGGGTGAGTGTGGGGGTGAGTGAGGGGGTGAGTGTGAGGGTGAGTGTGGGAGTGAGTGTGGGGGTGAGTGTGGGGTGAGTGTGGGGTAAGTGTGGGAGTGAGTGTGGGGTGAGTGTGGGGGTGAGTGTGGGGGTGAGTGTGGGGGTGAGTGTGGGGGTGAGTGTGGGGGTGGGTGTGGGGGTGAGTGTGGGGGTGAGTGTGGGGTGAGTGTGGGGGTGAGTGTGGGGTGAGTGTGAGGGTGAGTGTGGGGTGAGTGTGAGGGTGAGTGTGGGAATGTGGGGGTGAGTGTGGGGGTGAGTGTGGGGTGAGTGTGAGGGTGAGTGTGGGAGTGAGTGTGGGGGTAAGTGGGGGGGGGTGAGTGTGGGGGGTGAGTGGGGGGTGAGTGGGGGTGAGTGTGGGGGTGAGTGTGGGGGTTAGTGTGGGGATGAGTGTGGGAGTGTGGGGTGAGTGTGGGGTGAGTGTGGGGGTGAGTGTGGGGGTGAGTGTGGGGGTGAGTGTGGGGATGAGTGTGGGAGTGTGGGGTGAGTGTGGGGGGAGTGTGTGGTGAGTGTGGGGTGAGTGTGGGGGTGAGTGTGGGGTGAGTGTGGGGTGAGTGTGGGAGTGAGTGTGGGGTGAGTGAGGGGGTGAGTGTGGGGGTGAGTGTGGGGGTGAGTGTGGGGTGAGTGTGGGGGTGAGTGTGGGGGTGAGTGTGGGGGTGAGTGTGGGGTGAGTGTGGGGGTGAGTGTGGGGGTGAGTGTGGGGTGAGTGTGTGGGTGAGTGTAGGGTGAGTGTGAGGGTGAGTGTGGGGGGTGAGTGTGGGGGGTGAGTGTGGGCGTGGGTGTGGGGGTGAGTGTGGGGGTGAGTGTGGGGTGAGTGTGGGGGTGAGTGTGGGGTGAGTGTGGGGGTGAGTGTGGGGTGAGTGTGGGGGTTAGTGTGGGGGTGAGTATGGGGTGAGTGTGAGGGTGAGTGTGGGGGTGAGTGTGGGGTGAGTGTGGGGGTGAGTGTGAGGGTGAGTGTGGGGGTGAGTGTGGGGGGTGAGTGTGGGGGTGAGTGTGGGGTGAGTGTGGAGTGAGTGAGGGGGTGAGTGTGGGGGTGAATGTGGGGGTGAGTTTGATGGTGAGTGTGGGGGTGAGTGTGGGGGTGAGTGTGGGGTGAGTGTGTGGGTGAGTGTAGGGTGAGTGTGAGGGTGAGTGTGGGGGGTGAGTGTGGGGGGTGAGTGTGGGCGTGGGTGTGGGGGTGAGTGTGGGGGTGAGTGTGGGGTGAGTCTTGTAATATGCAGGGCAGTAGCTGCTATACTCCAGGCACCGCTAGCATTGCCTGGTCCTCTACCTGTAGCCCTCACTACTTAATGCCGCTACTCTGCTAACCTGGCCACCTGCTACACTGGTACTCCGTGCCTAGGTGACTAGTTCTCTGTGGTGTCCCTGCTGCACTAGGTGTGCCTCCAGCATGGGTGGTCCCCTGCACCACCAGCATTGCCTGAGGGGCATTCAATAGGCCGCACGCCCAGCAGTTGGTGCGCGCCTGGACCTGAACGCGCTTGCACTCCATCTACCAGAGGAGGTGCGCCTGTGGCGCGCGCCGTGTGGCTGGCATGCGGCTAATGAATACCCCTCTGATTTACACTCCTCAAGCTCCTGCTACACTGGCACCCTGTACATAGGGGACTGGTTCTCTGTGGTCTCCATGCTCTGTGCAGGAAGTAGGATAGTGGTGCTATGGTGTACTGCTGCAACCTGGTTGGCGTCTTCAGCACTAATCAAGGTGTGCATGGTGACGGCACGTGTCGGGGGAGAGGACGAGAGAGAGAATAGATTGGCAGTCTGTGAGGGACTGAGTGGGTGTGTGAGTGTGGATGGTTGTGGGTGTGGATGTGTTGAGGGTGGCTTTGGATGTTGGTTATTAAGACTGTTAGTGTGGGAGTGAGTGTGGGGGTGAGTATTGGGTGAATGTGGGGGTGAGTGTGGGATTGAGTATTGGGTGAATGTGGGGGTGAGTGTGGGGTGAGTGTGGGGTGAGTGTGGGGGTTAGTGAGGGGGTGAGTGTGGGGGGTGAGTGTGAGGGTGAGTGTGGGGGTGAGTGTGGGGTGAGTGTGGGGTGAGTGTGAGGGTGAGTGTGGGAGTGAGTGTGGGGGTGAGTGTGGGGTGAGTGTGGGGTGAGTGTGGGGATGAGTGTGGGGGTGAGTGTGGGGGTGAGTGTGGGGGTGAGTGTGGGGGTGAGTGTGGGGTGAGTGTGGGGTGAGTGTGGGGGTGAGTGAGGGGGTGAGTGTGAGGGTGAGTGTGGGAGTGAGTGTGGGGGTGAGTGTGGGGTGAGTGTGGGGTAAGTGTGGGAGTGAGTGTGGGGTGAGTGTGGGGGTGAGTGTGGGGGTGAGTGTGGGGGTGAGTGTGGGGGTGAGTGTGGGGGTGGGTGTGGGGGTGAGTGTGGGGGTGAGTGTGGGGTGAGTGTGGGGGTGAGTGTGGGGTGAGTGTGAGGGTGAGTGTGGGGTGAGTGTGAGGGTGAGTGTGGGAATGTGGGGGTGAGTGTGGGGGTGAGTGTGGGGTGAGTGTGAGGGTGAGTGTGGGAGTGAGTGTGGGGGTAAGTGGGGGGGGGGTGAGTGTGGGGGGTGAGTGGGGGGTGAGTGGGGGTGAGTGTGGGGGTGAGTGTGGGGGTTAGTGTGGGGATGAGTGTGGGAGTGTGGGGTGAGTGTGGGGTGAGTGTGGGGGTGAGTGTGGGGGTGAGTGTGGGGGTGAGTGTGGGGATGAGTGTGGGAGTGTGGGGTGAGTGTGGGGGGAGTGTGTGGTGAGTGTGGGGTGAGTGTGGGGGTGAGTGTGGGGTGAGTGTGGGGTGAGTGTGGGAGTGAGTGTGGGGTGAGTGAGGGGGTGAGTGTGGGGGTGAGTGTGGGGGTGAGTGTGGGGTGAGTGTGGGGGTGAGTGTGGGGGTGAGTGTGGGGGTGAGTGTGGGGTGAGTGTGGGGGTGAGTGTGGGGGTGAGTGTGGGGTGAGTGTGTGGGTGAGTGTAGGGTGAGTGTGAGGGTGAGTGTGGGGGGTGAGTGTGGGGGGTGAGTGTGGGCGTGGGTGTGGGGGTGAGTGTGGGGGTGAGTGTGGGGTGAGTGTGGGGGTGAGTGTGGGGTGAGTGTGGGGGTGAGTGTGGGGTGAGTGTGGGGGTTAGTGTGGGGGTGAGTATGGGGTGAGTGTGAGGGTGAGTGTGGGGGTGAGTGTGGGGTGAGTGTGGGGGTGAGTGTGAGGGTGAGTGTGGGGGTGAGTGTGGGGGGTGAGTGTGGGGGTGAGTGTGGGGTGAGTGTGGAGTGAGTGAGGGGGTGAGTGTGGGGGTGAATGTGGGGGTGAGTTTGATGGTGAGTGTGGGGGTGAGTGTGGGGGTGAGTGTGGGGTTGAGTGTGGGGGTGAGTGTGGGAGTGAGTGTGGGGGTGAGTGTGGGGTGAGTGTGGGGGTGAGTGTGGGGTGAGTGTGGGGTGAGTGTGGAGTGAGTGTGGGGGTGAGTGTGGGGTGAGTGTGGGGGGTGAGTGTGGGGGTGAGTGTGGGGGTGAGTGTGGGGGTGAGTGTGGGTGTGAGTGTGAGGGTGAGTAAGGGGGTGAGTGTGGGGTGAGTGTGGGGTGAGTGTGTGGGTGAGTGGAGAGTGAGTGTGAGGGTGAGTGTGGGGGTGAGTGTGGGGGTGGGTGTGGGGGTGAGTGTGGGGGTGGGTGTGGGGGTGAGTGTGGGGGTGAGTGTGGGGTTGGGTGTGGGGGTGAGTGTGGGGGTGAGTGTGGGGTGAGTGTGGGAGTGAGTGTGGGGTGAGTGTGGGGGTGAGTGTGGGGTGAGTGTGGGGGTGAGTGTGGGGGTGAGTGTGGGAGTGAGTGTGGGGGTGAGTGTTGGGGTGTGTGGGGGGGGGGTGAGTGTGGGGGTGAGTGTGGGGGTGAGTGTGGGGTGAGTGTGGGGGTGAGTGAGGGGGTGAGTGAGGGGGTGAGTGTTGGGGTGAGTGTGGGAGTGAGTGTGGGGGTGAGTGTTGGGGTGAGTGTAGGGGTGAGTGTGGGGGTGAGTGTGGGGGGGGTGGGTGTCGGGTGAGTGTGGGAGTGAGTGTGGGGGTGAGTGTGGGGGTGAGTGTGGGGGTGAGTGTGGGGGTGAGTGTGGGAGTGAGTGTGGGTTGAGTGTGGGGTGAGTGTGGGGGTGAGTGTGGGGGGGTGGGTGTGGGGTGAATGTGGGGGTGAGTGTAGGGGTGAGTGTTGGGGTGAGTGTGGGGGTGAGTGTGGGGGTGAGTGTGGGGGGTGGGTGTGGGGTGAGTGTGGGAGTGAGTGTGGGGGTGAGTGAGGGGGTGAGTGTGGGGGTGAGTGTGGGGGTGAGTGTGGGGGTGAGTGTGGGGGTGACTGTGGGGGTGAGTGAGGGGGTGAGTGAGGGGGTGAGTGAGGGGGTGAGTGAGGGGGTGAGTGTGGGAGTGGCAATGATGGGAGTGGCAGAAATGGGAGTGGCAGAGATGGGAGTGGTAGATATGTGAAGTGGCAGAGATGAGAGTGGCAGAGATGATAGTGGCAGAGATGAGAGTGACAGAGATGTGAGTGGCAGAGATGGGAGTGGCAATGATGGGAGTGGCAGAGATGGGAGTGACAGAGATGAGAGTGGCAGAGATGTGAGTGGCAGAGATGGGAGTGGCAGAGATGGGAGTGGCAATGATGGGAGTGGCATAAATGGGAGTGGCAGAGATGGGAGTGGTAGAGATGAGAGTGACAGAGATGTGAGTGGCAGAGATGTGAGTGGCAGAGATGGGAGTGGCAATGATGGGAGTGGCAGAAATGGGAGTCGCAGAGATGGGAGTGGTAGATATGTGAAGTGGCAGAGATGAGAGTGGCAGAGATGATAGTGGCAGATATGAGAGTGGCAGAAATGGAAGTGACAGAGATGAGAGTGGCAGAGATGGGAGTGGCAGAGATGGGAGTGGCAGAGATGGGAGTGGCAGAGATGGGAGTGGCAGAGATGGGAGTGGCAGAGATGGGAGTGGCAGATATAAGACTGGCAGGGATATGAACCAATCTAACCCAGCCCCAGGGGAGTACACTGCACTCTTCTTCTCACAATGACACCACTATAGTTCTACACCCTGCACTCTGCTTCTCACAATGACACCACTATAGTTCTACACCCTGCACTCTGCTTCTCACAATGACACCACTTTAGTTCTACACACTGCACTCTGCCTCTCACAATGACACCACTATAGTTTTACAATGCACGTTGCTTCTCACAATGACCCCACTATAGTTCTACATATGGCACCTTACTGTGATTCTGACAGTGACTATGTCACTCCCTCTGCACACTTAGAGCATCAAGTGATTACTGGACAGAATGATAGAATCTCTTGTGCTGCAGACTTTAGAAGTGGGGCAGAAAAATAATTACAGATTTCTCTGTTGATGCCTGCAAACTAGAGTTGTGACATAGACACAATATTACAGACATGATCCGCTGCCTTCATTGCCTCTGTACTGTTGTCTTTCCATCATAGAAGCCTGCTGCAGGGCATGTTCTCATGTTGTCATAATGCAGCACTAGGACTACAGGGGGATGTTTCACAATGTTCCTATGTAGTCATAATGCAGCATCAGGACTACAGGGGGGTGTTTCACCATGTTCTGATGTAGTCATAATGCAGCACTAGGACTACAGGGGGGTGTTTCACCATGTTCTGATGTAGTCATAATCCAGCACTAGGACTACAGGGGGGTGTTTCACCATGTTCTGATGTAGTCATAATGCAGCACTAGGACTACAGGGGGGTGTTTCACCATGTTGTGATGTAGTCAGAATCCAGCACCAGGAATACAGGGGGGGTGTTTCACCATGTTCTGATGTAGTCATAATGCAGCACCAGGACTACTGGGGGGTGTTTCACCATGTTTTGATGTAGTCATAATGCAGCACTAGGACTACAGGGGGGTGTTTCACCATGTTCTGATGTAGTCATAATGCAGCACTAGGACTACTGGGGGGTGTTTCACCATGTTCTGATGTAGTCATAATGCAGCACCAGGAATACAGGGGGGGTGTTTCACCATGTTCTGATGTAGTCATAATGCAGCACCAGGACTACAGGGGGGTGTTTCACCATGTTCTGATGTAGTCATAATGCAGCACCAGGACTACAGGGGGGTGTTTCACCATGTTCTGATGTAGTCATAATGCAGCACCAGGACTACAGGGGGGTGTTTCACCATGTTCTGATGTAGTCATAATGCAGCACCAGGACTACAGGGCGGTGTTTCACCATGTTTTGATGTAGTCATAATGCAGCACTAGGACTACAGGGGGGTGTTTCACCATGTTCTGATGTAGTCATAATGCAGCACTAGGACTACAGGGGGTTGTTTCACCATGTTCTGATGTAGTCATAATGCAGCACTAGGACTACAGGGGGTTGTTTCACTATGTTCTGATGTACTCATAATCCAGCACCAGGACTACAGGGGGGTGTTTCACCATGTTCTGATGCAGTCAGAATCCAGCACCAGGACTACAGGGGAGTGTTTCACCATGTTCTGATGCAGTCAGAATCCAGCACCAGGACTACAGGGGAGTGTTTCACCATGTGCTGATGCAGTTAGAATCCAGCACCAGGACTACAGGGGGCTCTACAAATATTACAGCAAATGACATGCAAGTACTATAAAAGAAATACTCTCAGATTAGCATTTACACTGCATATCATGATCTCAAGCTTATTGAACCTACCCAATATTATGATTTGAAGCTCATTGAACCTACCCAATATCATGAACTTAAGCTTATTGAACCTACCCAATATCATGAACTAAAGCTTATTGAACCTACCCAATATCATGAACTAAAGCTTGTTGAACCTACCCAATATCATGAACTAAAGCTCATTGAACCTACCCAATATCATGATCTAAAGCTCATTGAACCTACCCAATATCATGATCTAAAGCTTGTTGAATCTACCCAATATTATGAACTAAAGCTTATTGAACCTACCCAATATCATGAACTAAAGCTTGTTGAACCTACCCAATATCATGAACTAAAGCTTATTGAACCTACCCAATATCATGAACTAAAGCTTGTTTAACCTACCCAATATCATGAACTAAAGCTCATTGAACCTACCCAATATCATGATCTAAAGCTCATTGAACCTACCCAATATCATGATCTAAAGCTTATTGAACCTACCCAATATCATGAACTAAAGTTTATTGAACCTACCCAATATCATGATCTAAAGCTTATTACTAAGATTAATAACTAATCGTTAAGATTTCAATAGCCAATCTAACCAACATCAGTTAGATGTACTGGTCAATAGTGAGTAGTTTATAACACAATATATAACACAGTCATGCTGGTGCTGTGAAATATTGTAAAAATGTATATATATATATATTATATATATATATATATATATATATATATATATATATATATATAAAATATGTAATATCAGCAGGGCATCATAGGGGTGGTGCTCTGTTCTGTAATAGCTTGTCGATATATGTTATGACCTGCTGCACAAATATCTACTAGCACCTGAGGCATTTTCTGCTACCGCAGAAAAACCTCCCTACATACCAACTATTAGGACTTCTACAACATGTAGCTGTAGACAGAAGTGTTTCTATAATAGCTGGACTTAAGTTCTACCATAGCTGTATGGAGCTGGGCAGGTTGACCCTATTGAACCCTATGTTAACCAGAATGAGGCACTGGGCAGGTGATCTGCTGGATCACCGCCCAGTTCTAGGCCTACTCCAGTATCGCCCGGTCGGGATTCTAGGGAATACCTCTCTCGTGTATGGGGATGATGGTCCCCATTTTCTGGGGAAGATTACTACGCGAGGTACCTGCCTACAAATAAGCACTTCAGCAACCAGCGGAAAAAACTTCTTTAACCCACAAACGCTAGGTGCCAGAGACGACTCACGCTAGTGGTCGAGCTGGGGCCAGATTGGGCCTACTCTCAAAGTCTAGCCTCCCTGTTTAGTGTATAAATTATATCTAATCCTAAGAGAAGGACCCACTGTAAAGAATGATCAAGTTATATAGTACTAATGACGGGGTGCTAGCCATTCCTTCCTATTAACAGGGAATGGAACATAATAGCCTAGCCCTAGTATAGTACTACTATTAGTAGTACTACTACATGCAGGAGTACAGGTAAACAGCCCCATACCAGGCCAGCCTTACACTTACACTCAGTGTTGGGTGACTAGTCATACTTTGTGAACCTTGTGATTTTGTATAGTTTTACAGGACTGCCATTAGAGTTTTTTTTTAACAAGGGGAGGGGGATAATCTTGGAAGGCTATGATAGAACACTGATCACTCCCTGTGTGTCGGGGTTGGGCCACATATGGTAGTGATCAGTTAGACAGATCTAGATATGTGATGCGGCTGAATTTCTGCACCTTAGAGCTTTCAGTAATAACAGGGACATAGTCTGTGTAGTGTCATATATATCATTATGTCCTCACCTCAGTACAACAAGGTTCAAACTGCATCAACAAGGTAATAGTGTAGAATGGCGTGTCCAAAATAGACCTCCCGTAGGAATTTCTTGTCAACATTTTTTTTTGCAGATTTGGAAAGGTTATAGACATGGAAAACAGGAAATTTTAGGGTCAAAACTTTTCCCGCCCCTGAACTCCGTTTTTAGGGCCCTTTTCAAAATGGCCACCACCAAATGGAATTTGGCTCATATGCCATGGTTGTTGGTCAGTTTGAAGTAGCAGATCACTGCGGGCGTCGTGCGATACGGCACCTGATCGGCGCGTGAGATAACTCTCAAAAATTCTCCCCACTCGTGAACATTTGCCTATGTGTTACTGAGTGAATACTACATGTAGACATGTGTGGTAAATAGATGTGTTACTGAGTGAATACTACATGTAGACGTGTGTGGTAAATAGATGTGTTACTGACTGAATACTACATGTAGACGTGTATGATAAATAGATGTGTTACTGAGTGAATACTACATTTAGACGTGTGTGCTAAATAGATGTGTTACTGAGTGATTACTACATGTAGACGTGTGTGCTAAATAGATGTGTTACTGAGTGATTACTACATGTAGACGTCTGTGGTAAATAGATGTGTTACTGACTGAATACTACATGTAGATGTGTGTGGTAAATAGATGTGTTAATTTGTGAGTGATTACTACATGTAGACGTGTGTGGTAAATAAATGTATTACTGAGTGAATACTACATGTAGACGTGTGTGGTAAATAGATGTGTTACTGAGCGAATAATATATGTAGACGTGTGTGGTATATATATGTGTTAATTTGTGAGTGAATACTACATGTACACGTGTGTGGTAAATAGATGTGTTACTGAGTGATTACTACATGTAGACATGTATGGTAAATAGATGTGTTACTGAGTGAATACTACATGTACACGTGTGTGGTAAATAGATGTGTTACTGAGTGAATACTACATGTAGACGTGTGTGCTAAATAGATGTGTTACTGAGTGAATACTACATGTAGACGTGTGTGGTAAATAGATGTGTTACTGAGTGATTACTACATGTAGACAGGTGTGGTAAATAGATGTGTTACTGAGTGAATACTACATGTAGACGTGTGTGGTAAATAGATGTGTTAATTTGTGAGTGAATACTACATGTAGACATGTGTGGTAAATAGATGTGTTACTGAGTGAATACTACATGTAGACATGTGTGGTAAATAGATGTGTTACTGAGTGAATACTACATGTAGACGTGTGTGGTAAATAGATGTGTTAATTTGTGAGTGAATACTACGTGGAGACATGTGTGGTAAATAGATGTGTTACTGAGCGAATAATATATGTAGACATGTGTGGTAAATAGATGTGGTAATTTGTGAGTGAATACTACAAGGAGACATGTGTGGTAAATAGATGTAGTAATTTGTGAGTGAATACTACATGTAGACGTGTGTGCTAAATAGATGTGTTACTGAGTGAATACTACATGTACACGTGTGTGGTAAATAGATGTGTTACTGAGTGAATACTACATGGAGACGTGTGTGGTAAATAGATGTAGTAATTTGTGAGTGATTACTACATGTACACGTGTGTGGTAAATAGATGTGTTACTGAGTGAATACTACATGAAGACGTGTGTGGTAAATAGATGTGTTAATTTGTGAGTGAATACTACATGTAGACATGTGTGGTAAATAGATGTGTTAATTTGTGAGTGAATACTACATGTACACGTGTGTGGTAAATAGATGTGTTACTGAGTGATTACTACATGTAGACATGTGTGGTAAATAGATGTGTTACTGAGTGAATACTACATGTAGACATGTGTGGTAAATAGATGTGTTACTGAGTGAATACTACATGTAGACGTGTGTGGTAAATAGATCTGTTAATTTGTGAGTGAATACTACATGTAGACATGTGTGGTAAATAGATGTGTTAATTTGTGAGTGAATACTACGTGGAGACATGTGTGGTAAATAGATGTGTTACTGAGCGAATAATATATGTAGACATGTGTGGTAAATAGATGTGGTAATTTGTGAGTGAATACTACATGGAGACATGTGTGGTAAATAGATGTGTTAATTTGTGAGTGAATACTACATGTAGACATGTGTGGTAAATAGATGTGTTACTGAGTGATTACTACATGTAGACGTGTGTGGTAAATAGATGTGTTAATTTGTGAGTGAATACTACATGTAGACATGTGTGGTATATAGATGTGTTAATTTGTGAGTGAATACTACATGTAGACGTGTGTGGTAAATAGATGTGTAATTTGTGAGTGAATACTATATGTGGACTTGTGTGGTAAACATATGTGTTAATTTGTGACGTCTATGGTGGACAATTCAAAAAAGACTATTTCTTAATCCTATTGTGTATTCTACAGAAAACGCTGTCTTGACAATTTTAGCTAGGGTCGTATTACATTGTGAAGACATCCATCAAATACCATTATTACACATTGATTTGTTTTCCATCTGGGTATACTGGGGTCACTAATGTCATTACTCTGAGTCCCAATGCCCCAGACCTATAGATACATGCCCTCTCTCAACCTAACACTAAGCTGATACAATGACATCCAGGTGTAGAGGAAAAATTAGCGCACAATGGTTTGCAACTATAGCTTCCCTCATGGCCACATCCAGTGTTTATGGGTGGTCTGTCATTGGGCTTTATCCTTTAAATTCTAGAATCCATCTCTATTGGTAATACACTTGATGAAGCGGAGTCCATCAATAGGCAGTGGAGGTGGCCACTCAAAGCACCTTTATAATACCTCACACACAGATGGTGGAGGTTTACAACACCTTTATAATACCTCACACACAGATGGTGGAGGTTTACAACACTGTTATAATATCTCACACACTGATGGTGGGGGTTTACAACACTGATATAATAACTCCCACACCGATGGTGGAGGTGGCCATTTACAACACTGTTATAATACCCCACACAGCGATGGTGGAGGTTTAAAACACCGTTATAATACCTCACATACCGATGGTGGATGTGGCCATTTATACCGTTATAATACCTCACACACCGATGGTGGAGGTTTACAACACCATTATAATACCTCACACACCGATGGTGGAGGTGGCCATTTATACCGTTATAATACCTCACACAACGATGGTGGAGGTTTAAAACACTGTAATAATACCTCACACACCGATGGTGGAGGTTTAAAACACTGTTATAATACCTCACATACCGATGGTGGATGTGGCCATTTATACCGTTATAATACCTCACACAGAAATGGTGGAGGTTTACAACACCATTATAATACCTCACACACCGATGGTGGAGGTGGCCATTTATACCGTTATAATACCTCACACAACGATGGTGGAGGTTTAAAACACTGTAATAATACCTCACACACAGTTATTATACCTTACACACCAATGTTAGTGTGACTTACCCATGGATGTATATGGCAAATGGGTGTAATTGATACTCACCTGCAAATAAGACATATACAGTTATTCAAACGCCACAGGTATTTTCTTTTAATGACTTCAACCTTGCAAAAGTAAAGAAGTTAGCTTTTATCCACCAGTCAACCCACACGTTTAAATGACTTTAAGGGTAAAGTGATTACTTTGAGCATGCAGCCCTGTGATTGGTGGATGGGGTTTGAAGTAGCAGATCTGTGATTGGGGGATGGGGTTTGAAGTAGCAGATCTATGATTGGTGGATGGGGTTCGAAGTAGCAGATCTGTGATAGGTGGATGGGGTTTGAAGTAGCAGATCTGTGATTGGTGGATGGGGTTTGAAGTAGCAGATCTGTGATTGGGGGATAGGGTTTGAAGTAGCAGATCTGTGATAGGTGGATGGGGTTTGAAGTAGCAGATCTGTGATTGGTGGATGGGGTTTGAAGTAGCAGATCTGTGATTGGGGGATAGGGTTTGAAGTAGCAGATCAGTGATAGGGAGATGGAGTTTGAAGTAGCAGATATATGATTAGTGGATTTGAGGGACTCAGAGTAGGATGCCTGAAATAAGTGGATGAGTTTTAATCAGTGGTTTGATGTAGATTCTACACATATCCGGCTGCCCAGGATGGCAAGTGATCAGATTATCAGACATAGAGTGTGGAAAATGAGGCCCCAGGCTGTAATAAGCTCACCAATTTTATCCTTTACAGATCAGGCCTGCAAGCACACCCCGTTATGCTTACACTGTAAACTGCTAATTGACCCCTACTGCTTTCTGGTGTGTGGGCACAGTACCATGTAATGCTAAATTCACCCCTTGAGGTGCTCACTGACCTGTGCTGCCACCTGGTATATGCGGGCTACACTAAGAGCTGTATGCACCCGTGTAGTGCTTACTGGCATGTGCTGTCAAGATCTCGGACCACCATAGAAGTCTGCAGTGACGACGATCATACAGTAAATGTAGGCAGTTAAGAGATGGTGGCCTCTGATTGGTCTATATTAGTGTGTGGAAATTATTGTCAGCTTCGCTATAAGGCATCAAATAAATCACTAAACTGTACTGATTCATAGAATATAAATTGTGACACACTGGCCCTTTGGTTAGGCACTGGTGGGTGGCATTAAAAAAATAGTGAGCACTGTTGAATTATTAGGTGCAGAATAGGTCAAAATGTAGGTGGGTACGCATGCAGGCCAATAGGAAAAAACTGGATTGGTCAAACCTATATTTTTTTCATCTCAGATTAAGGATAAAAGATGTATCTAAAGATTTGTGGTCATTTTGGGCGATTTGAATCATTGTAGGCGGGTTTTATCGGTGGTTGAGCTATAATAGATTATAGTGAGAAATGTTTTGGTGGTCCGAGACCTTAAGTGGTGATATGACAGTTAGCCAGCATAGCTTGGAAATGCTCAAAAAGCTTTTTTCTTAATTGGATTTGGTTAGTTTGGATAGATTAATGCTGAAAAAGGTGGAAATTTGCATGAAAAGTACGGAAAATGGAGAAAATCCAGGCTGTAGGGCTATTGGTATTATTGCGGACTTCATTGATTCTGACTTAGAGGCCTTTCTATGCACATTACCACATTTTTAGAGTTACAGGGATGGATCAATTCAAGGATTTGTGGGCAAAAATGCTGAATAATTCCCTCTTTGGGCTTTTATAACCTAATGACATGCATATTTGACAGAATGTAGGATTGAAGGACACTCAGGCCCTACTTGCTGATAGACGGTGTACAGCTCCATTGTCTAATATCAAGCCCTTGCTCAAGTCATAGAACAGTAAATATTAAAGCTTTTATCACAATATTTTACAGAGTCATTCCTAACATATCTGGGAATATGGACATAACATAAAAACAGTCATGGATAAGGAATAAATCAAGGAAAAATAGAGAAAATGTCAAAATATCTCTATTTTCAGTGCACATTTTGTCAATTTTGCATAATATTTCAACACTCCATGTACAATCTAGGGGTCAAAGCTTAGAAAAAGCAGTTGTTTCATGTAGGAGACCACCTGGACGAAATCTGTGCTGAATTTCAGGGTCCTGGGTTGAATATTTCTTGAGAAAACAAGTTAAACATGTATAGGGTGTCGGAGAGTGAAAACAGCCTGAAAAAGAGACCATTTTCCAGGGTTACGAGGGCATTGATTACCTCCATGGTCTATAGTTTAGGGGCTCACAGGGCACCTCACAAGTTAGAATTTGATGAATTACACCTAAAAGTTTGTATAAGTGGTGTTTGGGGTAAGTTTTAGTCCTGACCCCCTCCTTTAAGATCTCGGACCACCATAGAAGTCTGCAGTGACGACGATCATACAGTAAATGTAGGCAGTTAAGAGATGGTGGCCTCTGATTGGTCTATATTAGTGTGTGGAAATTATTGTCAGCTTCGCTATAAGGCATCAAATAAATCACTAAACTGTACTGATTCATAGAATATAAATTGTGACACACTGGCCCTTTGGTTAGGCACTGGTGGGTGGCATTAAAAAAATAGTGAGCACTGTTGAATTATTAGGTGCAGAATAGGTCAAAATGTAGGTGGGTACGCATGCAGGCCAATAGGAAAAAACTGGATTGGTCAAACCTATATTTTTTTCATCTCAGATTAAGGATAAAAGATGTATCTAAAGATTTGTGGTCATTTTGGGCGATTTGAATCATTGTAGGCGGGTTTTATCGGTGGTTGAGCTATAATAGATTATAGTGAGAAATGTTTTGGTGGTCCGAGACCTCAACTGGGGACTGTGTGGGGACTGCATTGGGAGCTGCGCTACCACCTGGTGTGTGGGGACGGCACTGGGAGCTGTGCTACCACCTGGTGTGTGGGGACTGCACTAGGAGCAGTGCTACCACCTGGTGTGCACTGGGAGCTGTGCTACCACCTAGTGTGTGAGGACTGCACTAGGAGCAGTGCTACCACTTGGTGTGCACTGGGAGCTGTGCCACCACCTGGTGTGTGGGGACTGCACTAGGAGCAGTGCTACCACCTGGTGTGCACTGGGAGCTGTGCTACCACCTAGTGTGTGAGGACTGCACTAGGAGCAGTGCTACCACTTGGTGTGCACTGGGAGCTGTGCCACCACCTGGTGTGTGGGGACTGCACTAGGAGCTGTGCTACCACCTGGTGTGTGGGGACTTCACTGGGAGCTGTGCTACCACCTGGTGTGTGGCGACTGCACTAGGAGCTCTGCTACCACCTGGTGTGTTGGGACTGCACTGGGAGCTGTGCCACCACCTGGTGAGTGGGGACTACACTGAGAGCTTTTCTAGCAAGTGGTGTGTGGCGACTGCACTAGGAGCTGTGCTACCACCTGGTGTGTGGCGACTGCACTAGGAGCTGTGCTACCACCTGGTGTGTGGCGACTGCACTAGGAGCTGTGCTACCACCTGGTGTGTGGGGACTTCACTGGGTGCTGTGCTACCAACTGGTGTGTGGGGACTGCACTAGGAGCTGTGCTACCACCTGGTGTGTGGGGACTGCACTAGGAGCTGTGCTACCACCTGGTGTGTGGCGACTGCACTAGGAGCTGTGCTACCACCTGGTGTGTGGCGACTGCACTAGGAGCTGTGCTACCACCTGGTGTGTGGGGACTTCACTGGGAGCTGTGATACCACCTGGTGAGTGGGGACTGCATTGGGAGCTTTTCTACCACCTGGTTTGTGGCGACTGCACTAGGAGCTGTGGTGCCACCTGGTGTTTTGGGACTGCATTGGGAGCTGTGCTACCACCTGGTGAGTGGGGACTGCACTGAGAGCTTTTCTACCACCTGGTGTGTGGGGACTGCTTTGGGAGCTGTGCTACCACCGGGTGTGGGGGCACTGCTTTGGGAGCTTTTCTACCACCTGGTGTGTGGGGACTGTACCTGGAGCTTTTCTACCACCTGGTGTGTGAGGACTGCACTGGGAGTAGTGCTATCACCTGGTGTGTTGGTACTGCATTGGGAGCTGTGCTACCACCTGGTGTATTGGGACTGTACTGGGAACGGTGCTACCACCTGGTGTGTGGTGACTGCACTGGGAGCAGTGCTTCTACCTCCTTACAGTCAGTATTTAAACAGATTTAAGACACATGAAATTTCCCTAAATATGTAATAATGACATTAAACAACTGTAATCACTTTAAATACCATTGAAGGTACATAAATAGTGAATTTATGCATTTGTAAATTTGTTAGATCCCTCCGATAATGCAGTGTTCAAGATATTCTCAGGGTGCCACATATGCTTAGAATTCCCTGACGGCAACTAAAGGTCACTATATTCACCTATACATAGTTTGTCCAATTTGTATTACAAGTTAGTCATTCCTGGCATTTGTCTGGGTAATATGAAAAGCTTTGATAATGCTGCAAATCATACTTCCAGTCCACAACAAAGAGTGACACTTTTTGCACAGTGTTAAAGCTTTATATGCATGACGTAACACAAGGACAGAATATGACATCATGGCATTACTCATCTATTTCTCTTTATCGTATTCCTCTGTTTGTATATATAATACGCTGTCTGGGCATCTGGATGGCATTTCCCAATAGTGTTATGTTGCATATTGTGGTTGCCTGTTTAATTCCCACAGTATCCCTCGTGTTTATACAAGACAGGCGCTTATTTTAATACTGATTGCTTTTAGTGCTTAAGGGTAATTTCACTACCCCTACACCCCCGGCACTTATTGGAGACCAGTGCTTATTTGAGACCCCAGTGCTTAAACGGGCCTTTATGGCAGTCCCATAGACGTCTGAGTTATGTGTGTCATATTCTTTATGAAATAAAAGGATTGTTAGAAGTGGCAGAAGTAGACTTCTTCCTCTTCTCTACAATGTGACTACTGCTAGGATGTGTGTAAGTAAGGCCTCAGAGGTAAGAATGCCCTGTACTGTTTGCCCTGTATAAGTGCCGGGGCACTCATTCATTTCAACAAGGGTTTACCCCCGGTCCTTATACAAGACTGGTGCTTGTTCAAATACATGGCGCTTATACAGGCCAATACGGTATGATTGCTGCCTCAGGTGTCCACTAATGGCTTCGACAACTCTCCTGGGATCGAGGGAAGGAAGGTAGACTGATGTGTTACCGGATGTAGCGTGATGTCACTGTCTTGGTCCTGTCCTGACCCTGTACATGTCACTTCCTTTACGTGGTAAACTGGTGTCCTGCTAACCTGAAAACTCCGGTACATTGGCCTCCGGCTGGCCTGAATACACTGTTACACTGGAATCTTGCTGGCATGAGTACACTGGTGTCCTGTTGAGTGCAGTGGTACACTGGTGTACTGCTGAATAAACTGGTGTCCTGCTAGCCTGAAAACACTGTTACACTGGTGTCCTGCTAGCCTGAAAACACTGGTACACTGATGTCCTTCTAGCCTGAGTACATTCGTACACTGGTGTCCAGCTGAGTGCACTGGTACACTGGTGTCCTGCTGAGTGCACTGGTACACTGGTGTCCTGCTGAGTGCACCGGTACACTGGTGTCCTGCTGAGTACACTAGTACACTGGTGTCCTGCTGAGTACACTAGTACACTGGTGTCCTGCAGAGTACACTGGTACACTGGTGTCCTGCTGAGTGCACTGGTACACTAATGTCCTGCTGAGTGCATTAGTACACTGGTGTCCTGCTGACTGCAATGGTACACTGGTGTCCTGCTGAGTGCACTGGTACATTGGTGTCCTGCTGAGTACACTGGTACACTGGTGAATAGCTTAGTATACTGGTACACTGGTGTCCTGCTGAGTACACTGGTACACTGGTGTCCTGCTGAGTACACTGGTACACTGGTGTCCTGCTGAGTGCACTGGTACACTAATGTCCTGCTGAGTGCACCGGTACACTGGTCTCCTGCTGAGTACACTGGTACACTGGTGTCCTGCTGACTACACTGGTACACTGGTGTCTGGCTAAATGCACTGCTACACTGGTGTCCTGCTGAGTACACTGGTACACTGGTGTCCTGCTGAGTGCACTGGTACACTGGTGTCCTGCTGAGTGCACTGGTACTGTGGTGTCAGGCTGAATGCACTGGTACACTGGTGTCCTGCTGTGTGCACTGGTACACTGGTGTCCTGCTGTGTGCACTGGTACACTGGTGTCCTGCTGAGTGCACTGGTACACTGGTGTCCTGCTGTGTGCACTGGTACACTGGTGTCCTGCTGAGTACACTGGTACACTGGTGTCCTGCTGAGTGCACTGGTACACTGGTGTCCTGCTGAGTGCACTGGTACACTGGTGTCCTGCTGAGTGCACTGGTACACTGGTGTCCTGCTGAGTACACTGGTACACTGGTGTCCTGCTGAGTACACTGGTACACTGGTGTCCTGCTGAGTACACTGGTACACTGGTGTCCTGCTGAGTACACTGGTACACTGGTGTCCTGCTGTGTGCACTGGTACACTGGTGTCCTGCTGAGTACACTGGTACACTGGTGTCCTGCTGAGTACACTGGTACACTGGTGTCCTGCTGAGTACACTGGTACACTGGTGTCCTGCTGAGTACACTGGTACACTGGTGTCCTGCTGAGTACACTGGTACACTGGTGTCCTGCCAGCATGAGTACACTGGTACACTGGTGTCCTGCTGAGTACACTGGTACACTGGTGTCCTGCTGAGTACACTGGTACACTGGTGTCCTGCTGTGTGCACTGGTACACTGGTGTCCTGCTGAGTACACTGGTACACTGGTGTCCTGCTGAGTGCACTGGTACACTGGTGTCCTGCTGAGTGCACTGGTACACTGGTGTCCTGCTGAGTGCACTGGTACACTGGTGTCCTGCTGAGTACACTGGTACACTGGTGTCCTGCTGAGTACACTGGTACACTGGTGTCCTGCTGAGTGCACTGGTACACTGGTGTCCTGCTGAGTGCACTGGTACACTGGTGTCCTGCTGAGTGCACTGGTACACTGGTGTCCTGCTGAGTACACTGGTACACTGGTGTCCTGCTGAGTACACTGGTACACTGGTGTCCTGCTGAGTGCACTGGTACACTGGTGTCCTGCTGAGTACACTGGTACACTGGTGTCCTGCTGAGTGCACTGGTACACTGGTGTCCTGCTGAGTACACTGGTACACTGGTGTCCTGCTGAGTACACTGGTACACTGGTGTCCTGCTGAGTGCACTGGTACACTGGTGTCCTGCCAGCATGAGTACATTGGGACCCAGATGGCATGTCCTTATAATGCCATGGTTGATGGTCAGTTTAGTAAAGGCCGAAACAGTGTTCTCAATCAGCTTAACAGGGTTTGATGTTTCAATACAATACGGTGATGTTCTAGTAGTTCTTATCCTGCTTTACTGGGTCAAGGTTTGATAGGTTCAATACAATACGGTGATGTTCTAGTAGTTCTCATCCTGCTTTACTGGGTCAAGGTTTGATAGGTTCAATACAATACGGTGATGTTCTAGTAGTTCTCATCCTGCTTTACTGGGTCAAGGTTTGATAGGTTCAATACAATACGGTGATGTTCTAGTAGTTCTCATCCTGCTTTACTGGGTCAAGGTTTGATAGGTTCAATACAATACGGTGATGTTTTGGTAGTTCTTATCCTGCTTTACTGGGTCAAGGTTTGATAGGTTCAATACAATACGGTGATGTTTTGGTAGTTCTTATCCTGCTTTACTGTGTCAAGGTTTGATAGGTTCAATACAATACGGTGATGTTCTAGTAGTTCTCATCCTGCTTTACTGGGTCAAGGTTTGATAGGTTCAATACAATACGGTGATGTTCTAGTAGTTCTTATCCTGCTTTACTGGGTCAAGGTTTGATAGGTTCAATACAATACGGTGATGTTCTAGTAGTTCTCATCCTGCTTTACTGGGTCAAGGTTTGATAGGTTCAATACAATACGGTGATGTTTTGGTAGTTCTTATCCTGCTTTACTGGGTCAAGGTTTGATAGGTTCAATATGGTGATGTTCTGGTAGTTCTCATCCTGCTTTACTGGGTCAAGGTTTGATAGGTTCAATACAATATGGTGATGTTCTGGTAGTTCTCATCCTGCTTTACTGTGTCAAGGTTTGATAGGTTCAATACAATATGGTGATGTTCTGGTAGTTCTCATCCTGCTTTACTGGGTCAAGGTTTGATAGGTTCAATACAATACGGTGATGTTCTGGTAGTTCTTATCCTGCTTTACAGGGTCAAGGTTTGATAGGTTCAATATGGTGATGTTCTGGTAGTTCTCATCCTGCTTTACTGTGTCAAGGTTTGATAGGTTCAATATGGTGATGTTCTGGTAGTTCTCATCCTGCTTTACTGGGTCAAGGTTTGATAGGTTCAATATGGTGATGTTCTGGTAGTTCTCATCCTGCTTTACTGGGTCAAGGTTTGATAGGTTCAATACAATACGGTGATGTTCTGGTATTTCTCATCCTGCTTTACTGGGTCAAGGTTTGATAGGTTCAATATGGTGATGTTCTGGTAGTTCTCATCCTGCTTTACAGGGTCAAGGTTTGATAGGTTCAATACGGTGATGTTCTGGTATTGTGACACATTACTTATCGTATACTGTACTGAGGATATATCACATAATTCACTTCCTCTTACACAGCTACAGAGAACAGGCTTAGCTATAGAAATAAACAGAGTACAGTTGGCACTTGCTTCCTCAGATATGGAAAATGCAAGGAAAAATGGCTGAGGAAGCAAATTATCTGAGGAGTTAAGTCCAATATAAAAGAAACCGTAGTTCCAGAGTAATCAAAGGGTCGAGGACGTGAGGGTAATCGATATATATAATATATGTTTGATAGGGAGAAAACACTTAATAGATCTGTAGTTAAACATTCAGTAGCAGCAACCCATTTATTTCTTACATTGTAGGATAGAAAAAAAAACACTTTTTGTGCCTTACTAATGTACAGGTCACACAGCACCAGTCATATGTCCCTTATACAAAACACAATATGACGTGTAAAGCTGCGTGACGCAGAGTTGTCTCTGTGTTTTTCTGTACCTTGCTGGCTTGCATACAAAGACAGATTAAAGAATGTTCATGAAAGGTGTCCATCTTTCTACAGATGTCTGTGTATGTCTATACACTCAAACAATGTACATGAAGGGTGTGTCCACCTTTCTACACATGTCTGTGTATGTATATACACACAAACAATGTTCATGAAAGGTGTCCACCTTTCTACACATGTCTGTGTATGTCTATACACACAAACAATGCTGTCCTTGTATTTTTATAAATAAAAGTCATTTTGTCATATCTTTTTCTATGTCCTGCATGTTAAAGTGTTCTCTTATTGTCAAATGCTTGCCAGTGTTTACTGTGCACATTGTTTTAACCTCTTATTTGACCCCCCCCCCCCCAGCTTTCCCGCAGGCTCAATGAAAATAAGATAAGAAGTGACCAGGTATAGGCAATCGTGACTTGAGGCATTACCCAGGCTACACACCCGTACAGCATATAGACCTGACCCGTGCCTCCACCTGATGTGTGGGAACTGCACTAAAACTGTGGTTGTGCCAGCTCTAGTTTATGCAAAGCAAATCGATTGTTTAAATTATCTATTGGTGATCGACAGTGTAATCGATCCTTGAAGTAATTTTTGCTGAAGCAGAAGCAGACTTGATAAAGTTTATGAACTCCATGTCCCACATGTCCATCACCTAGTCGCTGTAAGAGGTCATCAGGTTTTTATCACATATAACACGGGGCAAAATGAAAAGTAAATCTTGCAGAGCTGCTTTTAGTGGTGTCCCCTAATGGTCTCTGGAACTCTCCTGGGGTGGAGGAGAGGAGGAAGAGGGATATGGTATTTGATGTAGCATGATAAGACTATAGAAGTAAAGATTAAGTACTACAAGAAAAGAATCAGGTGTAATATTGGCAATATGAGGAGTTTAAATAGAGATGGTGAAGGCAAAGTGTATTTTCACAAGAGATATTTGTGGTCTATAACCAAGTTTGCTATCAGTGGTAAGCTGCAGCAATAGGCTGTCTTCATCTGGTCTAGATACACTAGTGCAGAGCAGCTGGACACCTACATCCATCACATATAGTGCAGAGCAGCTGGACACCTACATCCATCACATATAGTGCAGAGCAGCTGGACACCTACATCCAACACATATAGTGCAGAGCAGCTGGACTCCTACATCCATCACATATAGTACAGAGCAGCTGGACACCTTCATCCATCACATATAGTGCAGAGCAGCTGGACACCTACATCCAACACATATAGTACAGAGCAGCTGGACTCCTACACCCATCACATATAGTGCAGAGCAGCTGGACTCCTACATCCATCACATATAGTGCAGAGCAGCTGGACACCTACATCCAACACATATAGTGCAGAGCAGCTGGACTCCTACATCCATCACATATAGTACAGAGCAGCTGGACACCTTCATCCATCACATATAGTGCAGAGCAGCTGGACACCTACATCCAACACATATAGTGCAGAGCAGCTGGACTCCTACATCCATCACATATAGTGTATCATGATGTATTAGTGCAGAGCAGCTAGACACCTACTTCCATCACATATAGTGCAGAGCAGCTGGACTCCTACATCCAACACATATAGTGCAGAGCAGCTGGACACCTTCATCCATCACATATAGTGTATCATGTATTAGTGCAGAGCAGCTGGACACCTACATCCATCACATATAGTCTATCATGATGTATTAGTGCAGAGCAGCTGGACACCTACATCCATCACATATAGTGTATCATGATGTATTAGTGCAGAGCAGCTAGACACCTACTTCCATCACATATAGTGCAGAGCAGCTGGACTCCTACATCCATCACATATAGTACAGAGCAGCTGGACACCTACATCCATCACATATAGTACAGAGCAGCTGGACACCTTCATCCATCACATATAGTGTATCATGATGTATTAGTACAGAGCAGCTGGACACCTACATCCATCACAAATAGTGTATCATGATGTATTAGTACAGAGCAGACTTCTACATCCATCACATATAGTGCAGAGCAGCTGGACACCTACATCCATCACATATAGTGCAGAGCAGCTGGACACCTACATCCAACACATATAGTGCTGAGCAGCTGGACTCCTACATCCATCACATATAGTGCAGAGCAGGTGGACTCCTACATCCATCACATATAGTGCAGAGCAGCTGGACTCCTACATCCATCACATATAGTGCAGAGCAGCTGGACTCCTACATCCATCACATATAGTGTATCATGATGTATTAGTGCAGAGCAGCTGGACACCAACATCCATCACATATAGTCTATCATGATGTATTAGTGCAGAGCAGCTGGACACCTACATCCATCACATATAGTGTATCATGATGTATTAGTGCAGAGCAGCTAGACACCTACTTCCATCACATATAGTGCAGAGCAGCTGGACTCCTACATCCATCACATATAGTGTATCATGATGTATTAGTGCAGAGCAGCTAGACACCTACTTCCATCACATATAGTCTATCATGATGTATTAGTGCAGAGCAGCTGGACACCTACATCCATCACATATAGTACAGAGCAGCTGGACACCTACATCCATCACATATAGTGCAGAGCAGCTGGACACCTACATCCATCACATATAGTGTATCACGATGTATTTAGTACAGAGCAGCTGGACACCTTCATCCATCACATATAGTGTATCATGATGTATTAGTGCAGAGCAGCTGGACTCCTACATCCATCATATATAGTGTATCATGATGTAAGAGTGCAGCAACAGCAAGTACCACACATTTTTATCGAATGAGTATTGTTGGATATCATCATCTGCTTTATATCTACTTTAGCTTCATTAGCGGGCACTATGTCCAAGCCTTATCCCCTTTATGACTCTTTTATAACAAGGTAAGGAGGGCTAGAGGGAGGGAGTCTATTAAATCAGCCTTTGATCTCTTCTTTATGGATGCCACGCAGCACCAGCATCCAGACGTGACAACTCAGGAGGCCAACAGCAACGCCCCCCCCCCCACACACCGGTAGGGCTGTATATTGGTATATTGGTATTTGGCAACAGGAGCTAAATCTCGGTACATTAACTGCCAATACATCAGCAAGCCTTTACTAAGATATATCTAGTGGCTACATTAGGCCTTAATATCATAAGGCATAAACTTAGCAGATTACTGGTCTGTATATGTATGGCTGTGACCAATATACATTATCAGCACATCACTGTAACAAAGATGCTGAGGCTCATCAGGTGCCTTATCACCTTCCATCAGTGACGGTATAGATTTATTTCAAACCTTTACCAGCCAGCCTATTTGTGGGAAGTTTAGCAGCTATTAGGAATAAACCGGCCCTTTACATAACCCTGACCATATAGTTCAGGCACCCCTGGGGAAGCAAGGGGATTACACATGTGGGGATCCATGAATACGGCAGTTGGCCCACCTTTATTTTTAAGGAAGTTTAAGGGGATATGCAAAAGATGTGCTTCACTTAACAAAACCACAGCACATGTTAAGGGTAAAACAAAGCTTATGTTGGGACACACTGACCAGAATTCTACAATTAAAACATGACAAACAGCTGTTGGTGCCTGACACTGCCCCTAGGGACCCAGCCCTACGTCTGTAACTATATTTACAGCCCTGTTACTGCTGCCCCCTGGAGACACATAGCTGCACAATGTCAGCCTTAGTTTAGTATTCACCATGTGGCTGCACAATGTCAGTCTTAGTTTGGTATTCACCATGTGGCTGCACAATGTCAGTCTTAGTTTAGTATTCACCATGTGGCTGCACAATGTCAGTCTTAGTTTGGTATTCACCATGTGGCTGCACAATGTCAGTCTTAGTTTAGTATTCACCATGTGGCTGCACAATGTCAGTCTTAGTTTGGTATTCACCATGTGGCTGCACAATGTCAGTCTTAGTTTGGTATTCACCATGTGGCTGCACAATGTCAGTCTTAGTTTGGTATTCACCATGTGGCTGCACAATGTCAGTCTTAGTTTAGTATTCACTTGTGGCTACATTGACACATATGTGTTATAATAAGCCACTTACTGTAAATACTGGTTTACTGCTCTAATCAATCAATGGTTGATTTTGTCATAGACACATTGTGATTGATAACATCATGTATGACAGATAACTTAGACAGTTAGACAACCATAACAATACAAGAGTTACTATAGCTGAGGCATTTAGCAATGATACACTCACACATTCAGGTGTCCTCATGTCACTGTCCTGAAGGTCCCACAAAGCTAGTAGCCATGTCTACTGTATTATCTATCAGAATATTTTATGTATAAAAAGTTAATCCTGCAAACTGTAAAACAACAGGAATACATGTGTAGAGGTCGGCAGAAAATGTCCTGGAGAAACCAGGAGTCAAACCTGGGACCCTCCAACCTGCAGGGGGAAGCTCTACCTCTGAGCTACTTCCCTGTCTGACATTCTCTACCTTCCACCTACATCTGGATCGGTATAATACACAAGGGGGGCAGCTTATACCGGCTGACCAGCCCCTGAGGGCTGGTGCAACCGGAACGGGGCAGATGGCCTACCGACATGGACTTACAGCCAGACCTGGCCCCTACACATGAATAAAAGCTTATAAAGTCAACAGGTCATTGTGTCTTACACATAAGTGTTACCTGTCAAAAAATCCTTGACATAAGCCTCTTAAGGCCTGCATCTACTGCGACGGATGGACCATCCGTCTCCCTTCATCCACTTTTTTCTCCATAGAAATCAATGATAATTTAAACTGATGAGACCGACGGATGTTCGATCCATCAGCAATCAGTTAACTTAACTCTGTGGTAGGCAGTGTGCATGTTTACTTTACCTGGTGGTAGGCAGTGTGCATGTTTACTTTACTTGGTGGTAGGCAGTGTGCATGTTTACTTTACTCTGTGGTAGGCAGTGTGCATGTTTACTTTACCTGGTAGTAGGCAGTGTGCATGTTGACTTTACTTTGTGGTAGGCAGTATGCATGTTTACTTTACTCTGTGGTAGGCAGTATGCATGTTTACTTTACTTGGTGGTAGGCAGTGTGCATGTTTACTTTACTTGGTGGTAGGCAGTATGCATGTTTACTTTACTTGGTGGTAGGCAGTGTGCATGTTTACTTTACTCTGTGGTAGGCAGTGTGCATGTTTACTTTACTTGGTGGTAGGCAGTGTGCATGTTTACTTTACTCTGTGGTAGGCAGTGTGCATGTTTACTTTACTTGGTGGTAGGCAGTGTGCATGTTTACTTTACTTGGTGGTAGGCAATGTGCATGTTTACTTTACTTGGTGGTAGGCAATGTGCATGTTTACTTTACTTGGTGGTAGGCAGTGTGCATGTTTACTTTACTTGGTGGTAGGCAGTGTGCATGTTTACTTTACTTGGTGGTAGGCAATGTGCATGTTTACTTTACTTGGTGGTAGGCAGTGTGCATGTTTACTTTACTCTGTGGTAGGCAGTGTGCATGTTTACTTTACTTGGTGGTAGGCAGTGTGCATGTTTACTTTACCTGGTGTTAGGCAGTATGCATGTTTACTTTACTCTGTGGTAGGCAGTGTGCATGTTTACTTTACTCTGTGGTAGGCAGTGCATGTTTACTTTACTCTGTGGTAGGCAGTGTGCATGTTTACTTTAACTGGTGGTAGGCAGTGTGCATGTTTATTTTACTTGGTGGTAGGCAGTGTGCATGTTTACTTTACTCTGTGGTAGGCAGTGTGCATGTTTACTTTACCTGGTGTTAGGCAGTGCGCATGTTTACTTTACTCTGTGGTAGGCAGTGTGCATGTTTACTTAACTTGGTGGTAGGCAGTGTGCATGTTTACTTTACTTAGTGGTAGGCAGTGTGCAGCACAACCTTAATGACAGGCTGTGTCTGTGGTCCTATGTGTACAACCTTAATGACAGGCTGTGACTGTGGCTCTATGTGTACAACCTTAATGACAGGCTGTGACTGTGGTCCTACCTACACAACCTTAATGACAGGCTGTGACTGTGGTCCTACATACACAACCTTAATGACAGGCTGTGTCTGTGGTCCTATGTGTACAACCTTAATGACAGGCTGTGACTGTGGCTCTATGTGTACAACCTTAATGACAGGCTGTGACTGTGGTCCTACCTACACAACCTTAATGACAGGCTGTGACTGTGGTCCTACATACACAACCTTAATGACAGGCTGTGTCTGTGGTCCTATGTGTACAACCTTAATGACAGGCTGTGAATGTGGTCCTACCTACACAACCTTAATGACAGGCTGTGACTGTGGCCCTACCTACACAACCTTAATGACAGGCTGTGTCTGTGGTCCTATGTGTACAACCTTAATGACAGGCTGTGTCTGTGGTCCTATGTGTACAACCTTAATGACAGGCTGTGACTGTGGTCCTACCTACACAACCTTAATGACAGGCTGTGACTGTGGTCCTATTTGTACAACCTTAATGACAGGCTCTGACTGTGGCCCTACCTACACAACCTTAATGACAGGCTGTGACTGTGGCCCTACCTACACAACCTTAATGACAGGCTGTGACTGTGGTCCTACCTACACAACCTTAATGACAGGCTGTGACTGTGGTCCTATGTGTACAACCTTAATGACAGGCTGTGACTGTGGCCCTACCTACACAACCTTAATGACAGGCTGTGAATGTGGTCCTACCTACACAACCTTAATGACAGGCTGTGACTGTGGTCCTATGTGTACAACCTTAATGACAGGCTGTGAATGTGGTCCTACCTACACAACCTTAATGACAGGCTCTGACTGTGGCCCTACCTACACAACCTTAATGACAGGCTGTGACTGTGGTCCTACCTACACAACCTTAATGACAGGCTGTGAATGTGGTCCTACCTACACAGCCTTAGTGACAGGCCGTGACTTAGTATTTACTTTTATATTGTAAAGAATCCATTCATTTCTTTTGCGAGTCGACAAGACGGCCCTCCGCCATCTTGGTTTCATGTTGACGTATGGTTAAAGTGGCATAGTCCGATGGTTTGGGCCAAAAAATCAATCTTCTCCAAAATGAACCAGGATGTTCACATACATCATACTTCCTATGGTGACTACTTTATTTGCTCTCCTTCCCCATAATTAGGCTCATATTTGAAAGAATTGTCAGATTTATACCCCATTTCCTACTTTTGGCGTGCACACCAAAACTCCATCCATTGGAAAAACACTGTAAAATGCCTATGGCAAGGTCCATGGGACCCCCTTTTTATGTGCGTATGAACTAAAGGCAACAATAAATTGTCCACAAACCCCTAAATATGGTGTTATTACATTGTGTAAAACACATTTGAATAGAATTTGAGAAATGAAAAAAATCGGACTATGCCACTTTAAGCTGGTGAGCTCCTGCAAGTCCCACTCTCATAGGCCTACTACTGCGAACACGTCGAGACAGAGCTGCGCCAGTCTAAAATATAATCCTTTCTGTACACACCAGGTGGCGGCACCTGTAGTGTTGACAGAATGGCGAAGACGCACAGCAAGTCGCTCGATTCGAAAGTTTAATAATTTTTTATGTTAAATTCAGCCTTAATATCAAGTAATCTACCCAACAGGGAGTTAGAATAACATGTAAAGGATATACTGCTGAAATTATTTCGTCAGATTTGGTCTATAAGCTTCAAAAATGGAGGATTTACTTTCGTGTCAAGGTAGGATTCAATATGTCCGCCCCGCTGTCCGTCCGCCATCAATTTTGGGTGCTTTTATCGCGAGATATAGGAACTCATATTATCCATTTTCGGCACTGAAACCTCACTAACCGTGTTATAAACTAGAATAAAGCCTCTTTCCTGTCAACACCACCATGGCTTCAGACGTGTTTCTGTGCTTCTAGCCCCTTCAATATCCGCAGCCTTTTCAGTGAACCACGGTATTTGTATTGCAGTGAATCGGTGTAGCTTTTAAAAGAAGTCCCAGGTGGCAGTGCAGTGATACAAGGAATCTCTGTGAAAAATATCACGGATCTGTGGCAACTTTGAGACAAGGATATTTAGAATGGCTAGGATGACAAGTCCTAGTGCTGTTCTGTTTCTAGGCCTTATACCTTTCTGAATCATAAAGGAATGGAAAGGTTTGAAAATGGAGATTCCTTGAAATGACAGGCAATACATGAAGACTTTATTTGCCTTGATGGCCAGACTTACATAACATGACATAAACTATCATTCATGCTGTCTGTAACTAGTCTGCATATAAACCATTTAACACCTGGGCTGTGCCTCCAGAGACCCCTCAGTCCCTTATAGCATATAGATGGGACCATGCACATTTCCAAGAAGACCAGTAGCATAGAGGTTGTCAATCCAGCCACCAGTGGTACTAACAGTGATTCACGTAGGGTAATGTCCTGTTAGTGCCAGTGCCATTTAGTGTCACTGGTACCCTGAATATTTGGTAACCAGCTACAGTAACCATAGTAACATGAGTAGGATGATATCACTCAAACAATGCTTAATGGTACATTTGGGTTCAATGGTTAAATTAAGACTGGTTAGATTGGCCCTTCGATAGGTTGGCAACCAATGGAAAAGAATTTCAGACATTTAATCGTTTTTAAATTAATTGGAAAAATTAGGTCAGGACAGAGACTTGGTGTGTAGAGTGCCCCTAAGCACAGTGCTTTGTCTATGTTTTTAACCAAGGTTCCCATAGAACACCTGACGAATCAGACGTGACCAATTGTGAATCACAGAAGCTTCAGGACCCTCGTCTTGTGGCCAGGAACCCTTGCAAGGATGTCACAGCTGCAAGTACCTCATGATAACTTAGAGCGTCAATCTTCATACTTTATAAGGCCGTGTCCTTGTATCTAGCTCAGTGTGCCCCAGGGGAGCAGTTAGACTCCTACATCAGTGGGGGCCCATACTGTAGTGATGAAGTAAGTTTTAACCCTATAACCAGGCTTGAGAAATACAAGCGAAGCCCTATATACAAAGGTATCTCCCTTTGGAAAAGAATTAAAGCGGATGTCCAAGCTGCACCAGATCCTACTGAATTCAAATCCAATTTTTAGCTCAACAGCCCTTGATCCCCCTTCCCCGTTGTTTAGTTTGAACTAGTCTACCTTATAACTATAAAATCTCACTTCCTCATGAATGTGTACTAAGCATCCTGTCCTCCCCCATCCTATTTCCGTGCCTATATAAAGTGGATACCCTTCTCCCCTGATGGAATGTTTTCTCTTTCCCTCCTCAGGCAACCTAGGCAAATTGTATTGTCCCTCATCCTTCACCTCAATGTAACTTCATCTTACCATGAAGCAACACCTACCCTTGGCAAGGTATAGCTTTGTCCATAACCACACCGTCCTTAAACTTTTGATTTTTCCTTATTTCGCCCCAATCTGATACAATCGCATAACATGGTTTCTAACCTTGTATTCCTAGTGTTTATGCCAAGTGTTACATTTGACAATATACCAGAATTGTATGCAGTCATAGAAAATCACTCACATGACAATAAATTACGAAGTCTAATAAAAAAAAATCAATGAGTTTCTACCTGCAAGGTCTGACTGCACAACACAGTGTGTGTAGGGAGTGGTTTAAAGAGGTTCACTATTCTGTAGGCAATATACTAACTCATAGGCTGCTTTGAGTAAACATTAATGACCCTCTCAGTGACTGAGTGTGGATGTCTGTGTCCAGCCTTATTGTGCACCCCTGTATCAGACACAAACAGAGGAATGCTACCCTTTGTCCCGCATTTACCAGCCACTCACTTAACAAACTACAGTCCACCAGGACGGTTGATCACTGGGTTGTAAGGGTGATGCTACCAGGTAGGTAGGTAGGTAGGTAGGTAGGTTAGTGACAGTGGCTGCCGTCCTTTGATTCCCCACTCACCCCCAGACACACACAGCAGTGTGATGACCAGCTATCTGTGAGCTGCTCACCTCCTCTACTGACCTGGCCTCATTTACACCAATCTGAACTAACTGTAGATCCGTTCTTCTACCACCATCATGTTATTCCCCTTATTCTGGACATTAACAGTGAATGAGCTGTTAGGTCTGTTCTTCCCGTGCCCTAATTACTTTAACTCCTTCTAGGTGTACCATTGTATGAACTGTTTATCTACTCCTTACTCCTGGACAAGGCACAATATCATGGACCTTTGATGTATGAGTATGTAACTTACCAACAGGTAGCATGCAGTCAGAAAACCAAAGGTACTCACCTAGAAACATACAACAAGGTAAGATTAGTGACACATAAATAACATACAACAAGGTAAGATTAGTGACACATAAATAACATACAACAAGGTACAATTAGTGACACATAAATAACATATAAGAAGGTACAATTAGTGACACATAAATAACATTTTCTCAGTGTAGAGACATCCAACGGTAAATTTTGGTAAGTGACGTAAATAACACCAGCTGCAGATACTATAGAGAACACTGTAAAGTGATTATGAGTGCTGAAAGCATGTTGGCCCAGATCAGATGTTCAGCTTATTGTTTATCTATTCATTGTTATAATAACAATTGTCTTTAGTGTCAAAAAATCATTCCCCTTGACCAGCACATTCAACAGATGCTGTCTGCAGTTTTAGTATTCGGGCATTCCTGATGCAGTGGCCTCTCGGTTATTAGGAGTACAAAACCTTTTTTCTTAAAACAATACCTAATCCATGTGCATCACAATCCAGATTTAACAATTTGAAGTCATCATAAAACATGAACTATCCCCAGTTAAAGATGGCACATAATCAGCTTCAGGCCCTACTATCTGCAGCACATTCTCACTCACAAGGCCTTAATTTGACAATTTTTCTCATGGAGTGTTTCCTCTTTTTTGTGATGTCTAATTATTGACAGGATCTCTCACTACATTTTGGTATGAAGCACTTTGTAGTACAGAGGTGGTAGGTCCCAGAAACTACCTGAGTTATCAGATGTTGGTAACAGATGTTGTTATCCCCTCACAATGACCTTAAATTACTTTTACCATTGCTGCTGTCTCAGGAATGTTGGCATGAAAGGTAAGGTTGAAGGACAAGTATTTAAAATGAAGTCAAGTTGACTGACGGATGAGGCATTGCCAGTTTTTACAGCAGAATATTGTCATACTAGTAATTGTGCATGATCAAGTTGTCATATGAGAAATATCATAAGACTAGTGGTATATAGTGTAAATACATTAAGCTCTCCTAAATAGTGTTATTTCCAGTTGTCACTGGTTTATTCAGCTTTAGGCAAAATGTAAGAAATATCAATCATACAGTAGTTAGTATGTAGGTAATTTGTACATACAGTAAATATACAGTAATTTATAAAGTATAATGTTCTGTTCCACTCCACCTGTGAGGTAATAATAATACAATGTCCAGCATAGTTCTAGGTGGGTTCACACACCTAGCTCCTGACCTGCTGCTTAGAGGAATAATGTAATAATGAATAACTTTACCCTCTGATGGAAGTCTTGAGGAAGATACCCTCTGGCCACTAATGATAGAAACCAATGCCTGTCTAGCATAGTTTCACCATAGTGCAGTGGTATAGCAGGTAGCAGGAGATGACTGGAGATGTTACCTCTAGAGCGGTTCTTGGTGTTCTGATTTCTAGGAGGTGCATCCAGGATATTTGTAGCAAATCTTGGAAAAGCACCTCAGACTGACTGGGGCCAGTAGCATCTGCCTAACTCTGCAATTGTTTGAGGGGAGGCTTTCATGTGTCACTGGGTCCACAAAGGACCCCCATGGGCGCCGCTGTGTCCCCCATTGTCTTGGTCGGTTCTGTAACTTCAAACCCCCATATCTCGGAAGTTTACGTCGTTACAACCGCCATTTTGCGCATGCGCGGAGTTGAATATGCTAAGTTTAAACTGCCCGCTTGATAGGCGCGTAACTTGCGCTGGTTTGTCTGTAGTGCACTTGGAGGTTGATTCAGTCTCCATGACGTAACTTCCTAAATAATGGGAGTTACCCCTTGATCTTGGACTCATTTTGACCGTCTAATTATGGGCTTTCCATAAATGTTTTGATATTTGACCTAGGTTGCTCAGGAGCGACGCTAGAGTGACCGGACGGTTATGGCGTTGTGCTTATGTAACCCATTGTTCAGTTGTTAGAGTGCTCAGACACTCATGACGGCGTCTGCGGTGCCCAGGCACCCGTGACAGCCGGTTGCATTCACTTACAAGTTATTAGTTTGTGCACTGAACCATGAGGTCGCACACTGAGACCCTCATTTTTATTATATTGTGCAGTGAACCATTAGGTCGGACCCTTTGATGTCACAAACTCTGTCTAACTGACTCTGGCTGGTGTGCAGTGGGGCATGAACGCTCTTATACAAAGTTTGAGCGCTCTTATAGCTCTTAGAACCAACCTATATATTAATTTCTTAGATATTCTTTGATTAATACAATAACATGTTAGAATTTATGGAATAATAAAATGGTATATCATAGAATACTCCCTCTTCCCCGAGAAAATGCGAAACTCCGTCATTTCGCCGAGGGAATGTACAATCTGCATATTTTTACCTCATTTGGAGTTATATACTGTTTGTAAGAGGATTTGAAGTAATGGGGAGTGCTTCAAATGCAATTTTTGTGGTAGAGCTTTGTCAGTATAAACAATTTACTCCTGAGTATAAGTACATTTCCGAGATTCTATGTCTTACCATACCTGGGTGTATTTGCTTATGTATCATCAATTTTGGGTACAAATTTCCAATTTTATGTACAACATACAATTTGGCAAATAGTGTGCAATTTTGGCATTCAATGTTCAATTTAGAGTGCAAATTGAACATAAATGACAATTTAGTGTGCAAATTTACAATTTCGCGTGTAATTGCGGTCAATTGACAATTTTAGTATGCAAATATATAATTTTCGCGTACATTTGGCAATTTTAGTATGCAAATATACAATTTCGCGTTCAATTCACAATTTTAGTATGCAAATATATAATTTTCGCGTACATTTGGCAATTTTAATGGGTGAGACCAATCCTGATTGGTCTATGTATTGATACGGTCAGTACCACTACTACTCACCCACCTGCTACTCCTACACACACACACACACACACACACTGCTACTCCTCCCTGAACATACCTGTGGGCAGTGACCCACTACTGCAGCCTGCCAGCCTAAGGGGCACACACACATGGGACTCTTCCACTGCTTCAATTTTTTGTTTTTTTTATGCATCATGGTGGTCTGTTTGGTATGCCAACAGGCATACCATGGCAACAAAAAGCACTGCCCAAACTGTGGAGTGCTAAACCACAAACTCACGGAGGAGACCAGGAGTAATGCAGTTTTTCATGAGGAAGAAGGGGGAGACCAAGGAGCTTCCAATATGGCCACCCCCTTGGGAGAGAGAAGGCAGAGTAATACACAGCCAAAGTCACCAGAAGCTATTCTCCAGGAGAAGATTGCTATAGCAGAAGAGAAGGCAGGACTACTCAGGAAAAAAGGTGACCTCTTAGCATTAGAAGAAAGGCTAGCCTTAATTGACTTAGAGAATGCAGAACTGGAGGAGGATTACAAAAAATCCCTCAAAGACATACAGCAGAAGCAGCAGAGTGCTGCACACAAGAGGAGGGGTGCATTCGTAAATTTTCATGATTTGACTGCACCTAACAGCAGCTATTACCAGGGAGAAACGTTTACGAACGCACCCATGAGCAGCAGCAGATACGCCGACGACCGAGCGGAGTACACAACATTTACGAATGCAGCCAGCAGCGCCAAAGCCGAAGACGCCCGGACCTTGCCGAGCGCCTCCGAAGGCAATTTTAGTATGCAAATATATAATTTTCGCGTACATTTGGCAATTTTAATATGCAAATATATAATTTTCGCGTACATTTGGCAATTTTAGTATGCAAATGTATAATTTTTGCGTACATTTGGCAATTTTGGTATGCAAATATACAATTTCGCGTTCAATTCACAATTTTTAGTATGCCAATATATAATTTATGCGTTCAATTGATAATTTTGTATGCACATATATAATTTTGCGTAAAGCTTGGTTGCACATGAAAATGTTGATTTTTGTAAAAAAAAAATCCGATTTAGTGTATGAATTGGGTACAGACATACAGTATACTGTGTAACATACAATTTCAGTGTGCAAAATTGGGTACAAACTTACAATCTAGTGTGCAAACATACAATTTTGGTGTGCAAATTGGGTACAAACGTACAATCTGGTGTGCAAACATACATTTTTAGTGTGCAAATTGGGTACAAGGGTACAATCTGGTGTACAACATACAATTTTAGTGTGCAAATTGGGTACAAGCATACAATCTGGTGTGCAACATACAATTTTAGTGTGCAAATTGGGTACAAGCGTACAATCTGGTGTGCAACCTACAATTTTAGTGTGCAAATTGGTATTGGAATCTGACACCTTGGATTCTAAAGTTCAGCATAGCTGAATGTCTAACATGACACACCGATCCATCTGCCAAATGGATGTTGATTTTAGATTTCCTCAGTTGGATATGGAATCTCTTTTGGAGATCCATGAGGAATGATTGTCTGACACAGGTGATAGTAGCACCTGTATCAACCAAACATTGTACATCTGAAACATCATATAGATTTGCATTGATACAGCCATTTTGAAGAAGTACAATAGAAAGCTTGGTACTCTCACCTGTATCCTTTGATGCTGAATCTGGTGGGGTGATGTGTATCACTGATGGACGTCTCTGCCTGTTAGATGGTATATTGGCACTAGCAATTGTCTCTGGTTGGATCCTTGTTAATCCTGATTGATTGTTTGTTTGTGGGGTGTCACAGTGCACTGGCCCATCGGCACTGTGACATCCTAGTTTTCCTGGTTCTGTGGGGCGGTTGAGATGCCAGCCACCAGGAGTTTGGAGATTTGATCCATTACGTGAGGTGGTATTTGGGGGTTACTGTGTTGGTTCCCCTGGTAACCTCTTGTGTCAGGCTTGTAATCCTCCTGACGTGAGTTGGAACCCTGGTTATATTGACCAGAGTTGCTGTATTGACCAGAGTTGTTGGATCCCTGGTTGTTGTAGGATCCAGAGTTGTTGGATCTCTGGTTGTTGTAGGCACCATTGTTGTTGTAGGATCCACTGTTGTAGTTCCTATGTGGACTATGGCTTCTACTGTTGGATCCTTGATTATAGGATCCAGAGTTGTTTGAACCCTGGCTGTTGTTGTAGGATCCAGAGTTGTAGTTCCTATGTGGACTATGGCTCCTACTGTTGGATCCCTGGTTATTATAGGATCTGCCATTACTTGGGGTTCTGTCTCTCCTATCACTGTATGAAGAGTTACCATTGTTGGAGTTGGAAGAGCTGTTGTCTTTCCTACTGTTGTGACCCCCCCGGTTGTTGTTGTTGCCCCCTCTACCTCTACCTCTATTGGATTGGTAGTTGGGGTCATAGTTATTTCCTCTATATCTACCGGTAGGGTCTCTTGATGTAACCTTTGCTTCCTGTTGCCTTACATGGGCACTAGACATTAGGTTAACATCTTCATCTGCACTAGTGCTGATTTCCTGGACCTTTTTCTTAGTAGGCTGTGGGTTACACTCTGCATATAATGTTCTCCTAGATCTTTCTTGGGTCTCAACCTCCAAGGCTAGATCTAGGGCTTGGTCAAAAGAGTCTATTTTCTTGTTTTCAAGAGCTACAGAGATCCAGGGCCTCATGCCTTGGGTGAATGCCTTGCTTAAGATTTCATCGCTTTGGCGTTGGGCATTACACACTTTCCTGAGATGGCATGCATAGTCTAGGACAGGTTCATCTATCTTTTGTGCACGGAGTGCAGTCCTTGAGATGATATTGTCTCGAGTAGCAAAATACTCTTTTAATTTACACACCACATTGGTCCATGTCAACATATCAGGTGTGGCACTCTCCCTGAAGGATTCAAACCAAGCTAGTGCTTGTCCTTCAAGGTACTTGGGTAAATATGTTACCATGGTGTCACTGTCTGTTACTTTGTACTTATCCTTCAGATATTCTGGGAATTTGTGATCAATGAATAATGCTGTTGACATGAGTGGTGATGGGTGTGAAAAGGTTTTGGGTTTTGTTACCTCATGTAGCCTGATCTTTCTGTCGTCCTGTTGTTTTCTGTCTATGAGTTTGGTCATGTTGGACACCATGGAGATTATGATGTCATCCTTGGATCCAGAGGCAGATGGTGTGACAACAGGTGTGATGGCTGGTGTGGGAGGTTGTGGGGTCTGGGATGATACCATCTTCATGAGATCTGCTATCTGTTGTTGTTGTCTCTCTAGGGACTTCCACTGGTCCCCCATGGCCCTCTGTTGGGTGTCTATTGCCGCATTCCTCTCTGCCAATTGTTGGTTTAAGATCCTCTCCCTTTCCTCCTGCTGGGACTTGTTGGTCTCTAGGGCAGTAACTGCATCTTGGATGGCCTTCTCATAGGCCCTTATCTTCTCAGCTGATTAGGTTGGGGGCCTTCATCGGTGTCCATGATGGAGGGTGTGGGAGAAGTGTCTCTGGAGGAGTGGCTGTCAAAGGCCGGAGCTGGGGTGGAGGATCTAGATGAGGGTGTGGATCCACCCCCTGAGGCAGATCCTTTTTCCCCTGGGGTAGATAGCGTGAGTTGAGCGTCCTGTAGAGATCCCTGGGAAATGTTGGATCCCTGAGAACTGGTTGTTCCCTGAGTAGACAGGGTGGGAGGTGTGGGGTCTACTGAGTGTGGGTCTGTTGTACTGGAGGCTGATTTGCCTCCTGTGGGCCTCCTAGATCTAGGTGGAAGGGAGACCTCTTCAACAGGCCCTTGACTACGTAAGGTCTTTGTGTGTTGTTCTGCCAGCTTGACTGATGAGACCTTGATGTGTGGGGTGGACCTCACTGACGTGTGGGAGACCTCACTGACGTGTGAAAGACCTCACTGACATGTGGGAGACCTCACTGACGTGTGGGAGACCTCACTGACGTGTGGGAGACCTCACTGATGTGTGGGAGACCTCTCTGACGTGTGGGAGACCTCTCTGACGTGTGGGAGACCTCACTGACGTGTGGGAGACCTCACTGACGTGTGGGAGACCTCACTGACGTGTGGGAGACCTCACTGACGTTTGGGAGACCTCACTGATGTGTGGTAGACCTCACTGACGTGTGGGAGACCTCACTGACGTGTGGGAGACCTCACTGATGTGTGGGAGACCTCACTGACGTGTGGGAGATCTCACTGGTCATGTGGGAGATCTCATCGATGTGTGGGAGATCTCACTGATATGTGGGAGATCTCACTGATCGTGTGGGAGATCTCATTGATGTGTGGGAGATCTCACTGATGTGTGGGAGATCTCTCTGACGTGTGGGAGACCTCACTGACATGTGGGAGACCTCACTGATGTGTGGGAGACCTCTCTGACGTGTGGGAGACCTCACTGACGTGTGGGGGATCTCACTGGTATGTGGGAGATCTCACTGGTATGTGGGAGATCTCACTGGTATGTGGGAGATCTCACTGGTGACCTTTGTGGACATGGTGTCAAGGTCAAGGTCACTGGGTGGGTGGAGTGGGGTTTACTGTGTGTATGATTGTTTTTAGTAATGTTGCCAGCTTAATATTTTATGAGAGCATTGGGTAATTTGGGATCTTAGTAGGATGTTCTCCACCACTTTGTCATACTAGTAATTGTGCATGATCAAGTTGTCATATGAGAAATATCATATGACTAGTGGTGTATGGAGTAATTACCTCAAGGCTCTCATAAAAATGTGTTATTTCCAGTGGTCACTGGTTTATTCAGCTTTAGGCAACATGTAAGAAATATCATACAGTAGTTAGTATGTAGGTAATTTGTACATACAGTAAATATACAGTAATTTATAAAGTATAATGTTCTGTTCCACTCCACCTGTGAGGTAATAATAATACAATGTCCAGCATAGTTCTAGGTGGGTTCACACACCTAGCTGCTGACCTGCTGCTTAGAGGAATAATGTAATAATGAATAACTTTACCCTCTGATGGAAGTCTTGAGGAAGATACCCTCTGGCCACTAATGATAGAAACCAATGCCTGTCTAGCATAGTTTCACCATAGTGCAGTGGTATAGCAGGTAGCAGGAGATGACTGGAGATGTTACCTCTAGAGCGGTTCTTGGTGTTCTGATTTCTAGGAGGTGCATCCAGGCTATTTGTAGCAAATCTTGGAAAAGCATCTCAGACTGACTGGGGCCAGTAGCATCTGCCTAACTCTGCAATTGTTTGAGGGGAGGCTTTCATGTGTCACTGGGTCCACAAAGGACCCCCATGGGCGCCGCTGTGTCCCCCATTGTCTTGGTCGGTTCTGTAACTTCAAACCCCCATATCTCGGAAGTTTACGCCGTTACAACCGCCATTTTGCGCATGCGCGGAGTTGAATATGCCAAGTTTAAACTGCCTGCTTGATAGGCGCTTAACTTGCGCTGGTTTGTCTGTAGTGCACTCGGAGGTTGATTCAGTCTCCATAACGTAACTTCCTTAATAATGAGAGTTACCCCTTGATCTTGGACTCATTTTGACCGTCTAATTATGGGCTTTCCATAAATGTTTTGATATTTGACCTAGGTTGCTCAGGAGCGACGCTAGAGCGACCGGACGGTTATGGCGTCGTGCTTATGTAACCTATTGTTCAGTTGTTAGAGTGCTCAGACACTCATGACGGTGTCTGCGGTGCCCAGGCACCCGTGACAGCCGGTTGCATTCACTTACAAGTTATTAGTTTGTGCACTGAACCATGAGGTCGCACACTGAGACCCTCATTTTTATTATATTGTGCAGTGAACCATTAGGTTGGACCCTTTGATGTCACAAACTCTGTCTAACTGACTCTGGCTGGTGTGCAGTGGGGCATGAACGCTCTTATACAAAGTTTGAGCGCTCTTATAGCTCTTAGAACCAACCTATGTATTAATTTCTTAGATATTCTTTGATTAATACAATAATATGTTAGAATTTATGGAATAATAAAATGGTATATCATAATATCACTTAGCTGTTGAAGTGTTTTAATGGCGGCAGCAGGTGGAACTGAGACTCATCAGTTATATCTTTTCATACATGTGTGACAGCATTTGTTGTAGTCTTCTATTTCCTGTTTAAGACCTTTCCAAGGCAATGTGATGCCTCACGACACTATAATCATCAAAATAATTTGAACAATTATTATAATAAAGTCTCAGAAAATGTCCAGAAGGAGCTATTTACATGAACTCAAAAAAAAAGTAATGAGGCTGCCTTTACTCTGGTCCATGTTTCTAACTGTTCACCCATGTATGCTGATAACCACACTGTATCAGTGATGTATAAATAGGGCCGGTACATGATAGGTTCAGAGTAACAGGAGCAGGGCTCACATTAGAGTTCAGCATCTCTGTGTAATTAGATGGTGAAACTAACCTTTACAACTTTCTGTCGCAGTAACAGATATGATTGATTAGGAAAAGGTTATTTCCTTCCTCTGCACCTACCCTGACTAGGTTTGTCCTTTTGAATGACAGACTTGAGATGAGATAATCAGTACTATTGTGTCTGTCTCACACTATGTCATACAAGATAAGATAATCAGTCATACTGTGTCTGTCTCACCCTATGTCATACAAGATAAGATAATCAGTCCTACTGTGTCTGTCTCACCCTATGTCATACAAGATAATCAGTCCTACTGTGTCTGTCTCACACTATGTCATACAAGATAATCAGCCCTACTATTCGTGTCTCATACTATGTTATACAAGATAAGATAATCAGTCCTACTGTGTCTGTCTAACCCTATGTCATACAAGATAATCAGTCCTACTGTGTCTGTCTCACACTATGTCATACAAAATAATCAGTCCTACTGTGTCTGTCTCACCCTATGTCATACAAGATAATCAGCCCTACTGTGTCTGTCTCACCCTATGTCATACAAGATAATCAGTACTACTGTGTCTGTCTCACCCTATGTCATACAAGATAATCAGTCCTACTGTGTCTGTCTCAGCCTATGTCATACAAGATAATCAGCCCTACTGTGTCTGTCTCACCCTATGTCATCCAAGATAATCATTCCAACTGTGTCTGTCTCACCCTATGTCCTACAAGATAATCAGTCCTACTGTGTCTGTCTCACACTGTCATACAAGATAATCAGTCCTACTGTGTCTGTCTCACACTGTCATACAAGATAATCAGCCCTACTGTTTCTGTCTCACATCATGTCATACAAGATAAGATAATCAGTCCTACTGTGTCTGTCTCACACTATGTCATACAAGATAAGATAATCAGTCCTACTGTGTCTGTCTCACCCTATGTCATACAAGATAAGATAATCAGTCCTACTGTGTCTGTCTCACCCTATGTCATACAAGATAAGATAATCAGTCCTACTGTGTCTGTCTCACCCTATGTCATACAAGATAAGATAATCAGTCCTACTGTGTCTGTCTCACACTATGTCATACAAGATAAGATAATCAGTCCTACTGTGACTGTCTCACACTATGTCATACAAGATAAGATAATCAGTCCTACTGTGTCTGTCTCACACTATGTCATACAAGATAAAATAATCAGTCCTACTGTGTCTGTCTCACACTATGTCATACAAGATAAAATAAACAGTCCTACTGTGTCTGTCTCACACTATGTCATGCAAGATAAGATACTCAGTACTACTGTGTCTGTCTCACACTATGTCATACAAGATAAAAGTCCTACTGTGTCTGTCTCACCCTATGTCCTACAAGATAATCAGTCCTACTGTGTCTGTCTCACACTGTCATACAAGATAATCAGTCTTACTGTGTCTGTCTCACACTGTCATACAAGATAATCAGCCCTACTGTTTCTGTCTCACACCATGTCATACAAGATAAGATAATCAGTCCTACTGTGCCTGTCTCACCCTATGTCATACAAGATAAGATAATCAGTCCTTCTGTGTCTGTCTCACCCTATGTCATACAAGATAAGATAATCAGTCCTACTGTGTCTGTCTCACCCTAAATCATACAAGATAATCAGCCCTACTGTTTCTGTCTCACACCATGTCATACAAGATAAGATGATCAGTCCTACTGTGTCTGTCTCACCCTATGTCATACAAGATAAGATAATCAGTCCCACTGTGTCTGTCTCACACTATGTCATACAAGATAAGATAATCAGTCCTACTGTGTCTGTCTCACCCTATGTCATACAAGATAATCAGTCCTACTGTGTCTGTCTCACCCTATGTCATACAAGATAATCAGTCCTACTGTGTCTGTCTCACCCTATGTCATACAAGATAATCAGTCCTACTGTGTCTGCCTCACCCTATGTCATACAAGATAAGATAATCAGTCCTACTGTGTCTGTCTCACCCTATGTCATACAAGATAAGATAATCAGTCATACTGTGTCTGTCTCACACTATGTCATACAAGATGAGATAATCAGTCCTACTGTGTCTATCTCACACTATGTCATACAAGATAAGATAATCAGTCCTACTGTGTCTGTCTCACCCTATGTCATACAAGATGAGATAATCAGTCCTACTGTGTCTGTCTCACACTATGTCATACAAGATAAAATAATCAGTCCTACTGTGTCTGTCTCACACTATGTCATACAAGATAAAATAATCAGTCCTACTGTGTCTGTCTCACACTATGTCATGCAAGATAAGATAATCAGTACTACTGCGTCTGTCTGACCCTATGTGATACAAGATAATCAGTACTACTGTGTCTGTCTCACCCTATGTCATACAAGATAATCAGTACTATTGTGTCTGTCTCACACTATGCCATACAAGATAAGATAATCAGTCCTACTGTGTCTGTCTCACCCTATGTCATACAAGATAATCAGTCCTACTGTGTCTGTCTCACACTTTGTCATACAAGATAAGATAATCAGTCCTACTGTGTCTGTCTCACCCTATGTCATACAAGATAATCAGTACTATTGTGTCTGTCTCACACTATGCCATACAAGATAAGATAATCAGTCCTACTGTGTCTGTCTCACCCTATGCCATACAATATAATCAGTACTACTGTGTCTGTCTCACCCTATCTTGTACCCAGCTGTTCTCTTTATAGACACAGGGTGGTACCCAGCTGTTCTTTTCATAGACACAAGGTACCGACTGCTGTTCTATTTTATACCAGTGACCCCCACCTGTCCCTCAGACTAGGCATTAATTAGATATGGGCCCCTCTCCTCCAATCCCCAAGTGGATGGACACTTCTGTTACCAATATCCCTCAGTCCATTCTTTCCTCTGAGACTCCACCACCAGTCCATCTACTGTCCCCTCCATGATCCATCATAGCTCCTGGTTATCCCTGCCTCTGTCTCATCACAATAGTTGTAAAAGAACACCAATAAGTAATGGTTGTCATTTTGAAATTATTTTGAGAATTGTTTGGAGCAAAACCTAAATATTTTGACCTAAATGTGGTGAACATTTAGCCCCTGATGTATGTTGTAACATGGAGTGATGTTAATTACCAACATAAGTTAAGATGAAGTTGATAACGGGCCAACGATGTCCACACCCGTATTTAATTAGTAACAACACAGAGAATGTATCAGTGATGTATAAATAGGGCAGGTACATGATAGATTCAGAGTAACAGGAGCAGGGCTCACATTATAGTTTAGTACCTCTGTGTAATTAGATGGTGAAACTTTTACACCATTTTTATCTATAGCAGTAACAGATATGATTGATTAGGAAAAGGTTATTTGCTTCCTCCCCACCTTCCCTGACTAGTTGTGTCCTTTTTAATGGCAGTTGCAAAATGGTCAGCCTCTTTACACAGTGAATTAATATCTAAACAAGATAGGATAAACAATACTACTGTGTTTATCTCATGCTATGTGAAAGGAAACACACTGAAACACTATAAAAATGAATTTACTCCAAAACAATGGCAATCCCCAGCCCCATAAAGTCATCATAAAATATATATATAGCAGCATGACAGTTTCCTACCCTAATTAACACATCTTCTCTACATTAAATCATCTACACCTTCCTGCAAAGTTCCTGTAGATGCATGTCCTGTTTCTATACTACACAGTAGTTAATGCACATTTATAGCATGTAGTCTTCATGGTGCATTATTTCTCTGTACTACACAGTAATATATGTACATGAATACCATGTAGCCCCTTTGGTGCATTATTTCTCTGTACTACACAGTAATACATGTACATTAATAGCATGTAGCCCCTTTGGTGAATTAATTCTGTACTACATAGTACTAAACTGTACATAGCATATAGATAGCATGTCACCCTTATGGTGGATTATCAGAGTTGTAACTTTGTACGTAAATAGCAGGTAGCCTCTTTGGTGCATTATATCTCTGTACTACACAGTAATAAATGTACATAGCATATAGATAGCATGTCACCCTTATGGTGCATTATCAGAGTTGTAACTTTGGACATGAATAGCATGTAACCTTCATGGTGGATTATCAGAGTTGTAACTTTGGACATAAATAGCATGTAACCTTCATGGTGCATTATCAGAGTTGTAACTTTGGACATAAATAGCATGTAGCTTTCATGGTGGATTATCAGAGTTGTAACTTTGTACATAAATAGCATGTCGCCTTCATGGTGGATTATCAGAGTTGTAACTTTGGACATAAATAGCATGTAACCTTCATGGTGCATTATCAGAGTTGTAACTTTGGACATAAATAGCATGTAGCTTTCATGGTGGATTATCAGAGTTGTAACTTTGTACATAAATAGCATGTCGCCTTCATGGTGGATTATCAGAGTTGTAACTTTGGACATAAATAGCATGTAACCTTCATGGTGCATTATCAGAGTTGTAACTTTGGACATAAATAGCATGGAGCCTTCATGGTGCATTATCAGAGTTGTAACTTTGTACATAAATAGCATGGAGCCTTCATGGTGCATTATCAGAGTTGTAACTTTGTACGTAAATGGCATGTAACCTTCATGGTGGATTATCAGAGTTGTAACTTTGTACGTAAATAGCATGTTACCTTCAGTGTGCATTATCAGAGTTGTAACTTTGTACATAAATAGCATGTAGCTTTCATGGTGGATTATCAGAGTTGTAACTTTGTACATAAATAGCATGTCGCCTTCATGGTGGATTATCAGAGTTGTAACTTTGGACATAAATAGCATGTAACCTTCATGGTGCATTATCAGAGTTGTAACTTTGGACATAAATAGCATGGAGCCTTCATGGTGCATTATCAGAGTTGTAACTTTGTACATAAATAGCATGGAGCCTTCATGGTGCATTATCAGAGTTGTAACTTTGTACGTAAATAGCATGTTACCTTCAGTGTGCATTATCAGAGTTGTAACTTTGTACATAAATAGCATATAGCCTTCATGGTGGATTATCAGAGTTGTAACGGTATCTTGAATAAAGCTGTGTAGGAATAATTACACCTTACTTCACTCTCACTGAGCCATGTCATATACCATCAGGGCTTCATGTGGGTCTTATACCTACCATCGCTTCCCAATAAGTGACTGCCTGCTGTCATACCACTAAATCTGTGTCAGTTACTCATGGCAGGGAGCAGCAGCTTGCTAGGGAGCTAGATAAGTAGGTAGATATGTAGGTAGATAGGCAAGTACATAGGTAAGTAGGCTCATTCTAATATGCCTTGACACTTAAGGTGTCACCACCCCAAATGCCTTGTGGCCATCCAAAAAATCACAGGTCTTCCACCTTTGACCTGATATTAAATATACTTAAAATTCTCACAGTGCTTAGCAACCTACACCATATTTTAGCCTATGAAATGGAGAAAAAAATAAGATAGGTCCACATAAACAGAGACTGGCTAGATCTTGCGCAAATTGCCATGGTATCCAGTTAGTAATTTTTGCATGGTGAGGCCTGATCAGCGCATGAATACACATCAGGACCCCTTCACCCCATAAACTTCCACTGAATTTATGTTTTGAACGAAAAGTATTCTGGGACTATTGAAACACTCCTACTCATCATTCTGCTACCAAATAACAATGGGTTTGGCCCCTCTTTCCCTTCCCTTGGGGCCAAATTCCTAAGTTCAGAAGGGACTATTTGGCCAGTAAACCTGGAAGTGGTCCAATTTAGGGTGGTGACACCTTAATGACACCTGCTGTCAACCACTTGTCATGAAGTGATGCAAATCTAGTTTAATGGCTCGTTCTTTAGTTTGAAAAATACAAAAACTGCACAGTAAGTTTCATGTTTATGACATTTCCTGGTATGACATAATGAGTTGGTATGTATCTCTATGTGGTTTGTGGTAGATGAGGTAGGACGGATCACACCTTACGGTGACACCTGAGGTGCACTGATACCTTAGTACTGTGGTGCCACAACACACTGCATTAACACTGACAGGGAAGGTAGCGAGGGTAGCACGGACACCGTCACTGTCACCAGGTGATGCGCAGCTATGTGGCCAATGGTTGGTGTGATGCATGAATGAAAGCGTGTCAGGTGAATAACCCTTACTGTAAAAGCTGCATTTATACAGCAGGGTGACTGTAAAAGCCGCACAGCAGGGTGACTGTAAAAGCCGCATTCATACAGCAGGGTGATGTAACAGCCCCATTCATAGAGCAGGGAGACTGTAAAAGCCGCAATCATACAGCAGGGTGAGTGTAAAAGCCACATCTATACAGCAGGGTGAGTGTAAAAGCCGCATTCATAGAGCAGGGTGACTGTAAAAGCCGCATTCATACAGCAGAATGACTGTAAAAGCCGCAATCATACAGCAGGGTGACTGTAAAAGCTGCATTCATAGAGCAGGGTGACTGTAAAAGCCGCATTTATACAGCAGGGTGACCGTAAAAACCGCATTCATACAGCAGGGTGACTGTAAAAGCCGCATTCATACAGCAGGGTGACTGTAAAAGCCGCATTCATAGAGCAGGGTGACTGTAAAAACCGCAATCATACAGCAGGGTGACTGTAAAAGCCGCATTCATAGAGCAGGGTGACTGTAAAAACCGCATTCATACAGCAGGGTGACTGTAAAAGCTACATCTATACAGCAGGGTGACTATAAAAGCCGCATTCATACAGCAGGGTGACTATAAAAGCCGCATTCATAGAGCAGGGTGACTGTAAAAACCGCATTCATACAGCAGGGTGACTGTAAAAGCTACATCTATACAGCAGGGTGACTATAAAAGCCGCATTCATACAGCAGGGTGACTGTAAAAGCCGCATTCATACAGCAGGGTGACAGTAAAAGCCGCATTCATACAGCAGGGTGACTGTAAAAGCCGTAATTATACAGCAGGGTGACTGTAAAAGCCGCATTCATACAGCAGGGTGACTGTAAAAGCCGCAATCATACAGCAGGGTGACTGTAAAAGCCACATCTATACAGCAGGGTGACTGTAAAAGCCGCAATCATACAGCAGGGTGATGTAACAGCCGCATTCATACAGCAGGGTGACTGTAAAAGCCGCATTTATACAGCAGGGTGATGTAACAGCCGCATTCATACAGCAGGGTGACTGTAAAAGCCGCAATCATACAGCAGGGTGATGTAACAGCCGCATTCATACAGCAGGGTGACTGTAAAAGCCACATCTATACAGCAGGGTGACTGTAAAAGCCACATCTATACAGCAGGGTGACTGTAAAAGCCGCAATCATACAGCAGGGTGACTGTAAAAGCCACATCTATACAGCAGGGTGACTATAAAAGCCGCATTCATACAGCAGGGTGACTGTAAAAGCCGCATTCATACAGCAGGGTGACTGTAAAAGCCGCATTCATACAGCAGGGTGACTGTAAAAGCCGCAATCATACAGCAGGGTGACTGTAAAAGCCGTAATCATACAGCAGGGTGACTGTAAAAGCCACATCTATACAGCAGGGTGACTGTAAAAGCCGCATTCATAGAGCAGGGTGACTGTAAAAGCCCCAATCATAATGCAGGGTGACTATAAAAGCCGCATTCATAGAGCAGGGTGACTGTAAAAGCCGCATTCATACAGCAGGGTGACTGTAAAACCTACATCTATACAGCAGGGTGACTATAAAAGCCGCATTCATACAGCAGGGCGACTGTAAAAGCCACAATCATACAGCAGGGTGACTGTAAAAGCCGCATTCATAGAGCAGGGCGACTGTAAAAGCCACAATCATACAGCAGGGTTACTGTAAAAGCCACATCTATACAGTAGGGTGACTGTAAAAGCCTCAATCATACAGCAGGGTGACTGTAAAAGCCTCAATCATACAGCAGGGTGACTGTAAAAGCCTCAATCATACAGCAGGGTGACTGTAAAAGCCTCAATCATACAGCAGGGTGACTGTAAAAGCCTCAATCATACAGCAGGGTGACTGTAAAAGCCACATCTATACAGCAGGGTGACTGTAAAAGCCGCATTCATACAGCAGGGTGACTGTAAAAGCCGCATTCATACAGCAGGGCGACTGTAAAAGCCACAATCATACAGCAGGGTGACTATAAAAGCCGCATTCATACAGCAGGGCGACTGTAAAAGCCACAATCATACAGCAGGGTTACTGTAAAAGCCACATCTATACAGCAGGGTGACTGTAAAAGCCTCAATCATACAGCAGGGTGACTGTAAAAGCCACATCTATACAGCAGGGTGACTGTAAAAGCCGCAATCATACAGCAGGGTGACTGTAAAAGCCGCAATCATACAGCAGGGTGACTGTAAAAGCCGTAATCATACAGCAGGGTGACTGTAAAAGCCACATCTATACAGCAGGGTGACTGTAAAAGCCGCATTCATAGAGCAGGGTGACTGTAAAAGCCCCAATCATAACGCAGGGTGACTATAAAAGCCGCATTCATAGAGCAGGGTGACTGTAAAAGCCGCATTCATACAGCAGGGTGACTGTAAAACCTACATCTATACAGCAGGGTGACTATAAAAGCCGCATTCATACAGCAGGGCGACTGTAAAAGCCACAATCATACAGCAGGGTGACTGTAAAAGCCGCATTTATACAGCAGGGCGACTGTAAAAGCCACAATCATACAGCAGGGTTACTGTAAAAGCCACATCTATACAGCAGGGTGACTGTAAAAGCCTCAATCATACAGCAGGGTGACTGTAAAAGCCTCAATCATACAGCAGGGTGACTGTAAAAGCCTCAATCATACAGCAGGGTGACTATAAAAGCCACATCTATACAGCAGGGTGACTGTAAAAGCCGCATTCATACAGCAGGGTGACTGTAAAAGCCGCATTCATACAGCAGGGCGACTGTAAAAGCCACAATCATACAGCAGGGTGACTATAAAAGCCGCATTCATACAGCAGGGCGACTGTAAAAGCCACAATCATACAGCAGGGTTACTGTAAAAGCCACATCTATACAGCAGGGTGACTGTAAAAGCCTCAATCATACAGCAGGGTGACTGTAAAAGCCACATCTATACAGCAGGGTGACTGTAAAAGCCGCAATCATACAGCAGGGTGATTGTAAAAGCCGCAATCATACAGCAGGGTGACTGTAAAAGCCGTAATCATACAGCAGAGTGACTGTAAAAGCCACATCTATACAGCAGGGTGACTGTAAAAGCCGCATTCATAGAGCAGGGTGACTGTAAAAGCCGCATTTATACAGCAGGGTGACTGTAAAAGCTACAGCTATACAGCAGGGTGACTATAAAAGCTGCATTCATACAGCAGGGCGACTGTAAAAGCCACAATCATACAGCAGGGTGACTGTAAAAGCCGCATTCATAAAGCAGGGTGACTGTAAAAGCCGCATTCATACAGCAGGGTGACTGTAAAAGCCGCATTCATACAGCAGGGTGACTGTAAAAGACGCAATCATAGAGCAGGGTTACTGTAAAAGCCGCATTCATATAGCAGGGTGACTGTAAAAGCCGCAATCATACAGCAGGGTGACTGTAAAAGTCGCAATCATACAGCAGGGTGATGTAACAGCCACATTCATAGAGCAGGGTGACTGTAACAGCCGCATCTATACAGCAGGGTGACTGTAAAAGCCGTAATCATACAGCAGGGTGACTGTAAAAGCCGTAATCATAAAGCAGGGTGACTGTAAAAGCCACATCTATACAGCAGGGTGACTGTAAAAGCCGCATTCATAGAGCAGGGTGACTGTAAAAGCCGCAATCATAGAGCAGGGTGACTGTAAAAGCCGCATTCATACAGCAGGGTGACTGTAAAAGCTACATCTATACAGCAGGGTGACTGTAAAAGCCGCATTCATACAGCAGGGTGACAGTAAAAGCCGCATTCATACAGCAGGGTGACTGTAAAAGCCGTAATTATAAAGCAGGGTGAATGTAAAAGCCGCATTCATACAGCAGGGTGACTGTAAAAGCCACATCTATACAGCAGGGTGACTGTAAAAGCCGCATTCATAGAGCAGGGTGACTGTAAAAGCCGCAATCATACAGCAGGGTGACTGTAAAAGCCACATCTATACAGCAGGGTGACTGTAAAAGCCGCAATCATGTATACAGCAGGGTGACTGTAAAAGCCACATCTATACAGCAGGGTGACTGTAAAAGCCGCAATCATACAGCAGGGTGACTGTAAAAGCCACATCTAGACAGCAGGGTGACTATAAAAGCCGCATTCATACAGCAGGGTGACTGTAAAAGCCGCATTCATACAGCAGGGTTTCTGTAAAAGCCGCATTCATAGAGCAGGGTGAGTGTAAAAGCCGTAATCATACAACAGGGTGACTGTAAAAGCCGCATTCATAGAGCAGGGTGAGTGTAAAAGCCACATCTATACAGCAGGGTGACTGTAAAAGCCGCATTCATAGAGCAGGGTGACTGTAAAAGCCGCAATCATACAGCAGGGTGACTGTAAAAGCCACATCTATACAGCAGGGTGAGTGTAAAAGCCGCATTCATACAGCAGGGTGACTGTAAAAGCCGCAATCATACAGCAGGGTGACTGTAAAAGCCGCATTCATACAGCAGGGTGACTGTAAAAGCCGCATTCATAGAGCAGGGTGACTGTAAAAGCCGCAATCATACAGCAGGGTGACTGTAAAAGCCACATCTATACAGCAGGGTGACTGTAAAAGCCGCATTCATACAGCAGGGTGACTGTAAAAGCCGCAATCATACAGCAGGGTGACTGTAAAAGCCCCAATCATACAGCAGGGTGACTGTAAAAGCCGTAATCATACAGCAGGGTGACTGTAAAAGCCGCATTCATAGAGCAGGGTGACTGTAAAAGCCGCATTCATAGAGCAGGGTGACTGTAAAAGCCCCAATCATAACGCAGGGTGACTATAAAAGCCGCATTCATACAGCAGGGTGACTGTAAAAGCCGCATTCATACAGCAGGGTGACTGTAAAAGCTACATCTATACAGCAGGGTAACTATAAAAGCCGCATTCATACAGCAGGGCGACTGTAAAAGCCACAATCATACAGCAGGGTGACTGTAAAAGCTGCATTCATACAGCAGGGTGACTGTAAAAGCCGCATTTATACAGCAGGGTGACTGTAAAAGCCGCATTTATACAGCAGGGCGACTGTAAAAGCTGCATTCATACAGCACAGTGACTGTAAAAGCCGCATTCATACAGCAGGGTGACTGTAAAAGCCGCATTCATAGAGCAGGGTTACTGTAAAAGCCGCATTCATACAGCAGGGTGACTGTAAAAGCCGCATCTATACAGCAGGGTGACTATAAAAGCCGCATTCATACAGCAGGGTGACTGTAAAAGCCGCATTCATACAGCACAGTGACTGTAAAAGCCGCATTCATACAGCACGGTGACTGTAAAAGCCGCATTCATACAGCACGGTGACTGTAAAAGCCGCATTCATACAGCAGGGTGACTGTAAAAGCAGCATTTATACAGCAGGGCAACTGTAAAAGCCACATCTATACAGCAGGGTGACTGTAAAAGCCGCATTCATACAGCAGAAAAGCCGCATTTATACAGCACGGTGACTGTAAAAGCCACATCTATACAGCAGGTGACTGTAAAAGCCGCAATCATACAGCAGGGTGACTGTAAAAGCCGCATTTATACAGCAGGGTGACTGTAAAAGCCGCATTTATACAGCAGGGTGACTGTAAAAGCCACATCTATACAGCACAGTGACTGTAAAAGCCGCATTCATAGAGCAGGGTGACTGTAAAAGCCGCATTCATACAGCAGGGTGACTGTAAAAGCCGCATTCATACAGCAGGGTGACTACCAGAGGGTCATCATGATGTTAATGCATTAGTCTGTCAGCTGGACAAATGACCGGTAAGATAATGAATCATGACAGCCGATAACAGCTCAGTAACTGCACCATGACAACAGATCTACATGGATCCTTGAGGTAACAGTCCACCATTAAAGTAGTAAGAGGCAAAAGAGAAGAAATGTGCAGACGGAAAGTTTCAGCATTGTTAAATTGAAGCTGTCAAAATGAAAATAAGCTGCAGAAAACAGGATCTGAAGCTGAGTGTCAAGCAGCTTTACCTTGGCATTGTTCAATTTCGAACCTATTCAGCCATCATTTCTTATTCTTTAATTAGGGAATTCTGAAAATCAGTTATTTGGCATTCTTTTATAAAGGAAATCTTTTTTTTTCTTTTATTTCATTAAAATTGCATTTGTCTAAGGCCTAGATCAATTTCTCTTTGGTGCAATGAAATCAATTACTCATCTGAGATATAACTAAAGGAATAATTGATAACTCAGATGGATGGTTTCCTCTGGGCATAAGCTTTACTTCCAGGGAAATGGGAGAAATTCAATGTCCTTGTTTCAATGCCTTTTATGCCAAGTAACCCAGGATAGCCGCAGCAGTAGCTGCTACAATGGCAGCATTGTGCGGGGAAATGTTTCATCTGTATACCAGTATACCATGCCTTACTGTGCCACACAGACCTAGTGGAAGTGGGGGATTCAAGGAAAACCTGTCCCATTGGTTGTCCTGTTGCGGGTTCCTGTCCTTAGGTTAGCAATCATTTAAGAGTCACATAAAACAACAGTCTCCCAATGTGGCATGAACGCATCACAGTGGTGGTATCAGGATGGCATGATACATGGATGCATCACAGTGGTGGTATCAGGATGGCATGATACATGGATGCATCACAGTGGTGGTATCAGGATAGCATGATACATGGATGCATCACAGTGGTGGTATCAGGATAGCATGATACATGGATGCATCACAGTGGTGGTATCAGGATGGCATGATACATGGATGCATCACAGTGGTGGTATCAGGATGGCATGATACATGGATGCATCACAGTGATGGTATCAGGATGGCATGATACATGAATGCATCACAGTGGTGGTATCAGGATGGCATGATACATGAATGCATCACAGTGGTGGTATCAGGATGGCATGATACATGAATGCATCACAGTGATGGTATCAGGATGGCATGATACATAAATGCATCACAGTGATGGTATCAGGATGGCATGATACATGAATGCATCACAGTGGTGGTATCAGGATGGCATGATACATGAATGCATCACAGTGATGGTATCAGGATGGCATGATACATAAATGCATCACAGTGATGGTATCAGGATGGCATGATACATGAATGCACCATAGGTAAGGTACTCCATACTGCATTCGTGCATCATGCTGACATTCATATGTACTTAAAGTGCGAATCTCACATCTTTGTGATAAGAAACATCCTGAAATAGGGAAACAGGTGACTTTATCCATAAACTGTGACAAGAATAGCTGACAGCTAACAGAGCATTATTTGGTAAAATTTATACATGAGCATTTGGTGACGTCGACAAAGAGAAACTTAATTGATAGACCAGCAGGGTGTCCTTAGTGGTCTATAGCAAGAAGGTTAGATACCATAAGAGAGGTCACTGAGAGCATTGTCTATGGGTAGAGTGTGACAGGCCACCCCCGTCTACCCCCCCCCCATCAAACTAGGTTCCCCTGTGTCTTCATCGTTGATTTCTATAGAGGATTAGGTGGGTTATGGAGCTGTGGTATTCCTTTATCAGGGTGATACTAAAGGAGAAGAAGGAACCACCTAGACCAGAAAATCCTGCAAATACAAATTTTGTGATCATGATTCTCAGAAATTGACTAAAAGTACCCAAAAGTGAGGTTTGATGAAAAAAATATTTTAAACATGTACAAAAATATTTAAAAAGATGAGAAGTCTTTATAGTCACAACATTTACACCAGAGTTAGTACCTCAATGCACATATCCAAATGTCTGCCTATCTCCCAATCTGACAAGGATTCTAACTGTGCATTACTCTGCCTATCCCTTGTCTACCTATCACTCATACTGCCTATCTCTTGAATGCAAAGCATCTTGAGTTAATTAAGGCTATCTCCCAAAAGGCCTAGATACTAAAACTTACTCCTTACTTTAGCTAATCTTCTCTGGTCCTATAGTTTCCCATAGTTTACCTACCCTCAATATGCCTATCATTCATTTTACCTATCCCTCATGGTGACTATCCCTCAGACCACCATGTTTAAACTGTATTGTTCTTCTGTTTGTTTAGGCCCTAATTGTTAACAGTACATTGCTTGTCATGTCTGCCATTTAGATCCTACCTATCCTTAACAATGCCTATCATAAAGCCTACCTATCCTTCATTATACCTATCCCCCAACTCTGCATATTTGACTTGCACATCTGTCGCTAGCACCCATGTCTTCTTGTTTTACATATGCTCATCTTACAATGTACTTTCTGTGCTTATCCCTCAAACTGGATATTGCTCATGCTACCTATCCCCCTTGGTACCAATCCTTATGAACGCATATCCCTAATGCTCTCCATATTGCTTTCTTACCATCTCAGCTTAGTAAGTGTCACAGAGTGAGTGAGTAATAGATGTTTAACGCCATTTAGACAGCTAAGGTCATATTCATGGCGAGAACTACATTACACAATTTCACAGAAGAATGTGTCAATGCCCGTGCATATGTGCACCACACACATCCTGAGGGGATAGGAAAGATGAGAAGTAGACCCTTTTAAGTGGGCTAGGGAAGCCCAGTAAGTCTCACACTGTCAGCTTTTACTGAGACCTTAGTAATTGTCATACTGTCAGCCTTGCCTAAGACCTTAGTAAGTGTCACACTGTCAGCCTTGCTTAAGACCTTAGTAAGTGTCACACTGTCAGCCTTGCCTGAGACCTTAGTAAGTGTCACACTGTCAGCCTTGCTTAAGACCTTAGTAAGTGTCACACTGTCAGCCTTGCTTGAGACCTTAGTAAGTGTCACACTGTCAGCCTTGCCTGAGACCATAGTATGTGTCACACTGTCAGCCTTGCTTGAGACCTTAGTAAGTGTCACACTGTCAGCCTTGCTTAAGACCTTAGTAAGTGTCACACTGTCAGCCTTGCTTGAGACCTTAGTAAGTGTCACACTGTCAGCCTTGTCTGAGACCTTAGTAAGTGTCACACTGTCAGCCTTGCCTGTGACCTTAGTAAGTGTCACACTGTCAGCCTTGTCTGAGACCTTAGTTTGTGTCACACTGTCAGCCTTGCCTAAGACCTTAGTAAGTGTCACACTGTGAGATTTTACTGAGACCTTAGTAGGTGACATGAGCTGCAGAAAAAAGGGTTCTGAAGCTAATTACATGGCACCTTTAACTTATGACTCCTCACTTTTTATGGATGATTATTTCAGAATTGCAGAAAGACAATAATTTGGCGATTTATTGGATGAAAATGCCATCTCCAGATTATGACTCTTTGTAATTAGAAAAAACAGAGATAGCTTGTCTTATATCCTTTGCTTTTCCTGACAACTCTATAATTGGAACATATTTGCAGTAAGTCTTGTAATGTCAATTTTGTCTTTGGTTGGTTGAAGTTAGTTTCATACAAGAACACGGTTTAAATAAGTATAAAGGATGTGTACTGTCACCTATTGTATAATGTAATGGATTTCATGACAGAGAGGGAAATGCTGAATTTTCGTTTCCTGTGAGGTAGAGCCCTGAGCAGAAAGGGTTTAGAAAACAGCTGATTCAATTCCCCTGTTAACAGTTCCTGTTTTGCCAGGTATCCCAGGATACCGGCACCAGTAGCTGTTACAACATGGCATTGTGAACAGTGCCTATTGTACCAGGTATCCCAGGTTATTACACGATTTCTTGGATTTTGGGTGCTTTTTCTAGATATCCCCATGCTGATACCTGTCGATATTGCACACCATGATGCATGCATCATGACTTTTGTAAGGTGTGCCTGATATCCATGGATAACAGGCACTAGTGCCTGATATCCATGGATATCAGCACACCTTACATGTCATATGTCACATGTTAAAACCCACGAAATAGTCCAGGCCAGGGTAGGGATCAAACCTGCAGTCTCAGATTCCAAATCCAACTCCCTGTGCACTGCGCCACAGGGACTGACGAGAGACGATATGTGTTTGCTTGGTTAGATAGTAGAGGTAGGCGGAACGAGTCCCGGTCCGGGCGTATATTTTTGTTCCCTACTGTCAAACCTAGCCAAGCCGACACGGCCGCTGAAGGAGGAGACGCGGTGGTCTAGCGGTTAGCACATTGCGCTCAGCCGTGAGAGGTACATAGATCGCATCCCAGTCTGAGTTCATCTTTTTTTCGCCGTGTGCGCTGTCGCTGTCCGCTGCCGGGCGACGATGGCTGGCTTCGAGTCCCGGGGAAGGATTTTTGTTTTCAACTTGTTTTTATTGATATTCTATTGATTATTTATTGATTTTTTATTGATTAATCGTGTAATAAAGACAGTAAGGAATGGGCTATCGGGCACCTTGTTCAGTGTATCGTAGGATATCGTAACTCGTGGCCTACGGCCACTCGGTGCCCGATAGCCCATTCATTACTCTCTTAATATCGGGACCAGTAGCTGTTACGACATGGCATTGTTAACATTGCCTGTTGTACCAGGTATCCCAGGATATCGGGACCAGTACTAGCTGTTACAACATGGCATTGTGACAAGTGCCTATTGGACCAGGTTTCCCAGGATATCGGGACCAGTAGCTGTTACGACATGGCATTGTTAACATTGCCTGTTGTACCAGGTACCCCAGGATACCGGCACCAGTACTAGCTGTTACAAAGACGGCATTGTAAAGGAACCCAATAGCAGCATTACCAAGGCCTACTCTGCCACACTGACGCAGGTGGAAGTGAGGGATTAAGAGAAAACTTGGTCATCTTGATGTGCACTGTTGGCTGTGTCTGTATGCGGGGTACGCTGCCTCCAGGTTACGAACACTTTAAGAGCCAACTACTGCATTATTGAATATTGTGTAAGTCATGACACATTACTGTACAATGATAACATCATACCTTGTGCTGATATTGTGGGTTTCATACATGCAGCTACATGTTTCAACATCCCTGAGCACCTCGTTCAACTACCCAGCCTTTACCCTTGCTGAAGTGGTTACAGGGGGTCTGAACCCTCTTCATCCTGAATCATTTATGTTGAGCTTTTCTACTGCAAGCTTACAGCTCTTCTGTGGACCACTTGGGCCCATAAGGCCAAATCCCACAATGTGAAAATGGTCGGGAAATCATTGTGAAATCGGATATGTGGGTGCTAAGCCGATATTGGGGTGGTAATATCGTCTAGGGGAGACCTATAAAGGCTAAGAATCCCTGTCAAAGTGCTGGTATTTAGAGAGTATAGTACATCCAAAGTTTTTGATATTTTCTTCACAAAGGGCTTGAAATCTCTGTGATAGACTCAAAATCCCTGTGATTTAGAGGAAAACAACAGTTTCTAGGAAATCAGAAGAGGTGTGTCTCTGATAAATCAGGAGCCAAGTTCCACATACTACAGTCATAATGGGGGTCTGCTTGTGATTTATGCAAGCTACATTTGTTTATGCTATGCAGGAGACCATTGCAAACCACAGAAAATAGTCATGTGATTTTAATATCAAATACTCTATCTCTGTGAATCATTCTAGCAACTCATCTGTGCAGTAATGAAAATCACAGAGATTCCCCTGCTACTATCGCTATAGTCGGATTTGGAGTGGTAAGAAGTGCAGGGAGTACCCTTGTGATTTAGGAAATTGGCAAGACTCCAATTTTGCCGATATCCAGAATCACAGACATTTCAGACCCATTTTTCACGTGGTGGGATTTGGCCTATAGAAAGCCTATTTTTGAGATTGCTGCTGGCCCAGACCAAGAATAATGGACCATTGGCTCCTTGGCCAGTTTTAGGGATTACCCCTGTAGTATGTACAATATACAACTTCAGAAATGACATGCAGTATGCAAACCAGCAGGGGAGGACAACGTGCCACTACAAGATGGACATTAGGACATATACTGTAGTGGTGCGTTTTAGTTCACCTGCGCTAATAGATTTCAGCCTTTGAGGCATCGAAATGTAGATTGGATTTTCAATTCTAAATACCATTTTAACCTGGTGTTAAAAACAGGACCTTGGGGTTTATCCATACGTTTAAAAGAATCTTCTTTCATTCAAAGGACATACCTAATAATCGTTGTTTTTTTTTAGACGGAACAACTTTAAAATTTATTTGGCCATTTTTTCAGTCATGTTTACAGTTAATGGCTATGTCATCATTTCAAAAATGTTGTATTGACCTAACCATACAAAGAAACTACCATACATAATAATAGGTCAACCTTAATAACATTTCATGTGTAGGGGTTCGTAGATCGTGATATAGTGTGAGCGTCTCCCTCGAGAGGGCGTTTCGAACGATGCGCCCATCACCGGTAGTCACTAGAGGTCTCCTCGACCCTGGTCTCTGCGGGGTGGTGGCAGCACTGTTCGCCTCGCTCCAGCTCCTACCTGGGTCCGGGGAAGGCGTTAGTCTGGCTCTGCCTGCCAACGGAGTCGGACCACTTTCACCTGAGCTTGCACATAGCTAAGCAGCACACTTCGAGGTGGATATAAAACATATACCGCAATAAATACGTGCCGGTTGCACTAACCCGAGATACCTTGTCTGGTTTTCACTTCGAACTAGTCGAGACCTTAATCCGAACCACTACACTGGTGCCGTGACCAGTCTTTGGTGTTAGTGCGCGGCCCTGGAGGCCGAACACGAGCACGAAGGATCTCGAGATGAAGCATTTAACATCTCGGGATCCACGCCGAATGACACTGCTCATGCTAAAGACTTTAACAGAACACAGATGAGAGGATACACCTCTATAGCTGGACCCAAAGTGGAGAGGGTAGTCCGAAATCTCGGATTAGAGGAGATGCCCACTCCAGCCACGAACTATACTTATAGACTAAGCACCGAGTCCACAGGGACACCGCCACCAATTACGATGATGACCCTCGATGGTCAACGAGCAGCCTCAGCTCGAGCAGAAACGAAAACAACAAGTCCTCGCTGATCCCTAGACGACGTAGACGTCTCAGTATTCGACATAGGAGGTTCGAAGAGAGTTACTGAGTCGGCAGCAGAGTACTTGCGTGAGCAGGCCAAGCTGTGTTTCGACGCCATGAATAGAGTTCGCCTACATCAAGGGTTACCAAAGCTAGAAGACTCCGAACAAAAAGTTCTGAGGCTTAGAAACCTGGATAAACAATGTTACTTGTATCAGACAGAGAAAGAACGAATGTTGAACGACATGAAAGAACTCGAGGAAAAAGCCGAATTGAAAGAGAAAGCCAATCGCGACCTCGAACACCAGGCATCTGTCATGCAAAGGAATATAGAACTCGCTAAGGCTGAGTGGGAGAACGAGAAGCTTAGAAAAGAAGTTTACCTGCAGGAACAGGAAGCTAGCTCCACCATCAGGAATCTTGAACTAAAGAAAGAGGCCGAGCAAAAAAAGGCCGAGATGGAGCAATACAAGTACAAAGCAAATAAGTTGCTAGAGATTCGGGATCAATGCATATTGAATAATGAGGATGTGATGGAATCCATTAAAGACAGCAATCAGGACTTGTTCCTGAAGCAACAAGAGCTTTGCCTTGAAATAGCCAACCTGACGAAGCGAAAGATGACCCTCGACACATACGTGTCTGGAATAGAGAGTAATGGTCAGATCGATAAAGTAGACCCTGTTGTGGGGAAAGACACATCTTTCGAAACAGACACAAGTGCTTCTGTAACACAGTTAGATATACTTGTCATACTAGTAATTATGCATGATCAAGTTGTCATATGAGAAAATCATATGACTAGTGGTATATAGTGTAAATCCAACAGGCTCTTATAAATAGTGTTATTTCCAGTTATCACTGGTTTATTCAGCTTTAGGCAACATGTAAGAAATATCAATCACACAGTAGTTAGTATGTAGGTAATTTGTACATACAGTAAATATACAGTAGTTTATAAAGTATAATGTTCTGTTCCACTCCACCTGTGAGGTAATAATAATACAATGTCCAGCATAGTTCTAGGTGGGTTCCCACACCTAGCTCCTGACCTGCTGCTTAGAGGAATAATGTAATAATGAATAACTTTACCCTCTGGTGGATGTCTGGAGGAAGATACCCTCTGGCCACTAATGATGGAAACCAATGCCTGTCTGGCATAGTTTCACCATAGTGCAGTGGTATAGCAGGTAGCAGGAGATGACTGGAGATGTTACCTCTGGAGTGGTTCTTGGTGTTCTGCTTTCTAGGAGGTGCAGCCAGGCTATTTGTAGCAAATCTTGGCATTGCACCTCAGACTGACTGGGGCCAGTGGCATCTGCCTAACTCTGCAATTGTTTGAGGGGAGTCTTTCATGTGTCACTGGGTGCACAAAGGACCCCCATGGACGCCGCTGCGTCCCCCATTGTCTTGGTCGGTTCTGTGACTTCAAACCCCCATATCTCGGAAGTTTACGCCGTTATAACCGCCATTTTGGGCATGCGCAGAGTTGAATATGCCAAGTTTATAATGCTTGCTTGATAGGTGCGTAACTCGCGCTAGTTTGTCTGTAGTGCATTCGGAGGTCGAATCCGTCTCCATGGCGTAACTTCCTTAATAATAGAAGTTCTGCCTTGATCTTAGGCTCATTTTGACCGTCTTCTTTTTGGCTTTCCATAAATGCTTTGATATTTGACCTAGGTTGCTCAGGAGCGACGCTAGAGCGACCGGACGGTTATGGCGTCGTGCTTATGTAACCCATTGTTCAGTTATTAGAGTGCTCAGACACTCATGACGGCGTCTGCGGTGCCAAGGCACCTGTGACGGCCGGTTGCATTCACTTACAAGTTATTAGTTTGTGCACTGAACCATGAGGTCGCACACTGAGGCCCTCAGGTTTATTATATTGTGCAGTGAACCATTAGGTCGGACCCTTTGATGTTGTAACCTATGTATCCTTCCCCTAGCTGGTGTGCAGTGGGGCATGAACGCTCACATAGAAGTACAATGTATTAATTTCTTAGATATTCTTTGATTAATACAGTAATATGTTACAATTTATGGAATAATAAAATGGTATATGATAGAATACTCCGTCTCCCCCGAGAGAATGCGAAACTCCGTCATTTCGCTGAGGGAATGTACAATATACATATTTTTACCTTATTTGGAGTTATATACTGTTTGTAAGAGGATTTGAAGTGATGGGGAGTGCTTCAAATGCAATTTTTGTGGTAGAGCTTTGTCAGTTTATATAAACAATTTTCTCCTGGGTATAAGTACATTTCCGTAATTCTATATCTTACCATACATGGGTGCATTTGCTTATGTATCATCAATTTTGGGTACAATTTTCCAATTTTATGTACAACATGCAATTTGGCAAATAGCGTGCAATTTTGGCATTCAATGTTCAATTTAGCGTGCAAATTGAACATAAATGACAATTTTAGTGTGCAAATTTACAATTTCACGTGTAATTGCGTTCAATTGACAATTTTAGTATGCAAATATATAGTTTTCGCGTTCATTTGGCAATTTTAGTATGCAAATATACAATTTCGCGTTCAATTCACAATTTTAGTATGCCAATATACAATTTTGCATTCAATTGATAATTTTTGTATGCAAATATACAATTTTGCGTTCAATTGATAATTTTTGTATGCACATATATAATTTTGCGTACAGTTTGGTTACACATGAAAATCTTGATTTTTGTAAAAATCCAATTTAGTGTATGAATTGGGTATAAACGTACAGTATAATGTGCAACATACATTTTAGTGTGCAAATTGTGTACAAGCGTACGATCTAGTGTGTAAACATACAATTTTAGTGTGCAAATTGGGTACAAACGTACAATCTGGTGTGCAAACATACAATTTTTAGTGTGCAAATTGGGTACAAACGTACAATCTGGTGTGCAAACATACAATTTTAGTGTGCAAATTGGGTTCAAACGTACAATCTAGTTTACACTATACAATTTTTGGGATTTGAGACAAATTTTTCCGAGGACCGGAAAAACAAGGTACTTCATGTACAATAGGCTCGTTTGTCTCTGAGTTACTCTGTGATTTTGCTATATGGGTGTATTAATTGGCAATTTCGGCAGTGGGCCGCTGCTTTTAATTGACTTTTCCCTAGCTTTTTTTTTTTGAGTATGTATCCCTGAAAGAGATTATTTGGTGAGTATCTTAAGTAAACATTTTTCATGTCAACAATTTTTCTCAACAATTTTTTTTTTTCATTCATTTTTCCAACAATTTTCTTGGATACCTAAAGTGTGTTACCTTAAGTAAACCTTGGTATAGTATACAAGTGCTAGTGGGTACAAGAACTGTCTTAGTTATCTACCTGCATTCATATATATTAATGTTAGATTTGTACAATTTACAATTTGCAATTTGCGCGTATATGCGCGCATTAATCATCGATTTTGTGAGAATACCATAGATTTTCATATTATACATCAACAAGTGGCTGTGTATATTTTTCTAAATCAAAATTTTTTTTTTCAATACATTGATAATTTCATTGACAGTGGAGGTGTGTCAGGAATGAGATGTGAATCTCCTCCCTGATGTGCTCATGCAGTGGTGGCACTTGAGGTGTTAGGTGCCAGATTTTGGCATGTGTCTGTGGCAGTGCCTAGCTTGGTGTCAGTGGACAGTTCAGGCTGGGGGGAGGGGTGTGTGTGTGTCCATTTAAGGAGTGGGTGGCTGGTATTGGAGTATCAGTTCCTCACTGGAAACCTTTGCTGCAACATCATGGCTCACTTTCAAGCTATCCTTGAATTGCCTGTCTCCCAGGTGATGGTGGTGGGGAGTCCGGCTAGGGCCCTGGTGGAGGCCAACCAGACCATACACTATGGCTATATAGTGAAAAATTACAGAGAGATGTGCTGGTTGACATGTACTCCTGCCACTACTTTTTGGGTTCAGCCTTAGTCGGGGGGCCACTGTGGCCCTTTTGGCCAGGGCCTTGAGTAATATAGGGTTCTGGCCCATGGACTCTAACTTCGGGCCGCGGGAGCGAGTGTTGTGGGACTATTTGTTGGCAGTCTCCTTCATTGATCTTGCGGCATCCGGGGACCCATCTATGGCAGCTGAGTACGGACTGGGATCGATGGAGGCCCGACTCGTTGAGTGGGATCATGACCACGGACACATGTATGGATCGGACTCCCACTCTTCCGTCAGTGTTGAACCCGAGGCTCTGTGGTAGAATCCCGACTGACTGAAACCTAGGGTGTAAAAACCCGCCATCCCAAAGGCCCTTTTCAGGGCCGGCAAATTGTCCGAAAAGTTCTGAATACTGTCTCTGATATGTTGTCTCCTGGTGGTGGACTGGGGGCAGTCTAGGCTGTGGGCAGTCTAGGCTGTTTCCACAGTCACCGGGGAGGGCTGGTGGTTTAGAAAATTAGCAATAGTCTGCATGTTTGACCTTGCGGTCTCCTCCTGTTGTTCGTCAATAATTATATCTGTTGTATTTTCCAGTGCTGTCATGGTCACCGGGCTGGTGCCACAATCATTCTGGAGAAGCATGGAGTAGTACAGTCCTTTGTTTTTAAGGGCTGGTATGGTACTGAACCTAGTGCGCCAAGGTAGGTGTATCACCTGAGGGAGGTGATAAGCAAATTCTCCTCTCTGTGTTGTTATAACTGCTGGTCCATTCCAGGTATATATAGCCTTAGGTAGTGGGAAGGTTTTAACCACTATATCCTTATAGGTAGGGGCAGCTGCTGATTTAATCTCATCAAATTCATGTGGTATTGGCCTCAAGGGTAGCGCGAAGTTTGAGTCTCCACAATATATTTTAAAATATATTGTGGGATTTGTGGGCTTGGCCACATTTTTCTTGCCACAGTGTGTCTGTGCAAATTTCTTAAGGTACTTCATTATTCTGTAGGCTGAGTAGATGGTCAGGGTGAATAATATAGCAATTATCAGGGTGTGAGTTTCCTGAACTGTGAGGAAAGGGGTGTGGGTTTCCTCTGTAGGGGTTAATTTGGTAGGATTCTTATCTGGGAGCAATTTGTGTAGGGGCAGCTCGGTGACTAGTCTAAATGCTTTGGCTGTAGGCAGGTAGGCTACAGTCCCTCCTAGTCTGTACAGTTTGAGTAGTATGTATACTATAAAAATGTGAGCTGATATCCCTAGGATGAGTCCTAAGCTTTGGAAGATTGGATGCTCTGTAACTCGACGTAGGTGTGATTCTACGTAGCGTGTTTCCATTGCCTTATCAAGGTTGGAGGCATCTTTTAATAATGTTTTGGCAAAGGGCTCTAGATTTAGTTGAGTAATGTCATCCATGATTGGATTTTCCTGTAGTTTTTCTAAGGTTCTAGAAAGGTTTACTACTGGGAAATTTGGAAGATTCTCTCTTTCATCTGGTTTGGTTTCAGAAATTTGGTTAAGTGCTGCCATGAATGGTAAATTAATTGTCTTGAGAATGTAATGAAATGATAAGGTTGAGTTACAGGGCAACCTTGTGTTTGGAAGAGAAAATTCTCCTACACTGATTGTGCACCCACAGGGTACACCTATGATTGAGTAGGACTGCGCTTTTCGAGTTTCAGATGTTTTACCATGGCAGTTGATAAAGTAATGGGGTTCATTAGTAGTGACCAGATACTCATCTTCAGAAATGGAAATAGCATGGGTGGTAGGTGTTTGCAGTGGTGAAACTGTAAACTTGCAATGTTCCTTAATCTGTTGAGCCTGGTTAGTAAAAATGGCTACAGGGCATGTAGGCCTGTGTTTATAAATTCTACCATTTACATCTCTGCATACCTTTACTGTAGTACCTTCACATGCCTGCATATCTGCTGAGTCCAATTCGATGAATAATGATTCGTCTTAAGATACTGCTAGAAACTCGGTTGTGGTTTGTAATTTGGTGACTCCTCTGGTGGGGGTCTCCTGTGTGTCTATAGGCATGGGTGATGTAATCATTTGGTACAGTTTGAAGGTAGAGGTGGTAGATTGAATTATAATGTCCAGATGAATATATATATGGTGAGCTGAGTAAGTGTATGAGGTCAGCTTGTGTGAATAATAGAAATCTAAGTCATTAATTGCGACTTGTGCTCCAGGGTGTGTAATCCTAAGTTTGTTATTAATGTCAATTAAGTATCTAGCAAGGTCTGAGGGTGGTACTATATCAGGGGTCAGGATTCCTGATGATAGCATCCTCAGGGCTGCATTCGTTCTTTGCAGTGATTGAACTGTATTCATTCTTGCTGCTATGATGATTAATGCATCATTTAATACTTGCATTTTTTCCCTTTGAGTTTTCTCGTGCCTTGAATATGAGTCAAGTGACCTGGACATGTTAGAGGCCCATAGGTTGACGGTGTCACCTATGGTGTTGATTGTGCTGTCCAGTACCTTCTTATCTTGGATGTATGCTTTAACAAACTTATCTTGTCTGTCTGTGATCTTTTCAATGAGACTAGCTGCTTCCTGATCTTGTTAAGCAAATTTTCTTAGTATTTCATCTATGTTCTTGAGCTGTCCCATTACTTGGTTTACATCTTCTACTGTGGCTAGACCTAGCACACCGCGAAACAGGGGTGCTAGAAAACCCAGTATGGCCTCTCTTTTGGCCTTGTCCAATGTGTTTATGGGGTTGGATAAGAACAATTTGATGGAGGCTAATGTTTCATTTATCTCCTTGTCTGCAATTTCCAGCAAGGTGTCAAGCTCTTTGGCTTGTTGGATAATTTGACCAGAGGTATGATCTTGTAGAGTAGGAGTGGTCAATTGGAGTATTCTATCCCTTATGGATCCTTGGGTAATGGGTGCCCGAGGTATCTTGTAGGGGATAGCTAACAACAGTGTTGTGGTTGTATGTCCATTGACCAATGGTTGAGGGCTAGGTTTGAATACTACTCCTATGTTTTGTCTCACCACAAGTGTATAACCTGCAGTAAGTGGTTCTATAATATATAATAACAGCATAGTTAGCAGTATGGGTGTAACTCTCAGTCTCCCCATGGTGCTTGTGTAAAGCAAGTTTGCTGTTTAAAGTCTTGTCAAATTTGTAGTAATTTGGTGCTGGTAAGGTCTAAGTGTATGGTGTAACACTTTAAATGAAGTGGTTCAAACTGTACCTTTGCAAGATTGTGCTGTCTTGGCAATATGTCCGGTGAGTCTATAGAGATTGACCAATAAATGGTAAGGTCAGGTTGAAGGTGAAGTAGGTGTGTTCTTTATCCTAGTGCAGTCTCTCCTAATGGAGAAGTGGGCTGGCTAATTCCCAAGTGGGGTCCTGTAGACTTGTGTTCCAGACTGCAGCTGGATGAAGACTGATGGTGGGCTATGGTCCACAGTGCTTCTTATGTAGCCTACCCTACCCACATCCATTGTGGGCATGGTATTGTTTCTCTGGAGTCAGTGCACCTAATCTCCAGTGTCTGCAACTGTGGGGGTCTATTGTATAATCTGTGTACTGGTAATTAGCTCCTCCTGTCATCCAGGACAGCCATTCATGACCGTCTAGACAGTTGTCTGAGGGTAGCTTATAAGGTCAATTGATCTCTATAGACTGCTGTGTTGGCATAGCGCGCTCTTTCATGTGGGGATTAGGCTTTAGACACTCCATTGTGTTACCCTTACTCTTCTTAGACTTCATGTCTGCTTTACTTGGAGGGTCCCAGTCTTTGACCATTCAGAGGCAATAACCTACTGATATATTTACAAATTTGATTGGCTTTATATATATATAAGTAATTCATTATCAGTCACACATGTCTATGTGTGGATGAAGAGAATTTGTAATACATTTTGAAAATCTTATGTTCTTTTGGTATCTCAATCTGTTTCTAATTTCTTGAAACTGCACCACACCTAGATGTTTTTCTTAGTATGTGGTGTGCAGGCCTAGGCTTGATAGGGCCTATGCCTGTGGTTTCTCTTGTAAGGGTGATATCATTTTTGTTCCTTACAATTTTGTTGTAGTATTTGGCTTCATGTGGAATAAGCCTGTGTGCAAATTCATTGTTCCTGACAGCCACAACCTTTTTCAGTCTGTCTATGTGCACTGGTCTGGCCACCAATAGATTGGTGTCCAAGTTTTTGAGTTTGGCACTTGTCAAACTAGGTCTATCTACTACAACATATGGTCCCATAAAAAGGGGTTGAAGTTTCTTACACTCTGTGTTGGTCAGGATTCTTGGTATGTTTAGGTACACCATGTCGGTGACCTTGATTTCCTGTGGTGTAAGTTTCTTATCATATCTATCCTTTCTTTCCTTTTGTAGCTTGGCGACCCTTTCTATAGCTTTCCTCCTAGAGGCATCTTGATTTGTTATCATGTTAGCTACATGGTCTGCTACGGTGGATATGTCCTCATGTATTCCCAGCCCTAAGTCCATTGGGGTGGCTGGGTTTCTTCCATGGAGTAGGAAGAAAGGGGTGAATCCTGTGGTTTGGGATTCAGTGTTGTTTAATGCAAAGGTTATGGGTTCAATAAATGAATCCCAATTGTTTTGGTGCTTTGAGCAGAATGCTCTGAGCACTGTGCCAATGCTAGCATTGAATCTCTCTACAAGCCCATTTGATTGTGGCCTGTATGGTGAGGAGAATTTATGTTTGATCTTGAGGTGTTTAGTTAACTTTGTGAACTTTGCACCTGTATAACATGTTCCATTATCTGTTTGAAGAGTGGCTGGTGTTCCATGATGACAAATTATATTCTTGTAGAACTCTGCTGCTGTTGTTTCAGCTTTTAAGTCAGTAGTAGCCCAGGCTGTTGCATATCTGGTAGCATAATCTATGCAGACTTGTATATGTTTGTTTCCCCTGGCAGTTGTGGGAAGTGGTCCCACCACGTCGAGGTTTAGGAACTTCATTGGTGAAGCCATGTACTCTCTCACTGTCATTGGTGTTTTGTGTGAGTGTACTTGCCTTTTTGCTGTGAGGCATGTGTGGCAGGTGGAAACATATTTTGTTGTGTCTGCTAGCATAGACTTCCAATATACCCTAGGTCGGAGTGCTGACAGCATCCTACTTGAACCAAGATGGCCGCCAGTAGGTGAGTCATGGAAATACTGTAGTGTACTTGTTACCCATTGCTGTGGTATAACAATTTGAAGTGGTACAGTATTGGTTTTTCTCCAATTTATGGGGCATATATGGACTAATGTACCATTTACCAAGGTGTATGTCTGGCCTTGGTTGATGATTCTATTTCCTTGTGCTTTTGGTGCAGGCAAGGTCCCATCCTCAAGATATTGTATGAGGGGCAATAGTTCCTTGTCCTTCCTTTGTTCCAAGCCAAGGTTTGAACCTGAGATGGATGTGTCGGGGATCTGATCCAGTAATTGATTTATATCTAGCCCATGTTGTTTTATTCTGTCTCTTTCTTTTTCTTTTTCATCGACTATTGGCCTATCTTGTGCTTTTTGTTGGGGTGTGTCACTCTTGTTTTGGTGTGTAGGCTCCTTTGGAGGGCCTATTCTCGCCTTGATGGGAGTGGCAACCTTTTTCTTTAAAGGCACAATTTGCTTTTTGTCATTCTTCTTTGTCTCAGAGTTCTTTGACTTAGTGGATGCAGTGTCTTTTGTGACATTTTTCCTGGCAGGTGGGGTTTTGGTAGGTTTGTTTCCTGTGACCTTTTTCTCATTTAGAATAGTTTGTGATTGTGTGGGGGGTTTTGGTGTGCCCTCCTGAATCATTTCTCTAGTCTTTGAGCGTGTGGTCATAGGACACAAATGGTTTGATACTTCCTCTCCCTGCATTGACTCAAAGAATCTGACTGATTTGGAAGTTGCTTGAGTAATAGCATATATTGTGTCTTCTGAATCTTCATCATCTGAGTCAGGTGGGGTGAAGGGTGGCTCCTTAGGAGTTGCCTTCAGCATCTGATTGAGTGATGAGAATTCGATAGGCTTGAAGTCATTATCTGGAAAGAGTTGTGAGTATTCTCTCTCACAATGGCAAAACACATAGTGTGTAGATTGCTTCAAGATACCCCTAATGGGTGTCTCTGGCCTTTCAATGGTGTTGGGTGGATCATCCCTTCTGAATGGTACTTTCTTTGTTACTTTTGCAAACTTGGTTCTACTGGCTGCTCTAACTCTCCTTCGTGGGGGTGGAGGGTTAGTCATGGGTCCAGAATCTGGGTATTCTCTTCTAGACATAGCATCTGGTGGTGTGTTATCATCACCTTTCACATGTTGGATGGTGAATGAAAATTGCTGTATGTCTAAAGCCCATCTGGCCCATCTATATGTGAGTCCTGTATTGGTTAATAGTGGGATTAGGGCTGCATGGTCTGTGTATAATTGGAAGTGTCTAGTCTCTAGATAGTGTCTGAAATGTAATACTCCATACACTACTCCCAGTAGTTCTCTCTCTGTGGTATTGTAATTTCTCTCATGTTTGGAGAGGGTTCTACCTGCAAAGGCTACTGGTCTGAGCACTCCTTCATTATCTCTCTGTGAGAGTACAGCTCCTAAACTCACGTTGGAAGCATCAGTTGCCAAACTGAACTCTTTCTCATAGTTTGGATAACTGAGAAGAGCATTGGTACAGAGGGCATGCTTTAATGTTTTGAAAGCATTATCTGCATCCTCTGTCCAGACAAATGCTTTGAGATGTGTCTGTAGATCATACAATGGTCTAGTAATTTGGGCATAACCTTTGATAAACTTTTTGAAGTATTGGCATAGGCCTGTGAAGGATCTGACATTTTTGACTGATTTTGGTGTTGGGAAGGTTTTGATTGATTCCACCTTTGTGGGAGATGGTTGCAGTCCCATGGGTGTGACTCTCATTCCCAAGAAGTCTATTCTGTCTATGAAGTATTCACATTTTGATTTCTTCAGTTTGAGTTTACCAACTCTTAAGCTGTTGAACACATCTTCCAGGTCATGGAAGTGTTGTTCGATTGATGGTGATAATACCAATATGTCATCTAGGTATGGTAGGGCACATTTGTATTTGAGTTTGTTCAGAATTAATGTGACTAGATGGAAGAATCCTGCAGGTGCGGTCGCTAAACCCATTGGCATCCTTTCGTAGACATATTTTTTGTCATTTGCTATGAATGTGGTTTTATGCTGGTCCTCCTGTCTTATATGGATTTGAAAAAATCCCTGTTGGGCATCTAGTTTACTGAATACTCTTGGTCTGAGTGACCCTATCATGTCTAGAGTGTCATCGGCTCGGGGTGTAGATAAGGCTTGATTTATCGTGTTCTGGTTCAGATAACGAAAATCTGTGACGAGCCTATGGCCTCCCGATGATTTTTCTACTAAAAAGGATCTGGAAGCCCAGGGGCCCTCAGCACATTCTCTCAGAATGCCCTGTTGTACAAGCCTTTCACACTCTTCCCCTATTGCGGCCTGTTTTTCTGGTGTTTGTCTATATGGTAGGAAATGACATGGTACTGCCTCAGGTTTTACATGTATTGAGTGGGTATACAGGTGTGTAGCACCAATGTCTCCATCTTTTCCTACAAATATATCATCATACTTGGTCAGCAGTGATCCTAATCTATCATGCTGATCTTTGGATGTGAGCACAGATTTTGGTGGAACATTCTCTTCCAATTCTGGCTCGAGGTCATGTGCCTCACTATGTATAGCAGCTATTTCAGAGAGTCAGATTGAGTTGGGTTCAGGGTCAGCATATGTGGACTCACAGTCTGAGTCTGTGTCACTGAATTGAGTTACATCCTCAGGCCGTATGGCTGAGATGGATTGATCAGTGTGTGGGGTAGTGTCTGACACCTGTTGAGGCTTTTCTAAATCAGATTCCTTGACTTCCTGAAATAGAGCTATGATGGCACCCTTTTTGATTTTATGTGGGCGCCTGCTGGTGTTGAGTAACACTAGGGGATGTTTGTTATTTTCCCTGGGGGTTACTGCTGCCCTTTGAACTAGATATGGGGCATTGTTATTTCTTTGGAGGTTATCTACTACTCCAGTTTTTCCTTGCAGTGATTGAGTAGAAGTGATTTTACCCAATACTGCAAGTTCAGAAAATGGAGGGATGGTAAAATCCCTCACTGCCCTAATGGGTTTGAGAATTTGTTCAGGATCAACATTAAATTCAATTTGAGATTTTGTAGTGCTTAAGAAATCTGTGCCGAGAACAACGGGCTGTGTGAGGTTGGGTATTACAGCAAATTGGTATTGGAATCTGACACCTTGGATTCTAAAGTTCAGCATAGCTGAATGTCTAACATGACACACCGATCCATCTGCCAAATGGATGTTGATTTTAGATTTCCTCAGTTGGATATGGAATCTCTTTTGGAGATCCATGAGGAATGCTTGTCTGACACAGGTGATAGTAGCACCTGTATCAACCAAACATTGTACATCTGAAACATCATATAAATTTGCATTGATACAGCCATTTTGAAGAAGTACAATAGAAAGCTTGGTACTCTCACCTGTATCCTTTGATGATGAATCTGGTGGGGTGATGTGTATCACTGATGGACGTCTCTGTCTGTTAGATGGTAGATTGGCACTAGCAATTGTCTCTGGTTGGATCCTTGTTGATCCTGATTGATTGTTTGTTTTTGGGGTGTCACAGCGCACTGGCCCATCGGCACTGTGACATCCTAGTTTTCCTGGTTCTGTGGGGCGGTTGAGATGCTTGCCACCAGGAGCTTGGAGATTTGATCCATTATGTGAGGTGGTATTTGGGGGTTACTGTGTTGGTTCCCCTGGTAACCTCTTGTGTCAGGTTTGTAATCCTCCTGACGTGAGTTGGAACCCTGGTTATATTGACCAGAGTTGCTGTATTGACCAGAGTTGTTGGATCCCTGGTTGTTGTAGGATCCAGAGTTGTTGGATCTCTGGTTGTTGTAGGCACCATTGTTGTTGTAGGATCCACTGTTGTACAGGCTTCCCTAGCCCACTTAAAAGGGTCTATATCTCCTCTTTCCTATCCCCTCGGGATGTGTGTGGTGCACATATGCGCGGGCACTGACACATTCCTCTGTGAAATTGTGTAATATCGTTCTCGCCATGAATATGACCTTAGCTGTCGAAATGGCGTTAAACATCTATTACTCACTCACTCCACTGTTGTAGTTCCTATGTGGACTATGGCTTCTACTGTTGGATCCTTGATTATTATAGGATCTGCCATTACTTGGGGTTCTGTCTCTCCTATCACTGTATGAAGAGTTACCATTGTTGGAGTTGGAAGAGCTGTTGTCTTTTCTACTGTTGTGACCTCCCCCCATGTTGTTGCTGTTGCCCCCCCCTACCTCTACCTCTATTGGATTGGTAGTTGGGGTCATAGTTATTTCCTCTATATCTACCGGTAGGGTCTTTTGATGTAACCTTAGCTTCCTGTTGCCTCACATGGGCACTAGACATTAGGTTAACATCTTCATCTGCACTAGTGCTGATTTCCTGGACCTTTTTCTTAGTAGGCTGTGGGTTAGACTCTGCATATAATGTTCTCCTAGATCTTTCTTGGGTCTCAACCTCCAAGGCTAGGTCTAGGGCTTGGTCAAAAGAGTCTATTTTCTTGTTTTCAAGAGCTACAGAGATCCAGGGCCTCATGCCTTGGGTAAATGCTTTGCTTAAGATTTCATCGCTTTGGCGTTGGGCATTACACACTTTCCTGAGATGGCATGCATAGTCTAGGACAGGTTCATCTATCCTTTGTGCACGGAGTGCAGTCCTGGAGATGATATTGTCTTGAGTAGCAAAATACTCTTTTAATTTATTCACTACATTGGTCCATGTCAACATATCAGGTGTGGCACTTTCCCTGAAGGATTCAAACCAAGCTAGTGCTTGTCCTTCAAGGTACTTGGGTAAATATGTTACCATGGTGTCACTGTCTGTTACTTTGTACTTATCCTTCAGATATTCTGGGAATTTGTGATCAATGAATAATGCTGTTGACATGAGTGGTGATGGGTGTGAAAAAGCTTTGGGTTTTGTTACCTCATGTAGCCTGATCTTTCTGTCGTCCTGTTGTTTTCTGTCTATGAGTTTGGTCATGTTGGACACCATGGAGATTATGATGTCATCCTTGGATCTAGAGGCAGATGGTGTGACAACAGGTGTGATGGCTGGTGTGGGAGGCTGTGGGGTCTGGGATGATACCATCTTCATGAGATCTGCTATCTGTTGTTGTTGTCTCTCTAGGGACTTCCGCTGGTCTTCCATGGCATTCTGTTGGGTGTCTATTGCCGCATTCCTCTCTGCCAATTGTTGGTTGAGGATCCTCTCCCTTTCCTCCTGCTGGGACTTGTTGGTCTCTAGGGCAGTAACTGCATCTTGGATGGCCTTCTCATAGGCCCTTATCTTCTCAGCTGTCTGATTAGGTTGGGGGCCTTCATCGGTGTCCATGATGGAGGGTGTGGGGGAAGTGTCTCTGGAGGAGTGGCTGTCAAAGGCCGGAGCTGGGGTGGAGGATCTAGATGAGGGTGTGGATCCACCCCCTGATGCAGATCCTTCTTCCCCTGAGGTAGATAGCGTGAGTTGAGCGTCCTGTAGAGATCCCTGGGAAATGTTGGATCCCTGAGAACTGGTTGTTCCCTGAGTAGACAGGGTGGGTGGTGTGGGGTCTACTGAGTGTGGGTCTGTACTGGAGGCTGATTTGCCTCCTGTGGGTCTCCTAGATCTAGGTGGGAGGGAGACCTCTTCAACAGGTCCCTGACTACGTAAGGTCTTTGTGTGTTGTTCTGCCAGCTTGACTGATAAGACCTTGATGTGTGGGGTAGACCTCACTGACGTGTGGGAGACCCCACTGACGTGTGGGAGACCCCATTGACGTGTGGGAGACCCCACTGACGTGTGGGAGACCCCACTGACGTGTGGGAGACCACACTGACGTGTGGGAGACCTCACTGACGTGTGGGAGACCCCACTGACGTGTGGGAGACCCCACTGACGTGTGGGAGACCTCACTGACATGTGGGAGACCTCACTGATATGTGGGAGATCTTACTGATGTGTGGGAGATCTCATTGATGTGTGGGAGATCTCACTGATATGTGGGAGATCTCACTGATATGTGGGAGATCTCACTGTCGTGTGGGAGATCTCATTGATGTGTGGGAGATCTCACTGATGTGTGGGAGATCTCATTGATGTGTGGGAGATCTCACTGATGTGTGGGAGACCTCACTGACGTGTGGGAGACCTCACTAATATGTGGGAGATCTTACTGATCTTGTGGGAGATCTCATTGATGTGTGGGAGATCTCACTGATATGTGGGAGATCTCACTGATATGTGGGAGATCTCACTGTCGTGTGGGAGATCTCATTGATGTGTGGGAGATCTCATTGATGTGTGGGAGATCTCATTGATGTGTGGGAGATCTCACTGATGTGTGGGAGATCTCATTGATGTGTGGGAGATCTCACTGATGTGTGGGAGATCTCATTAATGTGTGGGAGATCTCACTGATGTGTGGGAGATCTCACTGATGTGTTGGAGATCTCATTGATGTGTGGGAGATCTCACTGATGTGTGGGGGATCTCATTGATGTGTGGGAGATCTCATTAATGTGTGGGAGATCTCACTGATGTGTGGGAGATCTCACTGGTGACCTTTGTGGACATGGTGTCAAGGTCACTGGGTGGGTGGAGTGGGGTTTACTATGTGTATGAATGTTTTTAGTAATGTTGCCAGCTTAATTTTCATGAGAGCTTTGGGTAATTTGGGATCTTAGTAGGATGTTCTCCACCACTTTGTCATACTAGTAATTATGCATGATCAAGTTGTCATATGAGAAATATCATATGACTAGTGGTATATAGTGTAAATCCAACAGGCTCTTATAAATAGTGTTATTTCCAGTTATCACTGGTTTATTCAGCTTTAGGCAACATGTAAGAAATATCAATCACACAGTAGTTAGTATGTAGGTAATTTGTACATACAGTAAATATACAGTAGTTTATAAAGTATAATGTTCTGTTCCACTCCACCTGTGAGGTAATAATAATACAATGTCCAGCATAGTTCTAGGTGGGTTCCCACACCTAGCTCCTGACCTGCTGCTTAGAGGAATAATGTAATAATGAATAACTTTACCCTCTGGTGGATGTCTGGAGGAAGATACCCTCTGGCCACTAATGATGGAAACCAATGCCTGTCTAGCATAGTTTCACCATAGTGCAGTGGTATAGCAGGTAGCAGGAGATGACTGGAGATGTTACCTCTGGAGTGGTTCTTGGTGTTCTGCTTTCTAGGAGGTGCAGCCAGGCTATTTGTAGCAAATCTTGGCATTGCACCTCAGACTGACTGGGGCCAGTGGCATCTGCCTAACTCTGCAATTGTTTGAGGGGAGTCTTTCATGTGTCACTGGGTGCACAAAGGACCCCCATTGACGCCGCTGCGTCCCCCATTGTCTTGGTCGGTTCTGTGACTTCAAACCCCCATATCTCGGAAGTTTACGCCGTTATAACTGCCATTTTGGGCATGCGCAGAGTTGAATATGCCAAGTTTATAATGCCCGCTTGATAGGCGCGTAACTTGCGCTGGTTCATCTGTAGTGCATTTGGAGGTCGAATCCGTCTCTATGGCGTAACTTCCTTAATAATAGGAGTTCCGCCTTGATCTTAGGCTCATTTTGACCGTCTTATTTTGGGCTTTCCATAAATGCTTTGATATTTGACCTAGGTTGCTCAGGAGCGACGCTAGAGCGACCGGACGGTTATGGCATCGTGCTTATGTAACCCATTGTTCAGTTATTAGAGTGCTCAGACACTCATGACGGCGTCTGCGGTGCTCAGGCACCCGTGACGGCCGGTTGCATTCACTTACAAGTTATTAGTTTGTGCACTGAATCATGAGGTCGCACACTGAGACCCTCAGGTTTATTATATTGTGCAGTGAACCATTAGGTCGGACCCTTTGATGTTGTAACCTATGTATCCTTCCCCTAGCTGGTGTGCAGTGGGGCATGAACGCTCACATAGAAGTACAATGTATTAATTTCTTAGATATTCTTTGATTAATACAGTAATATGTTACAATTTATGGAATAATAAAATGGTATATGATATACTTTACCAACAAAAATTATCTAAAAGCGAAATACCTACTGATGCCACGTTCGTGAAGGGACCCTCACCTGTAGCAACATCAACACCAGCCGAGGCTTTAAAAAAACCGGATCGATACGACCCGTTCGTAAACAATAATGCCGATCTCCATGTCCGAAAGGATAGTGTCTATGATCCGAATCATGAAGCAAGGTCAACTGAACCCGAAAAACGTAGAATACGATTCACTGTCACTACTGCCAAAAACAACAAAACTGAATACAGTGCTACTGATGAACAAGAAGGTCACTTCGAGCTGTCTTATGATGACAACTCGGTAGATGGGTCAGAACCTTTGGGCACCGGGAACCAAGGTGCGGTAGGGGGTAGTGCTTCGGGTACTACCCAAGGACCGACTGCACCCCCTCCCGGGCTAGGGGCGCTACAGGGGGACCTTCGAGGCGCCGGTCCCGAAGTAGCGTGTTAGAAGACATGCTGAATCAATCAGCTAACACCTCGAACACTGCACATAGTGAGGAGACCATTCGAGAATGGAGTGTTAACCAATGCCAAAAATTGGTACGGACTAACAACGCGGCTAGGCGACAGGCCATTCTACCCAAGCTATACGAAGGTGTAAAGACTTGGAAAGAATGGTTCTCAAACTTCACTGATGACATGAGGTGCAATGCATGGACCCCTGAGGAGGCTTTGCCTCATCTAATCAGATGCCTGAAACACGGCCCCGGCCGGATAGCTGTCGAAAAGTGGAACGAAGTGTACTTCAAACGGGGCACTTTCCAACAGCTAGTTGAGATCGCCAGCATCTTGCTGTAAAACTTGGTGAGTGAAGACCCTTTCATGCTCTTCAAGAAACGAACACAGAAGCCACAAGAATCATTTCGAGCCTACGGGTATGAGTTGCAGTCCCTGTTACAGAGGGCACGGCCAGGAACCAATCCTTCCGATAAATTTTTCCTGAACGATCTGCTACCACAATTCGTGAGCGGACTTCGAGACGAGGATCAGCAACAAGCAGCTTTAGATGCTTGGAAAGGACGAAATCCGACATTAACTGACCTGTTCGAGGTAATTGAATGCTGGACGGTGAAGAAGACCCTCATGGCGGGAAAAGTAGAAATGAAATCCTCAAATACTAAGGTTTGTGCGAGTACTAATACTAGTACGGCTACTGTGTCGGGTATACACCAACCGACGTACACTGAATTGACTGATAATGACTTCGAGATCATAGAGATCGAAGAGGAAGAAGGCAGTATCTCTGCAGTACAGGTTAAAAAAGACGTTAAACGAAAATATATCCCTCGGCGGATATATAACCGACGAGCTAATGAACCTCGGGTGGAGCCAAGGCCCAACTCAGACAGCCATGCACCTGAGATGGCCGTAGCTCGAACACCAGTAATGTCCCCACCAAGAATTACTGTTACACCCGAACTTCTAGACATGAAGAAAATGATGGAGGATTTCATGAAAACTTTCTCCGAGACAATGTATAACAGACCCACACGTCGGAGAGTAGATCGTAGCAGACTACGGTGCTACCGTTGCCAAGAAATGGGGCACTATGCTCACGAATGTACAGCCCCAAAACCTGTACTATCCCTAGTTAATTATGTCGAAGAGACAAAGGATGAGGAAAACTAAAGAGGATCGCACCCATGGCAAAGGATGTGATCCGTGATTCGAAAATCTGCCAAAAAGCCACCGCTGGCGAACCCGAGCTAGTACAGGAATCAATACCCTCCAGGGGACTGGTACGTGAGAAGGATCCTCTCACCCCAGCCCGGGCCGGGGGCTTCGACGGGGTAGGGGCAGATGTATGCCAGGACCTGAGGGAGAAATCCTATGTCGAAGAAGAGGGAGGTTGGGTTGAAGAGTTGACGCGAGTGGGTGCGGCACACCTCCCCCCGAACCATCCGTATGTAACCTTCTTGAAGGGTTTCGGATGGGAGATCGGTGATTCCAAGGAACAACTCCGATTCGCCCAGAACTCCTCACCTTTGGGGGGGAAACGATGGTATATTGCTGTATCGGTGAAGGGGCAGACTGGGGAATTTTTGATTGACACAGGTGCCAGCCATTCGTGTGTCTCGAGAAAATTCTTCAGTCTGGTGTCCGGCAACCATGAAACGCTACCAGTTGGCGTTAATGCTTGCACGGCCGACGGTAGCCAGATGCAGACTTTTGGCAAGACTTTGATACAGATCGGGATGGGGGGCTATGAGTATGTAAAGAGCCCTACTATAGCCGAGATAAGTGACGATGGGATAATTGGCCTGGACTTCGCAAGTTTGTATGGTGCTGTATTGGACCCCCGATTTGGGATGTTGAAAATAAGGCAACCCTACAACTGCGAGATCCCATGCATATTGAGACATGTATCCTCGGTAGCCACCATGGTACAGACAGTAAAGATTCCGCCAGGGACGGCTTGTGACGTTTGGTGTTCCTCGAACCATGCATTTCGAGGCTCGGACGCTGTCTTCGAACCCAATTTTGAAGCACTATCTAGCTTACAGCTAGATTCAGTTGACACTCTAGTGGGAAGTGGATCGTGGACATTAGTCCCAATTATGAACAGGGGTTTGAAACCTGTGTATCTGAGAAAGAATGAGAAAATCGGTGATATGTCCCTGATAGAACACATTTCGGAATCCAGATTTCGAACTGAGTTACCCGCGGGGACAGTTCGGGGATTACCAGATGACCTAATGAAGTTAGTAAACGACTCTTCCCTGAGGAAGAAGTCAGAAAAAGAAGGACTTCGAGCCCTGCTTGCCACCTACAACGATGCCTTCGGGAAACCGGGGGGCGCGGTAGGTCGCACTAGCAAGGTACTACACACGATTGACACTGGTGATTCAAAGCCTTTCAAAATACCCTATAGGAGGTTACCACTGAAAAAGAAGGTGGAGGCGGAGAAACAAATCCTCGAACAGCTGGAAAAAGGGGTCATAGTGCCGAGCACGAGCCCTTGGTCTAGCCCTGTGTGCATGACCACGAAGAAGGATGGGTCTATTTGATTTTGCATCGATTACAGAAAGCAGAACGGCTTGACAAAGAAAAACTCCTATCCCTTACCCAGGATAGACGAGACCTTAGACTCATTGGGGGGGAACAAATACTTTTGTACCCTCGACCTCCAATCGTGGTACTGGCAGATCGGGATGGACCCTAAGGATATGGAGAAGACAGCCTTCTCGACCTACATGGGCCTATTCCAGTACAACATTTTACCTTTTGGGATGTGCAATGCACCGGCCACTTCTTTGGAAGAGTTGTTTGGTGTACCTCGATGATGTCATAGTATTTGGAAAGACTTTTGAGGATTGTATAAACAACCTCGAACTAGTCTTGAAGAGAATCCTAGCAAATGGGCTAAAATTAAAAGCAAAGAAATGTAATTTATTTAAATCATCTATTACATATCCTGGCCGAATAATAACTCCGGACGGCGTAAAAGCCGACCCTGAAAAACTCCAGACAGTGTCCGAATGGCAGAAACCCATATGTGCGAAGGAGGTAAGATCCTTCCTGGGCTTCTGCTCATACTATCGAGACTTCCTGCCGAATTACTCCAAAGTAAGCTATCCCTTACAAATATTGGCACATTGGACCCCAGGTCGGGCAAAGGAATGTTTCCCATGGGGAGACGAACAGGACATAGCCTTCGAGCAAATAAAACACTTGTTTGCTAACACGCCAGTACTGAAATATCCAACTGCGGATGATCATTTCATTCACGCTAGCAATGATAGTATCGGTGCAGCCCTGTCGCAGGTCCAGGACGGGGTCGAAGTACCAATCGCCTTTACTAGTAACACTCTGAATAGGGCACAACGAAACTATTGCACCACCAAACGTGAGTTGCTGGCTGTGGTGGTGTATACTAAAAAGTTTCGACACTTCCTATGGGGTACCGATTTTACTCTCCGAACTGACCACTCATCCCTAAGGTGGCTACTTAATTTTAAGGACGCCGAAGGTATGATTGGCCGTTGGCTGGCACACTTGTCGGAGTTTGGGTTGGAGCATAGCCAGATCCAACATAGACCGGGTTCGAAGCATATCAATGCAGACGCATATTTCTAGCCCAATGGACCGAGCTAGAAATTCGAGACGGTCTACTGTGTCGATGGAAAACCTGTCCCACCAAGGACAAGGTTTTACAGATAGTGATTCCTATGTCACTAAGACGAGATATAACAAGCGGACACTTCAGGAAGAAGAGGACCTTAGAACGCCTAGCCAGGAGGTACTACTGGCCAGGAATGCATAACGACATCATAAGATGGGTTATGACTTGTCCCGAATGCGGCAGGAATAAACCTGGTCCAGAATTGGGAAAGATGCCCCTGGCGCAAGAACTGTTCGGAGTTCGATTCGCCCGGGTAGCTATTGATATCATCAGCGGAATCGAGCCCACACCCCGGGGCAATACTTGCATGATGGTAGTAACCGACTACTACACCAAATACACTCGAGTATATCCTTTACCTGACCACAAGGCAGCCACTTGTGCTATTGCCTTTGTGAAGGGATGGGTGTTACATCTCGGTGCACCATTAATGATGCACAGCGACCAGGGACGAGAATTCGAGTCCAACCTGTGGCAAGAAATGTGTCATTATTTGGCCATTTGTAAAACTCGAACCAATCCATACAGGCCACAATCTGATGGCCAGGTAGAAAGATTCAATCGAACATTGATACAAGTCCTTAAACCCTTGGTAAACTCTCGCCAGGACGACTGGGAAGAGCAATGTGACTTCGTAGTACATGCTTATAAAAGCACTGTGCACGCCGCGACGAACTGCTCTCCTAATTTGTTAGTATTTGGGGAGGACATTATAATGCCTGCCGATCTCGTATATGGTGTTATAGGGGTAAGCCCCGAAGCCCCTTGTACTGTGATGTTTGTGGAATCTCTGCAAGACCAATTCAAGAGAGCTTATGAAGTAGTTCGAAACGAGCTACTAAAGAACGCCAATTGGCAGAAAGTTGGGTATGACACCCACCTAAAGCCACGACAATTCAGCGTGGGCGACCAAGTGTTTAGGATGCATGAACCTTTAAGGTGCAAGAAATTGATCTCGAGCTGGGACGGACCTCACGTGGTCACCCGAGTTATATCTGAGAGCACCGTTATGCTTATGAGTCTAGCTACAGGCCGCATGAATAAGTCTAACGTGTGTAGGTTCAGGAGATGGAGGGGACGAGATGCCCCCAACTCTGAGTGCAACGAAATCTCCAAGCAGATGAATGAAAAGAAGGACGAGATTCTGATGAAGACCAACAAACTGCCGAGGAAAATGAAGGGTACGGCCCCTAAGAGGAGAAGAGGCCGACCTGCTAAAGTGGTGAATGAGAAAAAGCCAAAGAAAGGACGACCCCGAAAGGTCGAAACTGACACGAATTTAAAATCTAATTGTGAGAAAATTGTCTCGGCGGAACGGAGAACTCGAGGTAGGGGGAAACTGTTGGCATGTTCCACTGGACCTTCTTGAGAATCTCAGTTGAACAACAAGGGAAGAGAGGTGAGACGCAGTCCCAGAATTGCCGGGCGGACTGCCGTTACTTAATGTTCCGAAATCACAATGAGTGTATCGTCCTGTTTATGTGTCTTGTTATGTGTTTGGAGGTTGAGATACCTCGATTACGATTCGAAATACAACCACGCCGGACATTACCACCCTACTCATGGTTCCTGTGGGTGGCAGACAGCTTGGCTGACGTGTACGCATGATGCTACATGTTATTCTGCCAAACTCCTGTTGATATGAGTAGCGGAGGGGGTAAGTCCACCAACGGCCTATGGAGAAAACCAACCCCGATCCCTGGTTATCCGGGGTAGTACGGATGCCTGCCACGAGCGGGAAGGGGGGCGCTAGAGAGCGGAATGTTGGAGCGGCGCAGTGCAGTGGCGCATGCGCAATGGTCCCGCTTCGCTTGTTGTGCCCCTAATATCGCTCACAGCACGCGAACCGTCTTACCAAGGTAAGACGTGCCGCTGTTTTCTCTGCCACTTATAGTGACAAAGTCCTTTCTTTTCGACTGCCATTGACTCCTTCTGTTCCTTGAACGAAGGAGAACAACCCCCTGAGCCGTCTGAGCCCGAAATATGGCTCAGTCGGAGGTGATGGCAACCCCGATGGACACCCGACTCCACTTCGAGTCCAAGACGAGGCACTCCGAAGTCCAGTAGTAGAGCTAATGGACACCACTGAAATGGAGTCATCCATCCCCGAAACGACTCCCGACACCCTGAGCATCCGGAGAGGTGCAGAGCTCATTGCCCCGAGAACTCCACGCCCGAGTACGACTGAAGGAACCACGCCTTCAGTCATTATCGAAGTCCCCATGACTTTCAGCGACCGACCACCAGCTGTTGGATACGTGAATGTGACCAAAGGATTCATCCGGACGGCCACAGGCAAGAATTAGTACTGCCCACCGAAATACCTGGGCCTTAAAGGCGAACCTCCACGGCTGATCCCCTATGATCTACAAAAGAGAATCTGCCGTGGATGCACCGACACCGGAGTCATTGACGTTTCTGACATCTGGTTCGAAAACTATTTCGGACTCGCCGAAGCGATGTGCATCAGCGATGGCCTAGTTGCCGTTGTTGATGCCATCTGCGAAGACCACCGAATTAGGTCACAGACAGCGTACCCCCTGCTGTATGGCCTAATCGGATTCGAGGAACGCCTTCCCAGCATCCACTCCCATGAAGTCCTCCTACCACAAGGACCACCCCGAGAACACACCTACGCGTTCATGTCCGATTCCCAGAAGAACTCCCCTGTTCGTGAGGAAGAAGACGCTTTGTTGGCAGACCCTGGGCTCGAGCTAGAAGAGCAGAGAATGGCCAACGAGACTGCTCGCGACGGAGACGTGGCCAGCAAGATCCCCGAAGCTGCCTCGAGCCTTGAGGGTGGAGCTAGCTACTCCACCAAGGTAAACACCACCAGAGAAATGAGCCTCGAGGAGCTTGATGCCCGCCAAGAGGCCATTGAACGCGAGCGCAAAGACTTGATGAAGCGCAAGTCGAAGCTAAAGAAGGACGTGGAAAAAGCCAAGAAGAAATCCACGGACAAGCCCGAGGCTAAGCCCAAATCGAGCCGCCGCAAGAAAAAGGTGGTGGAGGAGAAAGCAGAAGAGAGCAACGACTCCGCAGCCTCGACTTCGTCTCGAAGCTCGCGGAGTCGAACCCGAAGTGGAAAGACCACAAGGGAGGATGATGCCTCATCCCCCTCGAGATCTACCCAGAAGAGACCCTCTTGTAGAACGACCCCTCTGGCCCCGGAGCCCGTTACTAGCACCACGGCCGAGGAGGAAGAGATCCAGGAAGAGGGAAACGGAGACCGTGACCGGCAGGTCGCCGAAATGAGCCGGCACCTGCTGGAAAATATCGACTCATTGGAGGAGCCCCTGGGGGACGCCTCTGACGAGACCTGCTTGAACAAGTGGGTCAACGTCCGAACCGGATTCCCAGATTATACCCCGAAATGCTTCATGGACTGTCAGCGTCACACTGACAGCTATTCGATTCCTCCCGCCACTAACCGCGACGGCAATAGTGAGAAAGAGGAATGGATGAAAATCCTAAAGAAGGACTCTGGCCCCGCGAAATTCTATCGCGTGTGGATAGCCTCGCTCGGAGACACAAGTAAGACGCTTAAGTCTTACTATGGCTTCGAGCACCGAACGAAGCTCCAGTACGCAGCTTCAACTTGGACATCCTCAAACCCGACATGCCCCTTCGAAATCTGCGTCAACGCCGCAGAAACTGAGAGAGTCTGGCCGTCAAAAGACTCGTTCTTTAGACACCTCGTGGAGCATCACATGCACCACGGGCCCGTGTACCGATGTTCTAATGAAAAGAACGAGAATAAGAAATGCCAAGGGCTGAGAACCACGAGGCGGGGACGCATGGCCGAGCACTTGGCTCAGGTCCATGGTCTCAAAGCCTCGACTGAAAGCCCTGAAACTCCACGAACGACTTATGTCGAAGTGGGACCAGATGACCTACGAGGAGAGATCGAACATCACCATGAGGACTGACCACCTGTGCCACACGGTCGAGGGGAAGCAGGACACCTACTTCCTCAAGAACGTGCGTTCCCACCGATTTGACATGTCTGCCGAAATGCACTGGTGTGTCAAAGTCCAGAGGAGAGATCCCGACGCGGTCGACCGTAATGGAAGACCCTGACCACACCCTGGTGGCGACCCCCGACGGGACGCCAAACGGCCAAGGTCGGAGTCACAGTCTCCAGCCCCAGCTCCGGAACACAAGAAGAGGTCCCCCGATCCTAGCACGATCGCGGGTGCTACATCCCGAGACCCCTCGAGCCTCAAGCACGTCTCGCCCCTGAGCTCGAGCGCCTATCGACCTGTAGCAGGGACCTCGACAGGTAACCACCAGACCTGGTTTGAGGGACGGAACACCCTTTCACATTCTGACTGGTTTGCAGGCCACACCGAATCTGCCATTCGGTACCAAGGCAAGCCAGATGAGGCCCAGTCTGCCGAACCAGATGAGTTCCCCACTCTGTCTGAAACCCAGACACCAGGCCCCGAGTCCCAAACCCTATTGCCTTCAGGGAAACCAAAGCCAATGGGTCCCCCTGCTGCTCCTGCTACCCGAAACGACCCGGAACGACCCGGACGTGAACTCGTCTTGAAAGACCCTAGTCAACCTCTCCCTGAGGTTGGTAGGGGCCGAGGCCTGACCATAGATGAGAGTGGAGCTGTAGTTGGGTTGTCTCGATGAACCAACACCGCTACCCCATCCCCGAGCGCCACTGCCACTTCGAGCTCTGCCTATGAGAGCGGTTCTGATACTTGCACGACTCCCGTGCCGACTCCTCCAGCACAAAACATGAGGACCACCAATGTGTTACACTTGGTGAAATCCAACTTCGCGCTGGAGGACCCCGATGACTACATCAGGAACCGGACACAGGAAACCTGTGATATTCAGGCCGACGTCTTCCAGGCGTGGCAGGAACGACATATCAGTCAGGCCACCGGCTACCTCCGAGGTGTCACCGAAGGCGTTTTTGAATGTCTGCATGAGATTCAACGGCGAGAAATCGCCCGAATCTCACAAGACATGCAAGGACAAGCGAGAGACCAGCTTCGAGCCTCAATTCAATGAGAAAATGAGGCCAAGGCCATGAAGCTGAAGTATGAGTCACAGCTTCAGGAGCTGAGAAGCCAGTATGACCATCAGGACGTTCGGTTCATGGCAGTGTTTGGCTGCTTCATGAAAGACTGGGATGGCACTGCCGAGAGTGCCTTCGAAAAGCTCCAGGCCAAGTTGCTGGAGAATAGACAACTCGAGGCAGACATTGAATCCTTTGGATTCACTAGCATGCCCACCCCGAGAGCCTCCGCCAGTGCTGGCGCGCCCCCAACCGGACCCGGGAGGCAGTCTGAAGGCGCCACTGCTGCCCCAATTGTCACCCCGACTAGACAGACCGACGTGCCGGCCTCTAACCCCGAAGCAGCCACGGTTGCTGCAAACCCTGCCCAAACACCAGTGGTCGATAACCTGATTATTTTGGACTCCGATCCGGAAACCCATTCTGGGGAAACGGTAATGGAGACAGACTTATAATACTCGATGTAGGCAAATACAGTCGATGACCCTACCTTACGGGATCCTCGAACACTGAGACTGTGCCCCGAACCCGATGGATGCCCGGACGGATGCAGACCCACGGAACCCAATGGACGTATCTACATCTTCCCATCTTGATCAGGGCACACCACACAGCGACGCGGCTTGCCACCGCCAAGTCCATCATTCGCCAAATGGATCTGCAGACAAGCAGTGAACGACCCCGAAGACACCCCGAAGTTAATTATTATTGTACAGCAGACCCACTACGCCGGTGGGCTGCTTTAGAACTATACTATATATAATTTAATTAACCACTAGTCCTCTTACCCTATGCATAGAAATATTGTTTCTGTTATAATAATCTAACTTCGAGCTCATAAAATATGTCAATTTGTCAACAGTCAAACAAAATAATTGGTGCTATAAACCTACAAGATCTGTTACCGTAACGCTGTTTAATATTTCTCAGGTACACACCAATTGTGTTCATATTTCGAGGATAGTAGTGGTATAGAGATGTATATGTATATTCTTATAGTTATAAAAACCCACAGTTATTGTAAACTGTGTAAAAAAAAACTAGTATATAGTGTTCATACGTGAACAGCAAGAATTTTCTTTTCGGGTCATGCAACTTAGTATCACATATAATTACACACATGGTATATCGTTATTTAACATACACTTAAATACTCTATGTACGGTCTCGAACATGTTCTTCCGAACTTGTCTCAACCCATTTCTCTTTAATCCTATTACATAGTGTGTATGTATGTTTACTTTATTTAAAATATTTATATGTGGTCGACTCCTATTGTTAAGACGTCACACAAATAACATATCACATTCTACTTCGAACTCTCATTTATAACTTCGAGCCCTAATTTCTTTAGAATAACGAAGTGTTACTCTGTTAAATTATGTTATTTTTGCACACCCCTTTCCTTATTCTGGTGGGGGTAGTGTAGGGGCTCGTAGATCATGATATAGTGTGAGTGTCTCCCTCGAGAGGGCGTTTCGAACAATGCGCCCATCACCGGTAGTCACTAGAGGTCTCCTCGAGCCTGGTCTCTGCGGGGTGGTGGCAGCACTGTTCGCCTCGCTCCAGCTCCTACCTGGGGCCGGGGAAGGCGTTAGTCTGGCTCTGCCTGCCAACGGAGTCGGACCACTTTCACCTGAGCTTGCACATAGCTAAGCAGCACACTTCGAGGTGGATGTAAAACATATACCGCAATAAATACGTGCCGGTTGCACTAACCCGAGATACCTTGTCTGGTTTTCACTTCGAACTAGTCGAGACCTTAATCCGAACCACTACACATGTTTAGAACAGGGAGGCACTGGATCTACTTTAAGTCCATCATTGTTTTTCTCCCCCCTCCCCTGAACACATCATGGCCAATACATCATTAATTTCGTGGTTACATAAGCTGACTCATGTTTGACGTTTGACTTACGAATTGTCTTCCTGTGTTTATTTGAGAACCTGTCCGAACACAGAACCAGTATGATCCATGCAAATATACAAGAATTGATGACCAGAGTCTGCAGATCGTCCTATTATGGGCCTCATAGCCGTGTAAGACTCCCTACCCATTGTGAGGGGAGTGAATAACAGGCTTCTTAGTGCTAAGGCTTATAAATGTCACCATTGAGGGGTCACAGGGTGGCACAGGGGTTAGGCTAAGTTAAGGCCAAATCCCACTACGTGAAAAATGGGTCTGTAATGTCTGTGATTCTGGATATCGGAAACATTGGACTCTTGCCAATTACTTAAATCACAAGGGTACTCACTGCACTTCTTACCACTCCAAATCCGACTATAGCTTATAGTAGCAGGGGAATCTCTGTGATTTTCATTACTGCACAGATGAGTTGCTAGAATGATTCACAGATATTAAAATCACATGACTATTTTCTGTGGTTTGCAATGGTCTCCTGCATAGTATAAACAAATGTAGCTTGCATAAATCACAAGCAGAACCCCATTATGACTGTAGTATGTGGTACTTGGCTCCTGATTTATCAGAGACACACTCTTCTGATTTCCTAGAAACTGTTGTTTTCCTCTAAATCACAGGGATTTTAAGCCCTTTGTGAAGAATATATCAAAAACTTTTGATGTACTATACTCCCTAAATACCAGCACTTTGACAGGGATTCTTAGCCTTTATAGGTCTCACCTAGACGATATTACCACCCCTATATCGGCTTAGCACCCACATATCCTATTTCACAATGATTTCCCGACCATTTTCACATTGTGGGATTTGGCCTTTAGAGAAAGTCTCCACTCAAGGCCCTCTGTGGAACATCTTTGATTCCAGATACTTTGTGTGGTAATGTCCAATTCTGGCAGGTCTGGGGACCAGGGCTTAGCGGGCCAATCAGAGATCAGAAAAAGTGATTCAATGTTCTATCATATCAAGCAAAGGTTCATGTATCTGCATTAAAATTTTGTCCTCAAATAGAATTTTGTCATCAAGTTACACAACAACATGTGTGATTGTTAGAGCATGTGTGTTTATTAAGCCAAACATCCTTTTTTTTTGCCACTTTGATGTTAAAAATCAAGCAAAATGATAAAACAACAATGGAGTGTGTTACTAACTTGTAATTCACAGACTGCACGCTGCGCAGACACACACAACTATTTCCCTAATTGAGACACACTCCCGGCCCATTTTTGACTCATTGATCTGCACTTGTTTTGACTAGATGCAGCATTGATGATAAAGGTAAGAAACCTGACTTTGCCTGGTCCCATGGTCTCATGTGTCCGTGTGCTATTGACAGTACAAGGGTGTCTAACAGTCCCTGACATTTAGCTGATATTAAACTGATATTTCCGCACCCACATCCTGCCCTCTATCCAACAAGGTGACACTCTAGGCCCATATTGGACAAAGTGTTTTTCCACTGGAATAAAAGAGCATTTAGTTTAAACAAAAATACTTATCACTTGTGTCTCTAAGCAGATGTGCTACATGGATGGAATACTCATGTCTGTGCGCCTTCATAACAATGTACTCCCTGACAATGTACTCATATTATCACCAGCAAAACGTTTGTCCCATATGGACTTAGGTAGATAGTCAGGCGTATAAAGTAGGTGAGGTGACCTTGTGACAGTCAGACACAATGTGATATTGTGATACTCAGACACAAAGGTGACCGGGGGAGGACTAGAGGGCATGCCTTAACACTGCTGTTCGGTTCCTAAGCCTTATACCTTTCAGAATAAAAAAAGAATGGAGAGGTCTTGAAAATGGAGATTCCTTGAAATGGCAGGCAACACATGAAGACTTATAGACATCTGTTTACCTTGATGGCCAGACTAACATAACATGACATAAACTATCATTCATGCTGTCTGTAACTAGTCTGCATATAAACCATTTAACACCTGGGCTGTGCCTCCAGAGACCCCTAAGTTCCTTATGGCATATAGATGGGACCATGCACATTTCCAAGAAGACCAGTAGCATAGAGGTTGTCAATCCAGCCACCAGTGGTACTAACAGTGATTCACGTAGGGTAATGACCTGTTAGTGCCAGTGCCATTTAGTGGCACTGATACCCTGAATATTTGGTAACCAGCTACAGTAACCATAGTAACATGAGTAGGATGATATCACTCAAACAATGCTTAATGGTACATTTGTGTTCTGTGGCTAAATTAAGGCTGGTTATATTGGCCCTTCGATAGGTTTGGGAACCAATGGAAAAGAAGCAAACTAAGGTTTTTTGTGATTTTCTGACATTAAATTATTTTCTAAATTAGTCAGAAAAGTTAGGTCAGTACAAAGGCTATATTGGTGTGTAGAGTGCCTAAAGTACAGTGCTTTGTTTATGTGTTTAACTCTGTCTCCCGTAGAACATTGGATCAAGTATTGGCTGTACAATATCTATCTCTATTAGCCAATACCAATCCATTCCAGCCAATCAGATGTAACTGAATGTGAATCTCATAAGCTTCAGGACCCGTCTCTTGTTGAGACCTAGAGCTGCAAGTACCTCATGATAACTTAGAGCGTCAATCTTCATACTTTATAAGGCCGTGTCCTTGTACCTAGCTCAGTGTGCCCCAGGGGAGCAGTTAGACCCCTACATCAGTGGGGCCCATACAGTAGTGATGAAGTAAGTTTTAACCCTACCAGTGAGAACCGACCTGCAAGGCCTGTCTGTACAGTGTAGCTTGTGTAGGGAGTGGTTACAGGGTGTTCACTATTCTGTAGGCAATATACTAACTCATAGGCTGCTTTGAGTAAACATTAATGACCCTCTCAGTGACTGAGTGTGGATGTCTGTGTCCAGCCTTATTGTGCACCACTGTATCAGACACAAACAGAGGAATGCTACCCTTCGTGCCACTTTTACCAGCCACTCACTTAACAAAGGACAGTCCACCAGGACGGTTGATCACTGGGTTGTAAGGGTGATGCTACCAGGTAGGTAGGTAGGTAGGTAGGTAGGTTAGTGACAGTGGCTGCCGTCCTTTGATGCCCCACTCACCCCCAGACACACATAGCAGTGTGATGAGCAGCTATCTGTGAGCTGCTCACCTCCTCTACTGACCTGGCCTCATTTACACCAATCTGAACTAACTGTAGATCCGTTCTTCTACCACCATCATGTTATTCCCCTTATTCTGGACATTAAAAGTGAATGAGCTGTTAGGTCTGTTCTTCCCGTGCCCTAATTACTCTAACTCCTTCTAGGTGTACCATTGTATGAACTGTTTATCTACTCCTTACTCCTGGACAAGGCACAATATCATGGACCTTTGATGTATGAGTATGTAACTTACCAACATGTAGCATGCAGTCAGAAAAGGTACTCACCTGGAAACATACAAGAAGGTAAGATTAGTGACACATATATAACATACAAGAAGGTAAGATTAGTGACACATAAATAACATACAACAAGGTAAGATTAGTGACACATAAATAACATACAACAAGGTAAGATTAGTGACACATAAATAACATATAAGAAGGTACGATTAGTGTCACATAAATAACATATAAGAAGGTACAATTAGTGACACATAAATAACATACAACAAGGTAAGATTAGTGTCACATAAATAACATATAAGAAGGTACAATTAGTGACACATAAATAACATACAACAAGGTAAGATTAGTGTCACATAAATAACATATAAGAAGGTACAATTAGTGACACATAAATAACATACAACAAGGTAAGATTAGTGACACATAAATAACATACAACAAGGTAAGATTAGTGACACATAAATAACATATAAGAAGGTAAGATTAGTGAGACATAAATAACATACAACAAGGTAAGATTAGTGACACATAAATAACATACAACAAGGTAAGATTAGTGACACATAAATAACAATATAAACATACAAGAAGGTAGGATCAGTGAAATAGATAACAACATAAACATACAACAATGTAGATTTAGTGAACTAGATAACAACATAAACATACAACAAGGGGTAGATTTAGTGAACTAGATAACAACATATACATACAACAAGGTTACATAAATAACACCCACAGTCAGCCAGACACATACAAAGGTAAACTAGGGTTAGTGAACTAAATGACACCCACAGCAGATATTATAAAGAACACCATATATGCGTGCTGAAAGCATGTTTCCCCGATTAGATTGTTCAGTTCAATGTTACAAACCATTCCCTCTAATCATAATATTCAGCAGACACTATTTGCAGTTTTAATGCAGTAGGCCGGGGTTATTCAGAGTACAAAGATTTTTTTCTTACAACATTGCCTAATCCATGAGCATGGCAATGAAGATTTAACAATTTGAAGTCACCATAAAATCCCTCGTTAAAAGGTGGCAGATAATCAGCTTCAGGCCTTACCCTGTGCAGCTTATTTTCACGTACATGGCCTTAATTGGACAATTCTGAAAAATGACTATCCTAATGGCTTTCTAAATCAATTGTCTTTTTCATGGAGTACTTCTTTTCTTTGTGATGTCCATCTATTCACAGAATCATTCATTACCTTTCTGCAAAAGTGTCTTTCTAAACAATCTTTAATGGTATATTTTAAAGGAGTATAGATTTTAGTGATATTTATCACTGTTATCATTATCGAGGTTCATGATTGCCTTAACCAACTTATTCTTATTTATTTTTTTTTTAAAAAATGTTGTTTAAATGGTTTTGGTATTATTTCATGTTCAAACATTAGGATGCATATATATATATATATATATATATATATATATATATATATATATATATATATATATATATATATTGCCTACCTCTATCTTGTTAGTTTCCCAATCATTCATTTATAAACATCTCAATGTTTTGTGTATTATCATTGGCAACAGTCTGGGACATTCTTACAGACAGAGCAGGCCAGACATCAAGGTGAATGGTAATACAATATATCTATATGATGATAATGGCTACAAAATACTGATGCTCCTATCTAGATTTGACATGCTTTTTTTCTCCAGCAGATTAATTTACCAATTAATTCTTCTTTATTTTGCATCTAAATTATGATAATTCATTACACGAATTGAAAGTGTCTGATTAGCCACTGGGAGACTGGGTTAGGTAGGCTAAAGGCTGGTTATATGCTGCCACTCAGCTGGCTGCTTTTCCCTCACAATGCCACCTTAAATACTCCTACCATTGCTGCCTTATCAGGAATGTTGACATGAAAGGTGAGGCTGAATAGTGGATAGAAGTGGCAGGTACTATAGTCAAGCTGACTGATGAATGAGGCATTGCCAGTTTGTAACAATAGGATCAAGTCTCACTGCTCAAGTGTTTTATTGACGGCAGCAGGTGGGACTGGGACCCATCAGTTATACCTCATTTTACATGTGTGACAGCAGGTGGGACTGGGACCCAACAGTTATACCTTATTTTACATGTATGACAGCATACTGAGTTGCTGAAGTCTTTTATTTCCTGTTTTAGACCTTTCAAAGACAACATGATGCCTCACAACGTTACAACCATAAACATCCAATAAAGTCATGAAAAATTCTCATAATTATTGCGTTCTAAAGCAAGATTCATTCAACGTCCAAAAGGAGCTTTCTATGAAAACTCATCGGGCCACATTCATTCTGTGATAATTTATTCCTGCTCTATGTTTCTAACTGTTCACCTATAGCGTTGACTTCAGTATGAGGATTTAATCCACATGTTGTAACAGCTGGCATATACATCATTGTAATATGTTTTACTGCATATTAATGGTTGACACAATGAAGTCTTTTACATATTAGTTTAAATGAGAAATGTCTTAATTACTATCAACCAGCAAAACACAAATCCCATTTCACGTCCAATTATGAATAATATATATAATGATAAATCCGGTCATGTATTGGTTCAAGGTTGATTTGCCCCAGACAAAAGCAGCCTGTCTACATTTGGGGATGGGGACCAGTCAATGCCAGACAATGCCAGCCCATCAATGGCTGTAAACAAGTATACAGGTGCCACCAAACTGATCTATTTATAGATAAAAGGTGCTGCCAAGCTGTTCTATTTATAGACACAAGGTGCCACCAAGCTGATCTATTTATAGACAACATGTGCTGCCCAGCTGATCTATTTATAGACAACATGTGCTGCCCAGCTGTTCTATTTATAGACAAAAGGTGCTACCCAGCTGTTTTATTTATAGACACAGGGTGCTAGCCAGCTGTTCTATTCATAGACACAAGGTGCCGCCCAGTTGTTCTATTTATATACCGGTGACTCCCGGCCGTCCCTCAGGCTAGGCATTAATTAGATATGGGCCCCTCTCCTCCAAATCCCAAGTGGATGGACACTTCTGTCACCATTATCCCTTAGTCCATTCTTTCCTCTGAGACTCCACCACCAGTCCATCTACTGCCCCCTCCATGATCCATCACAGCTCCTGGTTATCGCTGCCTCTGTCTCATCACTGTAGTTGTAAAACAACACCAATAAGTAATGGTTGTCATTTTGAAATTATTTTGAGAATTGTTTGGGGCAAAACCTTAATAATTTGACCTAAATGTTGTGAACATTTAGCCCCTGATGTATGTTGTAACATGGAGTGATGTTAATTACCAACATAAATTAAGATGAAGTTAACAGACCCACCATGTCCTCTGATATCCCAACCCGTATTCAATTAGTAACAACACAGAGAAGGTATCAGTGAGAAGGTAAATAGAGCAGGTACATGATAGGTTCAGAGTAACAGGAGCAGGGCTCACATTATAGTTTAGCACCTCTGTGTAATTAGATGGTGAAACGAACCTTTACACCATTCTGTGGCAGTAACAGATATGATTGATTAGAAAAAGGTTATTTCCTTCCTCCCCACCTACCCTGACTAGGTTTGTCCTTTTGAATGTAAGTTGTAAGATGTTCAGTCTCTTGAGATAAGATAATCAGTCCTACTGTGTCTGTCTCACCCTATGTCATACAAGATAAGATAATCAGTCCTACTGTGTCTGTCTCACCCTATGTCATACAAGATAATCAGTCCTACTGTGTCTATCTCACCCTATGTCATACAAGATAAGATAATTAGTACTACTGTGTCTGTCTCACCCTATGTCATACAAGATAATCAGTCCTACTGTGTCTGTCTCACCCTATGTCATACAAGATAATCAGTCCTACTGTGTCTGCCTCACCCTATGTCATACAAGATAATCAGTCCTACTGTGTCTGTCTCACCCTATGTCATACAAGATAATCAGTCCTACTGTGTCTGCCTCACCCTATGTCATACAAGATAATCAGTCCTACTGTGTCTGTCTCACCCTATGTCATACAAGATAAGATAATCAGTCCTACTGTGTCTGTCTCACCCTATGTCATACAAGATAATCAGTCCTACTGATAATCAGTAACAGATATGATTGATTAGAAAAAGGTTATTTCCTTCCTCCCCACCTACCGTGACTAGGTTTGTCCTGTTGAATGTAAGTTGTAAGATGTTCAGTCTCTTGAGATAAGATAATCAGTCCTACTGTGTCTGCCTCACCCTATGTTATACAAGATAAGATAATCAGTCCTACTGTGTCTGCCTCACCCTATGTCATACAAGATAAGATAATCAGTACTACTGTGTCTGTCTCACCCTATGTCATACAAGATAATTAGTCCTACTGTGTCTGTCTCACACTTTGTCATACAAGATAATCAGTCCTACTGTGTCAGTCTCACCCTATGTCATACAAAATAATCAGTCCTACTGTGTCTGTCTCACCCTATGTCATACAAGATAATCAGTCCTACTGTGTCTGTCTCACCCTATGTCATACAAGATAATCAGTCCTACTGTGTCTGTCTCACCCTATATCATACAAGATAATTAGTCCTACTGTGTCTGTCTCACCCTATGTCATACAAGATAAGATAATCAGTCCTACTGTGTCTGCCTCACCCTATGTCATACAAGATAATCAGTCCTATGTGTCTGTCTCACCCTATGTCATACAAGATAGGATAATCAGTCCTACTGTGTCTGTCTCACCCTATATCATACAAGATAATCAGTCCTATGTGTCTGTCTCACCCTATGTCATACAAAATAAGACAATCAGTCCTACTGTGTCTGTCTCACACTATGTTATACAAGATAAAATAATCAGTCCTATTGTGTCTGTCTCACCCTATGTCATACAAGATAATCAATACTACTGTGTCTGTCTCACCCTATGTCATACAAGATAATCAGTACTACTGCGTCTGTCTCACCCTATATCATACAAGATAATCAGTCCTACTGTGTCTGTCTCACACTATGTCATACAAGATAAGATAATCAGTCCTACTGTGTCTGTCTCACCCTATGTCATACAAGATAATCAGTCCTACTGTGTCTGTCTCACCCTATGTCATACAAGATAATCAGTCCTACTGTGTCTGTCTCACCCTATGTCATACAAGATAAGATAATCAGTCCTACTGTGTCTGTCTCACCCTATGTCATACAAGATAATCAGTCCTACTGTGTCTATCTCACCCTATGTCATACAAGATAATCAGTCCTACTGTGTCTGTCTCACCCTATGTCATACAAGATAAGATAATCAGTCCTACTGCGTCTGTCTGACCTTATGTCATACAAGATAATCAGTCCTACTGTGTCTGTCTCACACTATGTCATACAAGATAATCACTCCTACTGTGTCTGTCTCACACTATGTCATACAAGATAAGATAATCAGTCCTACTGTGTCTGTCTCACCCTATGTCATACAAGATAATCAGTCCTACTGTGTCTATCTCACCCTATGTCATACAAGATAATCAGTAGTACTGTGTCTGTCTCACACTATGTCATACAAGATAATCAGTCCTACTGTGTCTGCCTCACCCTATGTCATACAAGATAATCAGTCCTACTGTGTTTGTCTCACTCTATGTTATACAAGACAAGATAATCATTCCTATTGTGTCTGTCTCACTCTATGTCATACAAGATAAGATAATCAGTCCTACTGTGTCTGTCTCACCCTATGTCATACAAGATAATCAGTCCTACTGTGTCTGCCTCACCCTATGTCATACAAGATAATTAGTACTACTGTGTCTGTCTCACACTATGTCATACAAGATAATCAGTCGTACTGTGTCTGTCTCACACTATGTCATACAAGATAATAAGTCCTACTGTATCTGTCTCACACTATGTCATACAAGACAATTAGTCCTACTATGTCTGTCTCACCCTATGTCATACAAGATAAGATAAGCTGTACTACTGTGTCTGTCTCACACTGTCATACAAGATAATAAGTCCTAGTGTGTCTGTCTCACCCTATGTCATACAAGATAATCAGTCCTACTGTGTCTGACTAACCCTATGTCATACAAGATAATCAGTCCTACTGTGTCTGTCTAACCCTATGTCATACAAGATAAGTTATAAGTACTACTGTGTCTGTCTCACACTATGTCATACAAGATAAGATAATCAGTCCTACTGGTTCTGTCTCAGCCTATGTCATACAAGATAATCAGTCCTACTGTGTCTGTCTAACCCTATGTCATACAAGATAAGTTATCAGTCCTACTGTGTCTGTCTCACCCTATGTCATACAAGATAAGATAATCAGTCCTACTGTGTCTGTCTCACCCTGTGTCATACAAGATAAGATAATCAGTCCTACTGTGTCTTTCTCACCCTGTGTCATACAAGATAAGATAATCAGTCCTACTGTGTCTGTCTCACCCTGTGTCATACAAGATAAGATAATCAGTCCTACTGTGTCTGTCTCACCCTATGTCATACAAGATAATCAGTAGTACTGTGTCTGTCTCACACTATGTCATACAAGACAATCAGTCCTACTGTGTCTGTCTCACCCTATGTCATACAAGATAATCAGTCCTACTGTGTCTGTCTCACCCTATGTCATACAAGATAATCAGTCCTACTGTGTCTGTCTAACCCTATGTCATACAAGATAATCAGTCCTACTGTGTCTGTCTAACCCTATGTCATACAAGATAATCAGTCCTACTGTGTCTGTCTCACACTATGTCATACAAGATAATCAGTACTACTGTGTCTGCCTCACCCTATGTCATACAAGATAATCAGTCCTACTGTGTCTGTCTCACCCTATGTCATACAAGATAAGATAATCAGTCCTACTGTGTCTGTCTCACACTATGTCATACAAGATAATAAGTCCTACTGTGTCTGTCTCACCCTATGTCATACAAGATAAGATAATCAGTCCTACTGTGTCTGTCTCACCCTATGTCATACAAGATAATCAGTCCTACTGTGTCTGTCTCACACTTTGTCATACAAGATAATCAGTCCTACTGTGTTTGTCTCACACTATGTTATACAAGATAAGATAATCAGTCCTACTGTGTCTGTCTCACCCTATGTCATACAAGATAATCAGTCCTACTGTGTCTGTCTCACACTATGTCATACAAGATAATCAGTACTACTGTGTCTGCCTCACCCTATGTCATACAAGATAATCAGTCCTACTGTGTCTGTCTAACCCTATGTCATACAAGATAATCAGTCCTACTGTGTCTGTCTAACCCTATGTCATACAAGATAATCAGTCCTACTGTGTCTGTCTCACACTATGTCATACAAGATAATCAGTACTACTGTGTCTGCCTCACCCTATGTCATACAAGATAATCAGTCCTACTGTGTCTGTCTCATCCTATGTCATACAAGATAAGTTATCAGTACTACTGGGTCTGTCACAGCCTATGTTGTAGGCATTCACTCCTATGGCTATCCCCAGCACAATAAATATTGGCATGACAGTTTCCTACCTTAATTAATCAGAGACACATCTCCATCTTCTCTACATATAATCATCTACACCTTCCTGTAATATTCCTGTCCGTCCTATTTCTGCGCTTCTTAAGAATACAATCTACATAACATTCATCCCTTAGGGTGCATTATTGAGTGAGTGAGTGAGTAATAGAGGTTTAACGCCATTTCAACAGCTAAGGTCATATTCATGGTGAGAACTACACTCGACAATTTCACACAGGAATGTGTCAGTGCCACACACATCTGAGGGGATAGGAAAGAGAAGAATAGACCCTTTTACGTGTGCTATGGAAGCCCATGGGTGTATTATTAGACTTGTAACCTCATCAGGAATCAAGCCGTGTAGGACTAAGTACAACTGGTCCCGGGTATCAACTTTACTCCATTATTACTGAACCCTGTCATTTACCGGCAGGACTTCATGTGGGTTTTACACCTATCATGGCTTCCCAATAAGTAACTGGGTAGGTAGGTAGGCAAGTGGGTAGAGATTTACAGTCTAACATTCTAATATGACTTGACACTAAATAATGCCCGAAACCTCTAACCAATCTCCTGCTGCCAACCACTTGCAATACAGATCTAGTTTAATTGATGGTTGCTCAATTTCAATTAACACAATACTCTTTTAAATTAAGCAGTCAGCTTTTATTATTTGAGACATTTACTGGTACATGCGTTAATATGTGAAGTGTGCCTCTCTATATGGTTCGTCCCCTGCAGTGAAACTACACCTGACGTGCACTGATACCATAGAACTGTTGTACCACGACACATTGTCAGCTTTAGGTGTTTTTTAAGATCAGTAATTTTGCATTCTGTTATAAAGGAAATCCTTTCATAGCTCCTTTTTTATTCATTAAAACTGCATTTGTCATAGGCCTAAATCAACTGATCGTTGATGCAGTGAAATCAATTGCTCATCTGAGATACAACTAAAGAATAATTGATGACTGAGAGGGAAATGCTGAAATGTGGTTTCCTCCAGGGTTAAGCTTCACTTCCAGGGAACTGTCAGAAAAGTAACTGTGTCTGGGAAATACCGAGGCATCGTAAATTATTCATGGATTATCTCTTTTCTTCGTCCTTGGAAAGCTGGAAAGACTGCTTAGTGTCAGATTTAGATAGACTCTAAACTTAAGAGTTTATTTGAATCTTTTGGATCCCAGATAATCCCTAGAATGAGAGGTTCACTCTGCCTTTTCACTGCACAAACTTTGAAATTTACATTTGGTAAAGGCCATGTAATGGTGTTCAATACTCAATCAGATTCTGTGTAAAGATACAGCTTAATTTCTACACGGCATTTACATCCATTGTTATCTACAGAAATTTACAAAGTCTGTAATTTAGGTGTAAAAGTAGTGTAAATGCCAAGTAAATAAGATCAACGCTTCACTTAATTTACAAGGGGTTTACCCCATCTGTAAATCTCAATCAAGGCTTATGTAAATATGTGTAATTCTCATTGAGCTTTCCTCTACCTTTACCAGGGGTTTACCCCATCTGGTAATCTCAGGTAAAGCTCATGTAAATGTGTGAGATTACCATAGAGCTTTATACCACATTACAAGGATACTCCCCTTCTACAAATACTAAGTAAAAGTATACCTCCTTATTCACCATAATATGGGACAATAGACATCAGCTCTAGACCTTTCAATGACGGAGGAGTAGGGGCCAGAACAGGTAGCAGGCCTAGGGGGACTTAGGGACTAGATACACGGCTTCTATGCCTTTTAATGATGGGGGTAGAAGGGGTAGGTTATTTCACAGACCTACATGTCATGTCGGTCTATGATTAGTTATAGTGGCTTCATGTAGTGTAGCGTATAACTAGACATAAGATTGACTGGTTTAGTTATAACATAAAGCTCATAAAGCTGCAATGGGTGTCCATTCAGGGTCACTCCAGACAAGTGTGACTAATCCCGGCGGGCCTTCAGGGGGTCAACATGTGTCTGCAGCTTTCTCCCATATATAGATTTGTAAGAGGGTACATGCTCTTACACACACACACACACACACACACACACACACATATATATATATATATATATATATATATATATATATATATATATATATATATATATATATATATATTTATATATATATGGTTTGATTGATGTAAAAAAATTAGTCGCAAAAAAGTGCAATTTTATTTTCCGAGGCATACGGGAGACCCCAGGTAGGTATAAAATGTACATTTCTTGGTGTTAAACAGTAGTCCCATTGCTTAAGTAGTTGTGTATAAAGCAGCATTATGATATGAAAGGTCTAAGTATCTCTATGGAACCTCTATTTATGAGTGACTGTATGTAACGCGCTTGACTGGTATCTGCCTACGCGGAGGGCATTTGACATGGTATTGCTTCATTGGCTGTGGGCAACCTGAGAGTTATCTGAGCTGTTCTACTGCTATCTAATATGTTACTAGACATGTGTGGCTGGTATTTTAGGCCTGTTTGGATACTCCTAGTTAATTTTTGGACCTTCTGGCTTGATTGATGTAAAAAGATTAGTCGCAAAAAAGTGCAATTTTATTTTCCGAGGCATACGGGAGACCCCAAATAGGTATTAATGGTACATTTCTTGGTGTTAAACAGTAGTCCCATTGCTTAAGTAGTTGTGTATAAAGCAGCATTATGATATGAAAGGTCTAAGTATCTCTATGGAGCCTCTATCTATGAGTGACTGTATGTAACGCGCTTGATCGCTATTTGGCCAATTTTGGACAGCTGCTCACATAAAAAAAATGTAGGAATGGAAGAATGATGATTGTTTAAGAAAATATAGACAATGAAGACATAATAACTTGAATTACATGCATACCCAATGCATATTAAGCTTGTGAGAGTAAAGTTAAGGTTTTGTGTTATAAATTTTTGAAAAATCTCAATTTTCTTAAACAGTTATGTCTTATATTTTCAAAAGTTTTCAAGACTCAGTCCTAATTTTTGGTACACTTATTCATAACTACTATACAAGTTTGGACATGCAATATGATAATCACAGAGACATTATTGATGAAGTTCTATGCATAAGAAGTTATATCGATCAAGCGCATTACACAAATTATACCTTTTTACTGCAACTGTGATAAAAACTGACATCCTGGGAGTTAATGACTTGAATGGACCTTTTCATACAGCCAAGATATAGGGTTATCAATAAAATAAAGTCTTAAAATGTAATGCTGAGTTTGTCATGTTTGGCCCCTGACCCCCAAAGGAATCACCCATATACAGGCACATGATAAATATATTCATGAAAAAAAAAACGTAATTGTAACCCAATGTATTTTACCAAACAAATTGATTGAATAGTAAAAGGAAAACTTATTCTTGGGAGCTCAGGAATTTTAAACATTCTGTAACACTTGGCATCTCTGAAGAATTAAAAAAAGATCAGACAGTCATTTTCATAAGGACACCTGTTGTGTACATGCCAGTTATCATAGATTTTTGAGAAGGAAGAACAATTCAAGTCATAGGCTATATTTTAGCTTTGATTAAGATGTAATATTCACATATTTACAGCTCCTCTCATCTGTATGCAGGGCAGGGGCCCATCATCATACTCGACTCCTGCCTTCCAAGCTGCTCACTCCCTTCCAGATACGGCCCCCTACCTTCTAGGGGCTGCTCCCTGACTCCAGAATGAATGTCTCAGCCCTTAGGATGCAACCCGGGCATCCAGAAGGGTGCCTAATGCAAATTGATGAAAATGAAGCATACGGGTCCCCTATTTTTCCTAACATGATTCAATCCCCAATACTTATATGGCTTTTCCCCGAATAAGATTAATAGCGTTTACATCACATTTACAAGCATATTTACTGTATACAATAATGGTATTTATCTGGGTTTTACTAGGCTTTACATTCCGTGTAATTTTGGTATTTACCAAGGTTTTTCTGGGCCTTACACCATGTGTAATTTTGGCATTTACCTGGGTTTTTCTGGGCCTTACACCATTTGTAATTTTGGCATTTAACTGGTTTTTTTTTCTGGGCCGTACACCATATGTAATTTTGGCATTTAACTGGGCTTTCCTGGGCCTTACATCTTGTGTAATTTTGGCATTCACCTGGGCTTTCCTAGGCCTTACATGATGTGTAATTTTGGCATTCACCTGGGCTTTACCAGGCCTTACATCATGTGTAATTTTGGTAATTACCAGGGTTTCACTGGGCTTTGCACCAGGTGTAAATACAGCCATTACGACCTTTGATCAGGGTATTTAAGCTGATACAAAGAGCGATCTTCATCAGCTTTACAGGCTGTGGAAAATTGACAGTAAATATCTGTAATAGCTTGGAAATGTCTGTAAATACATAAATTACACCTCTGGTAAAGGTATCGGAAAGCCCAAAGTTGGTGCAGTGTTTGGGACACGCCCCTCTCATTTTCAAAAATAAATTAATATGTTAATTGAAGGTAGCTAATGTATAAAGAAAATGGGAACATATATTTACAGTAAACCATGTAATGGCTATTGTATTTCTATAGTGTCTTTGGTTGGTATAAACTTTACAATAACAATATAATCTCAATCTTCCACTGATACTTGATAACAACAATAAGTTGGGTTTCTTAAATAAAGTCATCCAGTACATACACTGCAGGTGAGAGTGAACAGGAATAATCCCAAATCTAAAGTGTCTACATTTAAGATGATCCTAAAATACAATAATGTGTCAGTGGTCTGCAAATTAAAGATATCTAGACAGTGTAGGAGTATAAATTACTGACACAAGGAACATAAACCCCTTGTACACTGTGCCTCATTATAGAAGGGTGTGTAGAAGTAACTGAGTGTGGCACACAGCAATCAGTGTCAGAGTGTGTTAATAATCCTAATGTAGCAGCTTCTCCTATTGACAAAGCTGTCAACGGACGGTTACAAGTGGTGAAGTGAATGTACACGGAATCCAGAGAAGTTCATTTGATCCTTTTATTTCGTAGCTGACATGAGTGTTTCATAAAGGTGGTAACAATAATAACACTCGCCAATATCTAAGCTCTGCCTCCGATCCTATAGCTCAACCTGTCGTAGGTTCTAGGTATAGGTGTAAGGTGTAAGTTGGGAGAGATGATCTTAGAATAGATAGATTGGGAGCTGCTCAAGCTGCCTTTTATACTAAGGGCCTGAGCAGCTCACAGTGGTGTGAAATGTTCTGTACATGTGGCTCAATAGAATAGTGACACATGTCATAAAAAGAGTGCCACCTGTGGGTAGATTATGTTAATGAGAATTGAGAGGAGATTGTGAAATATCCTCTCATTCCAAATATGGCACCACAGGTGGATCACACTTCCTCCAGTTGGACTGTGTGGGTGTAGATATGATTGGAATGTTATTACATCCGTGTATCTTATGTCATAGAGTGTGATGGAGGAAGTGTGTTTGTGATGACTAATGGATCCTGGTTCCTGTTGGGGAATACAGGAGATTATTGAGTGTAGATCATGGGCAGAGCTTAGGCTTTATATGGCGAAGAATTTAGTAAATATGAAAAATAATAATAATACCCAGAATGGTCCATTGACAAAGCCAAGGTGTAAAGGAAACCAACATCACTGATAGAAACTGCAGACACAGTACACCCAAACCAGGCCTCGTAATCGTGATGGGCTAGAGACCTGCACTTGTACTGTAGAGTGACTGTATGAGCACCCTACCCCCCAGTCTATAAGACCAGCTCAGTCGGGCCTCATGCCAAACTGGTCCCAGAGTTAAGTACTAGCGTCTTAGACTCTGGTCTTATGCCATATGTATGATGGGAAGGGGTTCTAAAGTAGTGCCTATTGATAGATGTAGACACCAGAGGGGGTTGCAGCATGACAGGGCTGAGGCACTGCTGTATGTGGCTTTTAGCATTAACCTTTGATATGCCTACAAGTGAACCTGTAATCTGAAGGCTATGAGTTCCTGTCCTGGTCAACCCCACCTTTTTAGTGTGGCTATAACCAAGCTTTAGCAGTTTAATAGCACATCAATTGTAGTCTGTACAGTGGTAGATGACAGACTTGGGGATTTGAACTCAGGGTCCCCTGATTGTGAGTCAAATGCTCTAACCACTATCCTATTTTGACCAGTCTGAGGGGGTAAAGGAAAGTCTGATTCCCAAATTTGAAAATAATGACTAATTATTCAAAGATCAAACAGTCTACTGTGGGGAAATGCAGATTATTGCCCTCTACTAAATGTTGAAACAACTTGCTTAAAAACAGATGTCATATTCTGGATTAGCATGATGATACCCGCATAGCTTAAACAAAGGGCCGAAAAATGCGCGAATGTGCCCTTTTACCCAATAGTAACACGTGGGGTTATCCACCGAAAACAGGTGAAATTATTTTAACCCCCCATCAGAGGGGTTGAAAAAATTCTGATCCCCCCGGTCAAGGGGTTGAAAAAATTCTGACCCCCCTCAAACCCACCAGCCCCCCCCCTGTTGTCAAAAAATGAGCACTCCCTAAGGTAACATAAATGTCACTACTGGGGGTCAGAGGGTGACAGAAGTCAAGAAACCAGTTCTACTCCTTAGTGCTAAGGTAACATAAATGTCACTACTGGGGGTAGATGATGTAACACAAACTGACAAATAGCAGCTATTTGTACCTATATGGTACCTGTAGATGATGTAACACAAACTGACAAATAGCAGCTATTTGTACCTATATGGTACCTGTAGATGATGTAACACAAACTGACAAATAGCAGCTATTTGTACCTATATGGTACCTGTAGATGATGTAACACAAACTGACAAATAGCAGCTATTTGTACCTATATGGTACCTGTAGTTGATGTAACACAAACTGACAAATAGCAGCTATTTGTACCTATATGGTACCTGTAGTTGATGTAACACAAACTGACAAATAGCAGCTATTTGTACCTATATGGTACCTGTAGTTGATGTAACACAAACTGACAAATAGCAGCCTTGTTACTGTACCTATACGGTACCTGTAGATGATGTAACACAAACTGACAAATAGCAGCTATTTGTACCTATATGGTACCTGTAGATGATGTAACACAAACTGACAAATAGCAGCTATTTGTACCTATATGGTACCTGTAGTTGATGTAACACAAACTGACAAATAGCAGCTATTTGTACCTATATGGGACCTGTAGTTGATGTAACACAAACTGACAAATAGCAGCTATTTGTACCTATATGGTACCTGTAGATGATGTAACACAAACTGACAAATAGCAGCTATTTGTACCTATATGGTACCTGTAGTTGATGTAACACAAACTGACAAATAGCAGCTATTTGTACCTATATGGTACCTGTAGATGATGTAACACAAACTGACAAATAGCAGCTATTTGTACCTATATGGTACCTGTAGATGATGTAACACAAACTGACAAATAGCAGCTATTTGTACCTATATGGTACCTGTAGTTGATGTAACACAAACTGACAAATAGCAGCTATTTGTACCTATATGGTACCTGTAGATGATGTAACACAAACTGACAAATAGCAGCTATTTGTACCTATATGGTACCTGTAGATGATGTAACACAAACTGACAAATAGCAGCTATTTGTACCTATATGGTACCTGTAGATGATGTAACACAAACTGACAAATAGCAGCTATTTGTACCTATATGGTACCTGTAGTTGATGTAACACAAACTGACAAATAGCAGCTATTTGTACCTATATGGTACCTGTAGTTGATGTAACACAAACTGACAAATAGCAGCTATTTGTACCTATATGGTACCTGTAGTTGATGTAACACAAACTGACAAATAGCAGCCTTGTTACTGTACCTATACGGTACCTGTAGATGATGTAACACAAACTGACAAATAGCAGCTATTTGTACCTATATGGTACCTGTAGATGATGTAACACAAACTGACAAATAGCAGCTATTTGTACCTATATGGTACCTGTAGTTGATGTAACACAAACTGACAAATAGCAGCTATTTGTACCTATATGGGACCTGTAGTTGATGTAACACAAACTGACAAATAGCAGCTATTTGTACCTATATGGTACCTGTAGATGATGTAACACAAACTGACAAATAGCAGCTATTTGTACCTATATGGTACCTGTAGTTGATGTAACACAAACTGACAAATAGCAGCTATTTGTACCTATATGGTACCTGTAGATGATGTAACACAAACTGACAAATAGCAGCTATTTGTACCTATATGGTACCTGTAGATGATGTAACACAAACTGACAAATAGCAGCTATTTGTACCTATATGGTACCTGTAGTTGATGTAACACAAACTGACAAATAGCAGCCTTGTTACTGTACCTATACGGTACCTGTAGATGATGTAACACAAACTGACAAATAGCAGCTATTTGTACCTATATGGGACCTGTAGTTGATGTAACACAAACTGACAAATAGCAGCTATTTGTACCTATATGGGACCTGTAGTTGATGTAACACAAACTGACAAATAGTAGCCTTGCTATTTGTACCTATATGCTATTTGTACCTAAATGGTATCCGTACCTATATGGGACCTGTAGTTGATGTAACACAAACTGACGAATAGCAGCCTTGCTATTTGTACCTATATGCTATTTGTACCTAAATGGTATCTGTACCTATATGGGACCTGTAGTTGATGTATTATTACTGTAATGTGTAAATTGTATATACATTTGTTACTCATTCTTTGCCACCCTTACCACATTGATTTCCAATTTGTCTAATTAATTTAAAAGCAGGCAAGTACAAAACTTCAGTAAGTATTTTGAACAGTATTGAAAGTACTGCCTTGGAGCCTGTAAGATGATTGAATGATGCACAATTGGGATGTGTGCACATGACTTTATCCACAGATTGGGTGCAACTCAAAAGAACCAACCAGTATTATTTCCCTAATATAGAACAACCCGGCAACACACCCAACTCATTTTTTTCTTATTGATCTGCACTTGTTCTTACTAGATACAGGGGTAGGATACTTGACTTTGCCAGGTACTTAGGTGTCCCCTGTCCTTGTGTTAGTAGCAGTAAAAGGGTGTTTCATCAAGCCTGACATTTACCTGATATTTCCTCACCCACACTCTGTCCTATACCCACCCAGACACCCATAGAGGACAACAGCTTTTGTCTTACTTCAGGAGAAAAATCTAAATTTTATAAGATTAGATGAGTCTTAATGTCACAGGAATAGCAAAACACTGGCAGGTCTTAAATTCTGCTGTCCACATAACCTGACTGATTTTTCCCCTCAGGGATAAAGTACGTCCCATATGGGTTTACATAGATAAACAGATCTATAGAGTAGGTCATGTGACCTTGTGACCTTTGTGGTACTCAGACACAAAGCTGACCTTTGTCATCTTTAATTAATATTAACGGTACTGTCAAATGACATCAACAGCAGAAGTGGCTATGGCAGAGGCTAAAATACTAGTACAGATTGGCTTTTTCTTCTTTTAATTCTCCTGTACTGTAAAGACGGGTTGAACTGCAGACCATGCATGACAACTGATAGAACTTTGTCTTATAATGGAGCATCCTTTTCGCATGGATGAACTAAACATGAAGACATGGTGCAACAGAAAACAACACCATTTTGTGCTGCCTGTAACTATAGTGTATAGAACATTTAACACCCTGTACTGCCCCTGGATACTCCTCATTCCCTTATAGCATATAGATGGACACATAGACAAGATGTCACTACTCAGTCCCTTCTAGCATATAGATGGACACATAGACAGGAAGTCACTCCTCAGTCCCTTATGGCATATAGATGGACACATAGACAGAATGTAACCCTTCAGTCCCTTATGGCATATAGATGGACACATAGACAGGATGTCACTCCTCAGTCCCTTATGGCATATAGATGGACACATAGACAGAATGTCAGTCCTCAGTCCCCTATAGCATATAGATGGACACATAGACAGGATGTCAGTCCTCAGTCCCTTATAGCATATAGATGGACACATAGACAAGATGTCACTCCTCAGTCCCTTATGGCATATAGATGGACACATAGACAGGATGTCACTCCTCAGTCCCTTATAGCATATAGATGGACACATAGACAGGATGTCACTCCTCAGTACCTTATAGCATATAGATGGACACATAGACAGAATGTCACTCCTCAGTCCCTTATGGCATATAGATGGACACATAGACGGGATGTCACTCCTCAGTCCCTTATGGCATATAGATGGACACATAGACAGGATGTCACTCCTCAGTACCTTATAGCATATAGATGGACACATAGACAGAATGTCACTCCTCAGTCCCTTATGGCATATAGACAGAATGTCACTCCTCAGTCCCTTATGGCATACAGATCGACACATAGACAGGATGTCACTCCTCAGTCCCTTCTGGCATATAGAGTGACACATATACAGGATGTCACTTCTCAGTCCCTTCTAGCATACAGATCCACACATAGACAGAATGTCAATTCTCAGTCCCTTATGGCATATAGATGGACACATAGACAGAAAGTCACTCCTCGGTCCCTTATGGCATATAGATGGACACATAGACAAGATGTCACTACTCAGTCCCTTCTAGCATATAGATGGACACATAGACAGGATGTCAAACCTCAGTCCCTTCTGGCATATAGAGTGACACATATACAGGATGTCACTTCTCAGTCCCTTCTAGCATACAGATCGACACATAGACAGAATGTCACTTCTCAGTCCCTTCTAGCATACAGATCGACACATAGACAGAATGTCACTTCTCAGTCCCTTATGGCATATAGATGGACACATAGACAGAAAGTCACTCCTCGGTCCCTTATGGCATATAGATGGACACATAGACAAGATGTCACTACTCAGTCCCTTCTAGCATATAGATGGACACATAGACAGGATGTCACTCCTCAGTCCCTTATGGCATATAGATGGACACATAGACAGGATGTCACTCCTCAGTCCCTTATGGCATATAGATGGACACATAGACAGGATGTCACTCCTCAGTCCCTTATAGCATATAGATGGACACATAGACAGGATGTCACTCCTCAGTCCCTTATGGCATATAGATGGACACACATAGACAGGATGTCACTCCTCAGTCCATTATAGCATATAGATGGACACATAGACAGGATGTCAGTCCTCAGTACCTTATAGCATATAGATGGACACATAGACAGGATGTCAGTCCTCAGTCCTTTATGGCATATAGATGGACACATAGACAGGATGTCACTCCTCAGTCCCTTATAGCATATAGATGGACACATAGACAGGTTGTCAGTCCCCAGTCCCTTATGGCATATAGATGGACACATAGACAGGATGCCACTCCTCAGTCCCTTATGGCATATAGATGGACACATAGACAGGATGTCACTACTCAGTCCCTTATAGCATATAGATGGACACATAGACAGGATGTCACTACTCAGTCCCTTATGGCATATAGATGGACACATAGACAGGATGTCAGTCCTCAGTCCCTTATGGCATATAGATGGACACATAGACAGAATGTCACTCCTCAGTCCCTTATGGCATAGAGATGGACACATAGACAGAATGTCACTTCTCAGTCCATTATGGCATATAGATGGACACATAGACAGAATGTCACTTCTCAGTCCCTTATGGCATATAGATGGACACATAGACAGAATGTCACTTCTCAGTCCATTATGGCATATAGACATATAGACAGGGAGGTGTAAGACAGGCTGTGGTTTAGAGGTTCATTTTCCAACCACCTTTACTAACAGTGATAACCATAGGGTAATGACCTGTTGTTACAGGTGCCATCTTGTATTAATGGTACTCTGAATGTATTGGTAACCATGGTAACATCAGTTGAATCAAGTAGAAAACAAATGCCTTCTCTGTATCAAGGTCAAAATGTGCTGGAGGCCAAAGTAATTAGCCCTTTCACATTCCTGATCACGATTGTAAGAGACATATTGAGTTATTTGTGCTAATTGACAAGGAACCATTGTTTAGAAAAAAAAATATGCCACCTAGATTTGCAGGGTGCCTAAAGGCATAGTGCTACAAACAGGAATGTACTTGGTAAGTGTGCTTGTCAGCTAATTGGACCAAACTGTGCGTGAATTTCAGATGGTTCAGGATCCATATCTAGTCGTTAGGGACCATTGTCGCTACAGCTGCAAGGACCACATGATAACTTACAGTGTTAGTAGTAGCCAGTGTTATTTTACAGCAAAAACCCCTGGCAACTTTGGCTCCAATACATTTTGCTGTAAATCTACAGGAGGTGAGTTGCTGTAATTCTACAATACAATCCACAGTAATCATACAGTAACAACCACTGTAACCATATAGCAAGATCATTCAGATCTACAGAGACATATGGTGTAAATTAACAGGAAAATATGTTGTAGAATTACAGATATATGTCTTGTAAAATCACAATAATATTTTCTGTAAATAAACAGCATGTTTTGTTGTAAATTAACAGCAGAATATACTGTTAATTTACAGAAACATTTGCTGGCAACTGAGGTTCCAGCAACTGTTGCTGTAAATATACAGAAACTAGGAGTGTAGAATTACAGCAAGAGGTGCTGTTAATCTACAGGAACTGTGTTGTATATACATATATAGGCACTGCTATATACTCTACCAGTGAGGTTAGTCCATGAGATAACCCCCATGATATTTGTGTGCACCCTGTGCATTCATTGATACTATGTACTATGCATGCCTGATGAAGACATAAATGTCTCCAATTCCAATTTCTTTTGAGATAACCCTGTGCATTATCATTTGTGAAAAATGTGAGATTGAACTTGGTGGGGTTATTATCATATTGTAATTCATTGCACTATAAGAATATACATACTGAACATGTATGAACTGAACTGGTGTACTGCTGCCCTCTAGTGAGAGAACCGGCACAGGTAAGGCTATTTAGGCAAACCCTCATTACTGTCATCAGGGTGACTGGTAGGCCTAGCTAGACCATTCCTGTTATATAACCACAACTCGTTACAGTGTAGAGCATCAATCTTCAAACTTCATAAGGCTGTGTTATGGCCACATGTCATGTCTCCTCTTCATCACCCCTGGGGCAGGAAAGTTGGTAGACTCCTACATCAGTAAGGGCACCATACTACCTCGCTGTGCCCCCAGCAGGGACAGGAGAGTGGTTAGACTCCTACATCCGTAAGGGCACCATACTACCTCGCTGTGCCCCCAGGGGGCTGGAGAGTGGTTAGACTCCTACATCAGTAAGGGCACCATACTACCTCACTGTGCCCCCAGGGGGGGCAGGAGAGTGGTAAGACTCCTACATCAGTAAGGACACCATACTACCTCACTGTGCCCCCAGGGGGGGCTGGAGAGTGGTTAGACTCCTACATCAGTAAGGACACCATACTACCTCGCTGTACCCCCAGCAGGGACAGGAGAGTGGTTAGACTCCTACATCAGTAAGGACACCATACTACCTCGCTGTGCCCCCAGCAGGGACAGGAGAGTGGTTAGACTCTTACATCAGTAAGGGCACCATACTACCTCGCTGTGCCCCCAGCAGGGACAGGAGAGTGGTTAGACTCCTACATCAGTAAGGGCACCATACTACCTCACTGTGCCCCCAGGGGGGGCTGGAGAGTGGTTAGACTCCTACATCAGTAAGGACACCATACTACCTCGCTGTACCCCCAGGGGGGGCAGGAGAGTGGTTAGACTCTTACATCAGTAAGGACACCATACTACCTCACTGTGCCCCCAGGGGGCAGGAGAGTGGTTAGACTCCTACATCAGTAAGGACACCATACTACCTCGCCGTGTCCCCAGGGGGGGCAGGAGAGTGGTTAGACTCCTACATCAGTAAGGGCACCATACTACCTCAATGTGCCCCCAGGGGGGGCTGGAGAGTGGTTAGACTCCTACATCAGTAAGGACACCATACTACCTCGCTGTACCCCCAGGGGGCAGGAGAGTGGTTAGACTCTTACATCAGTAAGGACACCATACTACCTCACTGTGCCCCCAGGGGGGGCTGGAGAGTGGTTAGACTCTTACATCAGTAAGGACACCATACTACCTCGCTGTGCCCCCAGGGGGGGCTGGAGAGTGGTTAGACTCCTACATCAGTAAGGGCACCATACTACCTCACTGTGCCCCCAGGGGGGGCTGGAGAGTGGTTAGACTCCTACATCAGTAAGGACACCATACTACCTCGCTGTACCGCCAGGGGGCAGGAGAGTGGTTAGACTCCTACATCAGTAAGGGCACCATACTACCTCACTGTGCCCCCAGGGGGGGCAGGAGAGTGGTTAGACTCCTACATCAGTAAGGGCACCATACTACCTCGCTGTACCCCCAGGGGGCAGGAGAGTGGTTAGACTCCCACATCCGTAAGGGCACCATACTACCTCGCTGTGCCCCCAGGGGGCAGGAGAGTGGTTAGACTCCTACATCAGTCATCAGTAAGGGCACCAGACTACCTCACTGTGCCTCCAGCGTGGGGGGGGGGGTAGGGTAGTGGTTAAACTCCTACATCAGTAAGGGCACCAGACTACCTCACTGTGCCTCCAGCGTGGGGGGGGGGGGGGGTAGGGTATCGGTTAAACTCCTACATCAGTAAGGGCACCAGACTAGCTCACTGTGCCTCCATCGTGGGGGGGGGGGTAGGGTAGTGGTTAAACTCCTACATCAGTAAGGGCACCAGACTACCTCACTGTGCCTCCAGCATGGGGGGGGGTAGGGTAGTGGTTAAACTCCTACATAAGTAAGGGCACCAGACTACCTCACTCTGCCCCCATGGGGGGGGGGTTAGTGGTTAAACTCCTACATCAGTAAGGGCACCAGACTACCTCACTCTGCCCCCATGGGGGGGGGGGTAGTAGTCAGACTCCTTCATCAGTAAGCGCACCATACAATAGTGACGAAGTAAACTGTTATACCTATAAGTGAAACCTGCCTGTAAGGGCTGACTGTGAAATGTTCTCTTTGTAGGTTCTAATAGACAGACTATGGGAACTTACACTGTGAAAGAAATATTGTTGAAATAACGGCTAAATCCCAAAGTTGCTCAAAGGGATCCATTGCCATTTTTCCTTGTACCACTGTATCGTCATCTGGGGCTTATTGTAAAAACTACAGAGCTTCACTGCAGTACAATTATGGTGCTTCACTGTGCAGTTTTACAAGGCTTCCTGGCAGATTCAACAGTTATTTTTTACAGCGTATGCTATAGGTAAGGTTATACCACGGTTATCACATTTCAGAACGATTTTGGGTGTCCAAACTGAGTGCTTTTATCACAGGATAGAGGCACTGAGAGTTGACACTTGAATATCGACAGTGTTTTTTTTGTCTATATTGTTCTTATATGTGACAGCACCTATGACATAGCTTTGACAGCAGTTCATACCGAAAAAGCTCAGCATTGCCTGGGATCGATCCAGGGACCTTCCGATATAAAGTTCTGCATCTTATCCCTTAGGCCACAGGGCTGGACAATAGTGTTGGTTTATATGTGTCTGGGACCCTATGGATATCATATGTGGCATATACTGAGAAAAGGGGCCTTATTGCACCCTGCACTAAGACCCCTTTTCGCAGATCAGGTCACATATATATATGTATGTCAGTGAATGCAGAATGCATTCTGATGCATTTTAATGCATCCTAAATGTGCAGACCATGGTATAAACGTGTGATGATTATGCTTGCACTAGTGCCTTTTAGGTACTTGATAGAGGCACTCTGCTTCGCCTCAAGCCTCTATCAGTACCTAAAAGGCAGTGTGCAAGCATAATCATCATATATTACTTTCTTATGGATTTAAAAGTGCAGGGTATTACATCAATGTTAAATGTAGTACACTATAAGAAAGGACACCCCTGCACAATGTTGTTTGTATACTGTGCTAATTTAAACCATCTGCACAGTCTGTGAGGGCGTCCATCAGTACGGTACCTGAGGGGGTTTGCTTCTGACTATGTATATTTTACAGAGAACTAAGGCTAGTAAAAAGAACAGCTTTAATGAGAAAGGGGAATTGGACAGGTTCCAGAAGTGGGAGCTGGTTAGGAGGTGCCACACGGGAAAGCAAAGCTTGCTATCAGCAGAAAAGGGGTTGACTGCTTATTGAATGGTGACATATTTCCCTCGGAATATTCACTGCTAGTAGTATCTCATTGGTCCAACCAAAATGTATAAACAATAACTCTTAACGTGTTGATGCATTCTGATATGGTATGTTGGTGCACTGATGTAGCCTTAGGCAAGTCACTCACAAGGAACACCATGCAGCACCACAGTATCATCTACGAGGTACTCGCCGGGCAAGTCTAACTTTCCTAGTAAACTGTCACAGTTACATAACAAATTTACAGATCATGTGTGGCAGAAACTTTTTGAAAGCTTCAAATGATGTCATTGGTTACGATAATCCTAGATCTAGAAATGTTCTAGGATCTGAGATTTAGCATGTAGCTGTGATGGCAAATCATTTGAAGTATCTATCACATTATCATATTTGATATATTGACCTAAATGTTATTCACCAGGTGGATGATGCTGTCCTCCATACACAGTGAGGTCACTGTCTCATCTCAGTAAAGTACTCACAGTGAGGTGTCTCTAAGCCTCATCTCAGTAATATAAAGTACTCACAGTGAGGTGTCTCACTGCCTCATCTCAGTAATATAAAGTACTCACAGTGAGGTATCTCACTGTCTCATCTCTGTAATATAAAGTACTCACAGTGAGGTGTCTCACTGCCTCATCTCTGTAATATAAAGTACTCACAGTGAGGTGTCTCACTGTCTCATCTCTGTAATATAAAGTACTCACAGTGAGGTATCTCACTGCCTCATCTCTGTAATATAAAGTACTCACAGTGAGGTATCTCACTGTCTCATCTCTGTAATATAAAGTACTCACAGTGAGGTGTCTCACTGCCTCATCTCAGTAATATAAAGTACTCACAGTGAGGTATCTCACTGTCTCATCTCTGTAATATAAAGTACTCACAGTGAGGTGTCTCACTGCCTCATCTCTGTAATATAAAGTACTCACAGTGAGGTGTCTCACTGTCTCATCTCAGTAATATAAAGTACTCACAGTGAGGTGTCTCAGTGTCTCATCTCTGTAATATAAAGTACTCACAGTGAGGTGTCTCAGTGTCTCATCTCTGTAATATAAAGTACTCACAGTGAGGTGTCTCACTGTCTCATCTCTGTAATATAAAGTACTCACAGTGAGGTGTCTCACTGCATCATCTCAGTAATATAAAGTACTCACAGTGAGGTGTCTCACTGCCTCATCTCTGTAATATAAAGTACTCACAGTGAGGTGTCTCACTGCCTCATCTCTGTTATATAAAGTACTCACAGTGAGGTGTCTCACTTCCTCATCTCTGTAATATAAAGTACTCACAGTGAGGTGTCTCACTGTCTCATCTCTGTAATATAAGGTACTCACAGTGAGGTGTCTCACTGTCTCATCTCAGTAAGGTACTCACAGTGAGGTGTCTCACTGCCTCATCTCAGTAAGGTACTCACAGTGAGGTGTCTCACTTCCTCATCTCTGTTATATAAAGTACTCACAGTGAGGTGTCTCACTGTCTCATCTCAGTAAGGTACTCACAGTGAGGTGTCTCACTTCCTCATCTCTGTTATATAAAGTACTCACAGTGAGGTGTCTCACTTCCTCATCTCTGTAATATAAAGTACTCACAGTGAGGTGTCTCACTGCCTCATCTCTGTAATATAAAGTACTCACAGTGAGGTGTCTTACTGTCTCATCTCAGTAATATAAAGTACTCACAGTGAGGTGTCTCACTGCCTCATCTCTGTAATATAAAGTACTCACAGTGAGGTGTCTTACTGTCTCATCTCTGTAATATAAAGTACTCACAGTGAGGTGTCTCACTGCCTCATCTCTGTAATATAAAGTACTCACAGTGAGGTGTCTTACTGTCTCATCTCTGTAATATAAAGTACTCACAGTGAGGTGTCTTACTGTCTCATCTCTGTAATATAAAGTACTCACAGTGAGGTGTCTCACTGCCTCATCTCAGTAAGGTACTCACAGTGAGGTGTCTCACTGCCTCATCTCAGTAAGGTACTCACAGTGAGGTATCTCACTGTCTCATCTCTGTAATATAAAGTACTCACAGTGAGGTATCTCACTGTCTCATCTCAGTAATATAAAGTACTCACAGTGAGGTGTCTCATCTCAGTAAGGTACTCACAGTGAGGTGTCTCACTGTCTCATCTCTGTGATATAAAGTACTCACAGTGAGAAGTGTCTCTAAGCCTCATCTCAGTAATATAAAGTACTCACAGTGAGATGTGTCTCACTGTCTCATCTCAGTAATATAAAGTACTCACAGTGAGGTGTCTCACTGCCTCATCTCTGTAATATAAAGTACTCACAGTGAGGTGTCTCACTGCCTCATCTCTGTAATATAAAGTACTCACAGTGAGGTGTCTCACTGTCTCATCTCTGTAATATAAAGTACTCACAGTGAGTTGTCATCCTACATAAGGCTATTCTTCAGTAATTTGAAAGAAATTGAATAAATGATTGGACAGCTTTTTTTCGCCTTAATGCCTCATTAATACATAAATGTGGTATTATCAGTGTATGTAGCAAATAGAGGCTAACCTGCAATCTCTGTGTGTTACATGAATGTGGTTTTACCAGTGTATGTAGCAAATAGAGGCTCACCTCCAATCTCTGTGTGTTAAATAAATGTGGTATTATCAGTGTATGTAGCAAATAGAGGCTAACCTGCAATCTCTGTGTGTTACATAAATGTGGTTTTACCAGTGTATGTAGCAAATAGAGGCTAACCTACAATCTGCATGTGTTACATAAATGTTGTTTTACCAGTGTATGTAGCAAATAGAGGCTAAACTGCAATCTGCATGTGTTACATAAATGTTGTTTTACCAGTGTATGTAGCAAATAGAGGCTAAACTGCAATCTGCGTGTGTTACATAAATGTGGTTTTACCAGTGTATGTAGCAAATAGAGGCTAACCTGCAATCTCTGTGTGTTACATAAATGTGGCGAGCATCTAATGAACCTACCCCTTCAGCCTCTCTCTCCCCGATCCCCAACTAAATCATGAGCACCACCAACTCTGGTTCTCTGGGTATACCCTTCTCCACCTGCTCTATCTTGATACACCTCCTCTCTCCTACTTCTATTTGTGTCAGTGTCCATCCTCTGTCTGCCTACACCTCCTCTCTCCTACTTCTATTTGGGTCAGTGTCCATCCTCTGTCTGCCTACACCTCATCTCTCCTAATTCTATTTGTGTCAGTGTCCATCCTCTGTCTGCCTACACCTCCTCTCACCTACTTCTATTTGTGTCAGTGTCCTTCCTCTGTCTGCCTACACCTCCTCTCTCCTACTTCTATTTGTGTCAGTGTCCTTCCTCTGTCTGCCTACACCTCCTCTCTCCTACTTCTATTTGGGTCAGTGTCCATCCTCTGTCTGCCTACACCTCCTCTCACCTACTTCCATTTGTGTACACGTCCACCCTCTGTCTGCCTACACCTCCTCTCACCTACTTCTATTTGTGTAGATGTCCATCCTCTGTCTGCCTACACCTACTCTGACCTACTTCTATTTGTGTCAGTGTCCATCCTCTGTCTGCCTACACCTCCTCTCACCTACTTCTATTTGTGTACACATCCATCCTCTGTCTGCCTACACCTCCTCTCACCTACTTCTATTTGTGTAGACGTCCATCCTCTGTCTGCCTACACCTCATCTCTCCTAATTCTATTTGTGTCAGTGTCCATCCTCTGTCTGCCTACACCTCCTCTCACCTACTTCTATTTGTGTCAGTGTCCTTCCTCTGTCTGCCTACACCTCCTCTCTCCTACTTCTATTTGTGTCAGTGTCCTTCCTCTGTCTGCCTACACCTCCTCTCTCCTACTTCTATTTGGGTCAGTGTCCATCCTCTGTCTGCCTACACCTCCTCTCACCTACTTCCATTTGTGTACACGTCCACCCTCTGTCTGCCTACACCTCCTCTCACCTACTTCTATTTGTGTAGATGTCCATCCTCTATCTGCCTACACCTACTCTGACCTACTTCTATTTGTGTCAGTGTCCATCCTCTGTCTGCCTACACCTCCTCTCACCTACTTCTATTTGTGTACACATCCATCCTCTGTCTGCCTACACCTCCTCTCACCTACTTCTATTTGTGTAGACGTCCATCCTCTGTCTGCCTACACCTCCTCTCACCTACTTCTATTTGTGTAGACGTCCATCCTCTGTCTGCCTACACCTCCTCTCACCTACTTCTATTTATGTACACGTCCATCCTCTGTCTGCCTACACCTCCTCTCACCTACTTCTATTTGTGTCAGTGTCCATCCTCTGTCTGCCTACACCTCCTCTCACCTACTTCTATTTGTGTCAGTGTCCATCCTCTGTCTGCCTACACCTCCTCTCTCCTACTTCTATTTGTGTCAGTGTCCATCCTCTGTCTGCCTACACCTCCTCTCTCCTACTTCTATTTGTGTCAGTGTCCATCCTCTGTCTGCCTACACCTCCTCTCTCCTACTTCTATTTGTGTCAGTGTCCATCCTCTGTCTGCCTACACCTCCTCTCTCCTACTTCTATTTGTGTCAGTGTCCATCCTCTGTCTGCCTACACCTCCTCTCTCCTACTTCTATTTGTGTCAGTGTCCATCCTCTGTCTGCCTACACCTCCTCTCTCCTACTTCTATTTGTGTCAGTGTCCATCCTCTGTCTGCCTACACCTCCTCTCTCCTACTTCTATTTGTGTCAGTGTCCATCCTCTGTCTGCCTACACCTCCTCTCTCCTACTTCTATTTGTGTCAGTGTCCATCCTCTGTCTGCCTACACCTCCTCTCTCCTACTTCTATTTGTGTCCAGGTCCATCCTCTGTCTGCCTACACCTCCTCTCACCTACTTCTATTTGTGTACACGTCCATCCTCTGTCTGCCTACACCTCCTCTCACCTACTTCTATTTGTGTACACGTCCATCCTCTGTCTGCCTACACCTCCTCTCACCTACTTCTATTTGTGTACACGTCCATCCTCTGTCTGCCTACACCTCCTCTCACCTACTTCTATTTGTGTCAGTGTCCATCCTCTGTCTGCCTACACCTACTCTCACCTACTTCTATGTGTGTCAGTGTCCATCCTCTGTCTGCCTACACCTCCTCTCTCCTACTTCTATTTGTGTCAGTGTCCATCCTCTGTCTGCCTACACCTCCTCTCTCCTACTTCTATTTGTGTCAGTGTCCATCCTCTGTCTGCCTACACCTCCTCTCTCCTACTTCTATTTGTGTCAGTGTCCATCCTCTGTCTGCCTACACCTCCTCTCTCCTACTTCTATTTGTGTCAGTGTCCATCCTCTGTCTGCCTACACCTCCTCTCTCCTACTTCTATTTGTGTCAGTGTCCATCCTCTGTCTGCCTACACCTACTCTCACCTACTTCTATTTGTGTACACGTCCATCCTCTGTCTGCCTACACCTCCTCTCACCTTCTTCTATTTGTGTACACGTCCATCCTCTGTCTGCGTACACCTCCTCTCTCCTACTTCTATTTGTGTCAGTGTCCATCCTCTGTCTGCCTACACCTACTCTCACCTACTTCTATTTGTGTCAGTGTCCATCCTCTGTCTGCCTACACCTCCTCTCTCCTACTTCTATTTGTGTCAGTGTCCATCCTCTGTCTGCCTACACCTACTCTCACCTACTTCTATTTGTGTCAGTGTCCATCCTCTGTCTGCCTACAACTCCTATCACCTACTTCTATTTGTGTACACGTCCATCCTCTGTCTGCCTACAACTCCGCTCACCTACTTCTTTTGGTGTACACGTCCATCCTCTTTCTGCCTACAACTCCTCTCTCCTACTTCTATTTGTGTCCACGTCCATCCTCAGTGTCTGTCTGCCTGTCTCCTGCTGTGCCCTTCTCCATCCACTTCTGCTTATATGATTCACTCTTACTTGTGACATTGCCTCTACTTCATTACTCCTACTGATCCACCTCTCTGTTTTACTGTGTCTGTCACATCATATTCTGGATATATATAAGGGTAAGTCTACCTTACCCTGCCCCTATCTCCACCCTAGCACCTACTTTATATTTACTTTATAAGCCTGTATGAGCACCAGCGCACTCATTTATTTCCACCATGCTATACACCCGACCCTTATTCCAAACTGGTGCTTATTAAAGACTTAAATTATAATGTATTTTAAAATGTCAACATCCCTGTACCCCTGTGCTTATTAAAGACTTAAATTATAATGTATTTTAAAATGTCAACATCCCTGTACCCCTGTGCTTATTAAAGACTTAAATTATAATGTATTTTAAAATGTCAACATCCCTGTACCCCTGTGCTTATTAAAGACTTAAATTATAATGTATTTTAAAATGTCAACATCCCTGTACCCCTGTGCTTATTAAAGACTTAAATTATAATGTATTTTAAAATGTCAACATCCCTGTACCCCTGTGCTTATTAAAGACTTAAATTATAATGTATTTTAAAATATCAACATCCATGTACCCCTGTGCTTATTAAAGACTTAAATTATAATGTATTTTAAAATATCAACATCCATGTACCCCTGTGCTTATAAAAGACTTAAATTATAATGTTTTTTAAAATATCAACATCCATGTACCCCTGTGCGTATTCAAGACTGGCGCTTATTCAAGACCCGATGCTTGTACAGGCCAATATGAGTCTCCATCAGCCACAAAGCTCCGTCCTTACACCTTCCCTCCTCTCACCTCTCCAGGTTCTACTGCTGTAATCGCCCTTTCCTGTTCCCCCTACTACATCTGAATGCCGTGACTGGACAGACTAATTGATTTAACTGCAAAGGTTAAGAAAAAGACGGCACAAATGTCGACCTTGTCATGCATTGACACAATTATCTCAGCTGGAAGGACCCTTCCCCATGCAAGGTTTGAGCGCTTGCTGATTGTACAAATGTACGGGTATGTTAGCATGCACATTTCTACTGTGTAGACCCACCTACTCAGACTAAATGCAATGTCATGGCCCCACCTACTGTACTACAAAAGGTAGAGACATTACTTCACCTTAGTGCAAGAAGGTTGTTACTGAGGCAAAATTGACTTTTCTTCTGTTTCAACATATATTGACCCTTATCTACCTATTGTGAAAGCTCCAGTGCTATATTGCTGTATCCACTTTACTCTAGAGTAAATGGAACGCTTATCTTGCGTCTCCTGCAAAAATTGAAAAATGCAGTTACAACCTTCTTAAACCAAGGTGAAAATTTGAGATACAGTGGATAGAATATAGTCTAACAGAGTCATCTACAGGACAACCGTACTGACTGACAATAAATGACACCTGAGATGTCCTGGTCATGTACTGTTGATATATCATGTGAGCAGTACTAACCATATACTTTGTCTAAAGATGGTGAATTTTGTCCATGTATGATGCCTTCATTACACTGAGCATATAGATATGCATTAACAGAAAGGATTGTATAAACGCTAAATAATCCGAGGAACCGCTCTGCCCAAATTGTATGGAAGACCATTCACATGCAATAAAGTTTATGTTAAAACTTTATAGATCTACTGCTACGATTTGAAGGGTTTCAAAGGTCATGACCTTCAATAGTTTGTTGATGACCCGGTTTGTTTGTTGATGACCCTGTTTGTTGATGACCCGGCACAAGCTCAATACAAACTTTATCTTGTGTCCATGCTAATAACTCCACCAAATAATGCTTGGACATCAATTTTTCAAATTATCATTTTTTATGATTTTTTTTATGCTTATTTGTTATGATTTTGTTTATACTTATTTCATCTAGTAATTGTAACCAGTACCTATAAGTTTATGTCAACACATGCCTTAGTTCAGTTCATTACCGATCCCCATAATTGAATATAAGATGGTGTAATTACTAAGGTTATTGGTTGACACTCTGCAACAATCCTGCTAATAATGCCAGGTATGTCGTTCCGACATCCAGACCTGCACCAGGAGAAGGCTTCACAATAGACTGATGTAGTCCAGACCTACTGTGATTTGAGAGCGAATTATAGGAAGTACAAGGTGTTGGACCTACTGTATGATACAATTATAGGAAGAAGGTGTTGGACCTACCATACAATACAATTATAGGAAGTACCAGGTGTTAAACCTACTATACAATACAATTATAGGAAGTACCAGGTGTTGAACCTACTATACAATACAATTATAGGAAGTACCAGGTGTTGAACCTACTATACAATACAATTATAGGAAGTACCAGGTGTTGGACCTACTATACAATACAATTGTAGGAAGTACCAGATGTTGAACCTACTATACAATACAATTATAGGAAGTACCAGGTGTTGGACCTACCGTTCAATACAATTATAGGACGTACCAGGTGTTGAACCAACCATTCAATACAATTATAGGACGTACCAGGTGTTCGACCTACTATACAATATAATTATAGGTAGTACAAGGTGTTGGACCTACTATACAATACAATTGTGGTGGTCCCGCGTCGTCTTCGAGGTACCTTCGTGGTCCTCGTGGGAGACATCGAGAGCACCTCTATTACCCGATGCCTGGGGTCACTTGGTCACATGGCCCTCGACTCCGGTGTATATAAGGCCGTTGTACGGCCTTCCTCAAGCTCAGTCCAGCCCCGACTGACCATCGTGAGCGATGGTTGGCGGCTGCCCGTCTACCATATTCTAGTACTCCTCTGTGCTGCTGCACAGAGGAGGTGTATGTGGAATATCAACTGTAGACACTAGAAGGCCTAGTGTTGAACCTGTTATAGAGTTCAAACTCTGCCACCTGTAACTGTGATCGAGAACGGCTGATGCCTATGTGTTATTAGACTATAAAGTTTTAACTGGAACCTGAATAGTTGTTCTTCGTTGTTTATCGAAAGATTCGATTGAACATCGAGGGGTAGAACACTACACTGGTGCTGTGACCAGTTGTTAACTTTAGTCCGCATAGGTACTGCGAGCTTAAGTTCGACATGCAGGGTCCCTTGGATGAAGGTGATGACCCCAATCACCAACATCAAGTGATTACAGGCCCGTTAGTGGATAGGAACGATCCACTAATCGGTGGTGGTTTGAACCACTCTCTGATAATAGGTCCATCGTCTGACCCGTTGGGCCTGTATCAAAGGAGCCGACTACTCAATTGGCGAGTATCGACTCAACTCTCTCCGGCGGCTGAGAATTTCTTGAGGACACAGAGTTTGTCCTATGTAGAAAAATCAGCCTCGCCCATGGGAACTCCAATGGGCCTTGGCAGTTGGTCCTTCGAGGGTCCCTCGCCCGTGTCGATACAAGGAAGTATAGACAGTGGCAGGGGACTCAACGAGGAGTTGCTGCAAGAGCAGCAACGCCAACTGCGCCAGGGTCGTCAGCAGTTGGACGCTCTCGCGAGTAACACCACGAAAGCTCAGGAGAAGAGTACAGAAATAGAGCTGAAATTGGAACAGCTTAGGCAGCAAGCGCTAGAGGCTTCGAACAAGACTCAGATCGCGAACAGAGAACTTGCTGATCTTCAAGAGAAGGTCAAGCAGCTCTCTGGCAAAAAAGAGTCCTTGCTTGCAACGAAGTCGGAGATCGAGCGTAGTCGATTGACAGCAATGGATTGTCAATCACTAAAAGCGAAGATCGACCGCCTTGCTACTAGCCGCCGAGAATGTGTCGAGAGAGCTCGAAACGATTTTCGGGATGCCCAGCACGAGCAGACGTCCCTTAAACATGAGTTGAAACTACAAGAAGTGGAAAAAACTATGTTGGAGGAACAACTGCAGGAGTTGCGGCATGAGTTGAACCAACAATCAGCCGAGCATACTGAAGAAGTAGCTGAGCACCTAACAGCTTATGAAAAACAGGTCAAACAGCTAAGGCAGGAACCAGAGTCGTTACTCTGTCAGATGCAAGCTGACGAGGATGCTCGAGCCACGGACGAGGCAGAAATGCGTCATCGCTGTGAGGAACGAATCGAACACGCAAACAAATTGGCGAAATATCAGATTCTAATGGAACCAAAAGCGAGGCACGAGGCCGAGCTTAATTCCTTGAAATCTGAATCCCTAGTAGCCCAATCACTGAAGGATTCGGATACTTTAGGAGCCATGCGTGGAGAAGTCGATAAGCTCCGACGGGAGATATCGTCTCGCAGGAAGGCTGATGAAGCCAAGGTGAATAAAGAAGTTTGTGATGAACTTGCACTCGAGGAACGTCTGAAGGAGCAGACGGAATCGAAATTGCGTGCCGCTAGACTTCGAGAGAAGCAACAAAGTAGTGAATGCAGCATTACTAGAGTTGCCACTCAAGAGGACCTAGTCGAAAACCCTGACTACAGGGAGTGGCTTGATCGTGCCATGAAGGAGGTCAAGCAGCTCTTTGCCCTCTGCGAGCAACGAGATCTCTCGAAGCCCGAACATGCCCGCCTGGAATTTCTAGTGTCGGAATTAAGACAGGCGGAACGTTCAAAACAGCAGGCTGAGATAGATAGAATGGTGGGGGCAATCGATGACATCTCGAAAGTGGATTCGAGGTCACGTCGGACCCAACCAGTTCCTTCGATGCCGCGCACCGATGGTCTAAGTGGAGTGATTGGGCAGTTCTCGACCCCTACCACGACCCAACAACATGTTGATCCACCCAAATATAGGGATATCAGGTTCAAGGCTTCGCATTTGAGTGAGGCCAATTCCGGTAACCCTTGGGGGATGAATCATGGTCGTGCAGACACGACCATGAGAAACATGGGGATGGACCATCAGATACCTAGAAGAGGTACAACATTCGCTCTTGATCAGGTCAGGAGATCAAGCAGAATGTTTGAAAATACCTCTATCGGGCATGAACCGGCCCGAACTAGGTCAGTCGAGTGCCCTCCATTAACATGGAAGGATGATTGGCTCCGTTGGTACCACGGATTCAATCACGTCCGTCGAGTAAATGTGTGGACCTCGAGCATGGCATTAGCTCAACTCCTCATGTTACTCCAAAATGGCCCCGCAGCTGATACTGTGTGGCTATGGGAGGAGCATGGAGATGGAACTTTGGATGGTCTGGTCGACATGGTAACGGAAGCCATGACTTCTAGCCTCCAAGACCCCATTGTCACAATGGAGAAGAGACGCCAGGGCAAGAACGAAAGCATTAGAGCCTATGGCTTTGCTTTGAGACGTCTTGGCGGCGATGCCTATCCAGGTGTGGACTTCTCGGTTGAATGGCTCATAAACAAAGTCAACCAGTTGTTCATAGGAGGATTGTATGACGTTGATTTACAACAAGACGTTCTTCGAGAATGGCGCACTTACATGTCCCTCAAGGATCTCATGGACTTGGCAGATGAGTTGTTGTGGAAACGACAACTCCTGCCGAAGTTGGTGAATCCTACCTCGACAAATGCATTGTCGGCATTGGCCGACGCCGCCTTGGTCGAGGAGAGACAGGGGGAGGTGTCCTCATACTCGAAGCCCGGGGCGGGGAGTAAGACTAAGAAAAGTCAGAAATCCGGTGGTAAATCGAAAACACCAAACAAGGCCTCCAAACCAAGGTACAGGAACAGACCTTCTCGCTGAGTCAATTGAAGAATTTACTCAGGGTTATCAAGGGAGGGGATGTCCCTGTTACTAGCTCGGAGAAGCCGAGTACCCCTCCGTCCGACGCCAAGTGTTGGAACTGCAAGAAGCAGGGGCATTTCGCACGAACTTGCCCCGAGCCGATTAAAGGATTACCACCTGACGCGACGGAAAACTGAGGCGGGCGGCTCGATGTGGCAATCGAGCTGCCCGACCATCGAAAAGCCAAGGTATCAGCACCTCTGGCACTCCTGATCAGACGACAGTAGATTCGAGGGAACTAGGTAAGGTCCCGGTAGGGCCTTCCCAGCCCTTTACCACAGCGGCAACGAAGTCTGCCTACACCTCCTCTCACCTACTTCTATTTGTGTCAGTGTCCATCCTCTGTCTGCCTACACCTCCTCTCACCTACTTCTATTTGTGTCAATGTCCATCCTCTGTCTGCCTACACCTCCTCTCACCTACTTCTATTTGTGTCAATGTCCATCCTCAGTGTCTGTCTGCCTGTCTCCTGCTGTGCCCTTCTCCATCCACTTCTGCTTATATGATTCACTCTTACATGTGACATTGCCTCTACTTCATTACTCCTACTGATCCACCTCTCTGTTTAACTGTGTCTGTCACATCATATTTTTGATATATAAGGGTAAGTCTACCTTACCCTGCCCCTATCTCCACCCTAGCACCTACCTTATATTTACTTTATAAGCCTGTATGAGCACCAGCGCACTCATTTATTTCTACCATGCTATACACCCGACCCTTATTCCAAACTGGTGCTTATTAAAGACTTAAATTATAATGTTTTTTTTTTAAATGTCAACATCCCTGTACCCCTGTGCTTATTAAAGACTTAAATTATAATGTTTTTTTTTAAATGTCAACATCCCTGTACCCCTGTGCTTATTAAAGACTTAAATTATAATGTTTTTAAAATGTCAACATTCCTGTACCCCTGTGCTTATTAAAGACTTGAATTATAATGTATTTTAAAATGTCAACATTCCTGTACCCCTGTGCTTATTAAAGACTTGAATTATAATGTATTTTAAAATGTCAACATTCCTGTACCCCTGTGCTTATTAAAGACTTAAATTATAATGTTTTTTTTTTTAAATGTCAACATCCCTGTACCCCTGTGCTTATTAAAGACTTAAATTATAATGTTTTTAAAATGTCAACATTCCTGTACCCCTGTGCTTATTAAAGACTTGAATTATAATGTATTTTAAAATGTCAACATTCCTGTACCCCTGTGCTTATTAAAGACTTGAATTATAATGTTTTTTAAAATGTCAACATCCCTGTACCCCTGTGCTTATTAAAGACTTGAATTATAATGTATTTTAAAATGTCAACATTCCTGTACCCCTGTGCTTATTAAAGACTTAAATAATAATGTTTTTTTTTTAAATGTCAACATTCCTGTACCCCTGTGCTTATTAAAGACTTAAATTATAATGTTTTTTTTAAATGTCAACATTCCTGTACCCCTGTGCTTATTAAAGACTTGAATTATAATGTTTTTTAAAATGTCAACATTCCTGTACCCCTGTGCTAATTAAAGACTTAAATTATAATGTATTTTAAAATGTCAACATCCCTATGCTTGTACAGGCCAATATGGGTCTCCATCAGCCACAAAGCTCCGTCCTTACACCTTCCCTCCTCTCACCTCTCCAGGTTCTACTGCTGTAATCGCCCTTTCCTGTTCCCCCTACTACATCTGAATGCCGTGACTGGACAGACTAATTGATTTAACTGCAAAGGTTAAGAAAAAGACGGCACAAATGTCGACCTTGTCATGCATTGACACAATTATCTCAGCTGGAAGGACCCTTCCCCATGCAAGGTTTAAGCGCTTGCTGATTCTACAACATGTGATCAAATGTACGGGTATGTTAGCATGCACATTTCTACTGTGTAGACCCACCTACTCGGACTAAATGCACCGTCATGCCCCCGCCTACTGTACTACAAAAGGTAGATACATTACTTCACCTTAGTGCAAGAGGGTTGTAACTGAGGCAAAATTGACTTTTCTTCAGTTTCAACATATATTGACCCTTATCTACCTATTCTGAAAGCTCCAGTGCTATATTGCTGTATCCACTTTACTCTAGAGTAAATGGAACGGTTATCTTGCGTCTCCTGCAAAACTTGAAAAATGCAGTTACAACTTTCTTGAACCAAGGTGAAAATTTGAGATACAGTGGATAGAATATAGTCTAACAGAGTCATCTACAGGACAACCGTACTGACTGACAATAAATGACACCTGAGATGTCCCAGTCATGTATTGTTGATATATCATGTGAGCAGTACTAACCATATACTTTGTCTAAAGCTCAATACAAACTTCATCTTGTGTCCATGCTAATCATTCCACCAAATAATGCTTGGACATCAATTTTTCAAATTATAATTTTTTTATGATTTTTTATGCTTATTTGTTATGATTTTGTTTATACTTATTTCATCTAGTAAGTGTGACCAGTACCTATAAGTTTATGTCAACACATGTCTTAGTTCAGTTCATTACCGATATCCATAATTGAATATAAGATGGTGTAATTACTGAGGTTATTGGTTGACACTCTGCAACAATCCTGCTAATAATGCCAGGTATGTCGTTCCGACATCCAGACCTGCACCAGGAGAAGGCTTCACAATAGACTGATGTAGTCCAGACCTACTGTGATTTGAGAGCGAATTATAGGAAGTACAAGGTGTTGGACCTACTGTATGATACAATTATAGGAAGAAGGTGTTGGACCTACCATACAATACAATTATAGGAAGTACCAGGTGTTAAACCTACTATACAATACAATTATAGGAAGTACCAGGTGTTGAACCTACTATACAATACAATTATAGGAAGTACCAGGTGTTGGACCTACCATACAATACACTTATAGGAAGTACCAGGTGTTGGACCTACTATACAATACAATTATAGGAAGTACCAGGTGTTGGACCTACCATTCAATACAATTATAGGACGTACCAGGTGTTGGACCTACTATACAATACAATTATAGGAAGTACCAGGTGTTGGACCTACCATACAATACAATTATAGGAAGTACCAGGTGTTGGACTCATGTCCTGAGGCACCATACACATACCTGTGTCATAGTGAGTGCTCCCGTTCCTGAGGCACCATACATATACCTGTGTCATAGTGAGTGCTCACGTTCCTGAGGCACCATACACATACCTGTGTCATAGTGAGTGCTCCCGTTCCTGAGGCACCATACACATACCTGTGTCATAGTGAGTGCTCACGTTCCTGAGGCACCATACACATGTAGGGGCCGGCATCTTTGTATATATATTAGTGCGCTTCATCAGAGAGATGTGTTTGTGTGGTGCTCATTACTTCTATGCCAACCAGGCGTCGCTTTGCGGTACCCGTTTGGTACAAGAGGGGGCAGCACCACACCTCGCATCCAGCTCCTACTAAGGAGCCGGATGAACCACAGAAGGGGACTGGACCTAGTCCAGTCCAGACGTGTGTTTGTACCTTCAATAAAAGCCTACCCGAACGGTAGGAAGTCTGGGGCTTTGCCCAACCCGAACTACTCGTGTTGCGTTGGTATCTCTAGTAATAAGCGAGCCAAAGAGCCACGCAACATATAAGTCGAAATGAACCGTTACCCTGGTGCCGTGACCAGTTGTTTCGGGGTGGAGCGCGGCCAGACGGCCAAAAGTGGCAGATGACCTAATGCGAATTCCTCCAGCCCAGGGCTACACAGCATGTGTATAACCCGGAAGGTGTCCAAACAGTTTTCTCGACACCGGGTCTAACAGAAAATCCTGCCAGAATTGGAGATGGGATCGTTAAACTATACCCAAGTACCCCTAGACAGGTTGCTTCGGATACGGGGTATTAAGCAGGTTGGTTAAACCTGCCAGGTTAGATTTGAGCGATTGGTCCCAAGTTTTATCTAGTAGGCGCCAGCTAGGAATTAGCATCCCAGCTAATGCTCCTAATACTCTGCAAACCCCTAAGGCTCAAAGTCCAATTCAACGGACGGAGATGCCTACGAGGGGGGCAATGGATGGGACAGTCTGATCGACTCGGGAGACCCCATTGATGACATCATCGGATCATGAGAACGACGATGATAGGGATAGAGAAGATCCAAAAGGATCTACCGGCACCCAGAGAGATAGCACCCGAGAGACACTACCGTAGAGTACGGAAATATATTCTCTGGGGTTATCCTTATACGAAAGCTTATCAGACTCTGTATTTAATCCGGGGGCAGCCGTAAGTTGAGGTATGGACGTCGGATGGGCCCTGGGTATAAGACAACCGCGGCTTATTTAAAAGCCAAAGAACAGGTAGAGCAACAAGCTAAGAGACAGCACGAACAATTCATAGCTGCACAAAAGAAAATAGAGGATGAGACAAGAGAACAGATTGGAAAGCTCCGTTCTGTTGAACAGGAGGCAATTCTAAAAGAATCTGACCTCAAGTATTGGTTGTCATCTCTAGCCCATCGGGTGGAGTTGAAGGAAAAGGATGAGAAGGAAAGAGAGACTAAATTGGCTGACCTAGAAAGGGAAGAAGCCAATAGGCGAAGAGCGATTGACAAGGCTAGAGCTGAGGAAGTCGCTAAGGCTTGGGATGTAAATAAATTGCAATCCGAGTTGAATGCGATGGAGGAGAAGTTGAAGAGACTTCAACTCCGTAAAGCTGAGACGGAAGCCAAGTTGGTCTCGGAACAGGATGAAATCCAAAAGGAGACCACCGAGTACCAAAGGTCTCAGAAAGAAAAAGGGAGAAGTATCGTCTACTAAAAGATACTTTGAAGAAGGAGGCACTAGCTGCCCAGGAGGAACGGAACCGAGCTGTAGCAGACAATGAGAAGATCAGATCCGAGATCTTGTCAGAGAATGCACAGTTAAGAGAAGAACAAAGGAACTTAAGACCACAGACGTGGCAACCCTGACTATAAACAAGTCCACTATGGAAAGCTACTTGCAAGAAAAGGAGCATATGAATGCACCTCCAAGGAGTAAGGACCAGAATCCAGACTCTACTTTTGTCAAACAGGGTGACTTCGTCTCCTGTTCGACACCTAAGCATCCGACAGGGGCGTACAACCCGTTTGTAAACGACAACGTCTCTCAGAACGTTGATCAAGGGGGCGTCTATGTCAGAACCCAAGATCAGAATGGCCGGACCAGTAGAGTTCGCATCAGTGAAGTTCCGATAGTCCATAATTTGGACCCGGACTACTTTTAAAGAGACTGTTCCGACACAATAATGCTGGGCTGGATGCAGGTAATCCGGGCAGCCAGCAAAATGCTCAAAGTAGCAGTAGCCAACAAGGGCAGGCTGGCCAAGCGCCTAATGACGGTGGTCAGGGCAGGTCAGCCTATGCGAGCGGGCATGGGGGTGATGGTGCTTCGGGTACCAACCCTAATGCAGGGGGTGGAGGCTACGCGGGTAATAATGGATCGCAGTGGACATATACCCAACCACCACCACCACCGAACAATAACAGTTTCGGCTGTTTAGGAGGCAATCGAACCTTGAATGAAACCAAGGTGATTGAATGGAGCAAACAGCAATGCAGTAGATTGTTGTATGCTCACAACTCAGCCTGAAGGATAGCCATCCCTAAGGAATATGACGGTACTCGGCCATGGAAAGAATGGTTTGAAGACTTCATCGACGTGATGAATTGTAATGGATGGACCCCATACGAGGCCAAGCCACATCTAGTTAGATGTTTAAAAGGTGTTCCGGGGCGCATGGCCCTTGACCAATGGCGTACCTGGTATGGCCTCGCTGGGAGTTTTGAGCAGCTCGTTGAATCTGCTAGTGGACTGTTGTGCAATATTGTCAAGGAGGATCCGATGGTACGTTTTAGGAAACATACGCAGAAACCCACAGAAGCTTTTAGGGCATATGGGATGGAACTTCATGCCCTGTTAAGTAAGGCCAGACCAGGGACAGGAAACCAGGACTGGTGTATGGACAATTTGATAACTCAATTCGTCAAGGGTCTAAGGGACCGAGACGAGCAGATAGCTGCAAGAGATGCCTGGAAAGAGGGGTCTACACTGCACAGCATATTCAATGGAATAGATATGGCCGTGAAGAAACGTGCAATGCTAGCCGGAGACATCCCGAACATATCGGGACTGACTCCGGTAGCATCTGTCAGTCACCAATCCGAGGTAAAAAACACCTCGGACGACTTCGAGTTAATAGACATTGAACAAGAGGATGGTACCTTTTGCTCAATGCAACTAAGAAAAAACACTTCTGACAGGAAATACATTCCGAGGAAGGTTTTCAACAAGGCAAAGGATGCTAAACCAGCAACCGAGGCCAGGGGCGAAGTTAAAGCTAACAGCAAAGCTTATAAGCCCACTGATAGCGCTGACAAAGCGAGGGGTCAGTCTCCGGATATGACTAAAATGATGGAAGATATGTGCAAGAAAATAACTGATGCACTACTAGCCAGTTGGTCGAGACCCAGAGTGGATCGCTGAACCGTGAAGTGTTTTAGGTGCCAAAGGATGGGGCAGTATTCTTCTGAATGTACCGCTGCAAAGCCGGTAATGGCGGCTTACTATGAAGCCGAAGCCGAAACCGAGGCGGACCACAATTATACGGAAGCTCCCGACGTAGGGGGAAATTGGTGGGGTTTGTATCCACGGAATTGGGTATAACCCCAGGAAGAAACGAATGCCAAAAGGAGGCTACCAGGGGTAATCCGGTGGAAGATTTCGAATCAAATTTACCTGGAGGTCGAGTGACTGTGGGTGCGCACCCGAGCACCCCGACCGGGGCCAGGGACCCTAGTGTCAATTTGTGTGGTGGCGACAATTACGAGGCGAGTGGCCGCACTGGGGGAGAGGAAGGATGGATCAAAGAGTTGATTCCAGATTCAGGACATGCCTTCCCCCAAGTCATCCGTGTCTGGAGTTTTTGAGAGGACTCGGATTGATTTGGGAGACTTTCATCAGTTTACCAGTAACCCATCCCCTCTGGGAGGGGGACGGTGGTATGTACCCATATCTGTGGAAGGCCGGGTAGGAGAATTCTTAGTGGATACTGGTGCTAGCCATTCCTGTGGCCAGCAGTCATGAGAAACTCAAAACGGGGGTAAATGCTTGCACGGCCGACGGAAGCAGTATGAGAACTTTTGGGAGGATGTTTATGCCTATCCGAATAGGAGGCAAAAAATTTGTTCTTGTTCGCCGACTATCGCAGAGGTTAGCGATGATGGAATCCTCGGATTGGACTTTGCAAGCCTATACGGGGCCGTGTTGGACCAATGGGATGGTATGATGAGTATCCGGAACCCCTATGGCTTGCATGTACAGTGTGTATTAAGACAGGTGTCTTCAGTAGCTTCGGTTATGGATACGATAAAAATCCCTCTGGGTACCACTTGTAATGTTCTTTGTGGCAGATCTATGTCCCAGAAGGGTGAGACGGGAGTCTTTGAACCCGATACAGTATACGGATGATTGTCAGAAAAAGTGCACAAACAGTACAGAAAGACAAAAGTCAAAATAACATTACAAATATTGATCATGTTGATAATGCAACATGTTGGCCCTATGAAAACCCCTGGTGGACTGGCTTTCTCCAAAAACTGCAGTTTTTTTTTTCATGGTCCACCAAATATCAGCAATTTTTGTGAGGTGTCTGCGAAGAAAACTCCAGGATTGCTATAATACAAGTTAGGATGGTCACAGCAACTTGAAATTTGGTATGCAAGTACCTATTGGCAGGTTGATTAAGCATGTATGATTACAAAAAGGTATCTTTAAATTTTCTTTGTGAGTGCCCAAACAAAGTTATCGAAATACTGAAAATTTCAAAAATGTTGTCTTCAAACAACCAACTTTACTGTAGTTCTGTCAGTAAGTCCCTGATCAGCTCCAAAATTACTCTAATAAATCGTCATTATGTATAGTGTTTGGAAAATAAAACAGTAGAGGCCTCACTAAAACCAATTTTGTACTGTTTAGTGTCGAATGTATGTGGATCTGGAAAAAAACTGAGAAAACCCTACATTTCACACCATGGGAAGGGACTCCCAAAAGAAATTTTTAGCAATTGCAAAGCTACTGTACACCAAAATGGGCTATGGGTAGGGGCATCTTGTGGTAAAGTATTAGTTAGTTATGTGGACTGAAAATAGTTTTTTGGGGGGAAAATGATGAAATGAGGCGTCTGCGACAAAAACTAAATGTGCAATAAATTTGAACAAAAGTGCTTGAAATATAATTATTTTGGGTCAGGCCATTGGACAACAATGTGTTATAGTCTACCAAGAATAGATATTGCATATATGATGCTTTTCAAAATTACAGGAGCAGAATTTCATTTCTGTCCGAGGCGTCTGCGACGAAAACTCATTTCGGCACTTTAGGCCTTGTTGTGGCCAAATTAATGATCCCAATGTAATTCTACCACACATATTTGATGTACAGATGTACAAAGTAGTCATATTAACCAAAGAAAAGTGATTTGGATCCCTAAATTTCATGTATAAGTACACATTTCTGGAACAATTTGAGACAATTTTGGGTTAAACACATTCACAACCCACCAAATCCTGACTAAAAATCAACACAGCCTGTACAAAAATACCCTAAAATAATTGGGGTACATCATTCCTACACATTTCAATCCATTTCTGACTCTAGGGCAGCATATGGTGCTAACTGTAGAGAATTTTGTTCGAAAAGAGTTTTCATCGCAGAAGCCTCATGAATATGAATCTGCACCCAATATCGCCCAAAATCAACATGGTGGGCATTTGCCCAGTCCAAGATACCTATTGACTGAAGCTATACTGTTTCCATCAAAATAAGGCCAATTTAACCAAATGTAACCATGTGAGCAAGTACTAATTGGCAAAATCTTTCGATTTCAAAAGAAATTTCATCGATTTCTTTAACTTTGACAGTAAAATTTATCGCACTTTGAAATTTTCTTCAGGAAATCTTTGGTAAACAACCAGAAGGAACATTTCTTTGACAAAAACAAGGCTCCCAAAAGTCATAGACTTCAATTGGGTAACACCAGACAACACCAACTTTGCCACCCCAAAATCTTGAGGCGTCTGCGACAAAAAAAAACCTAAATGACTAATTTTACCCAAAGCACTACATTACAGGCCCTGAGTCTCACCAATGCTTATCAGAATGGATGAGCAGGTTGTATTGGTTGATATGAAATATAAGAAAAGCAAATCCATACTTGAATAAATCAGTGGCATTGTAAAATGTAGTTGAGGCGTCTGCAACGAAAACCCAGTCGACATTGGCATTATGACCCACAAATCCGTGACCATTGAACTGACAGCTAAAATCTTGATACCAACTTAAACACCCTGAATGGAGTCGAAGTCCCATTAGCATTCGCTAGCAACACGTTAAGCAAGACCCAGCATAATTATTGTACCACTGAAAGAGAACTTCTCGCTGTAGTGGTGTATACGAAGAAGTTTAAGCATTTCCTGTGGGGAACTGACTTCACTTTACGGACCAACCATTCATCTCTAAGGTGGCTTCTTAATTTTAAGGACGCCAAAGGGATGATTGGGAGATGGTTAGCTCATTTATCCGAGTTCGGATTAGAGCACAAGCAGATCGAGCACCGTCCGGGTGCGAAGCATATTAATGCGGATGCCTTATCGAGGCGACCGGTCCAAAAGTGCCAGAATGCCACTTGTGAAGACTGCGGGGCCCACAATGCTGTGGTCGCAGGGCTGGTGTAAACCACCCCCGTATCCCCTGGGAGGAGGCTGTATGCAGCTATCTCGATTGGTCCCCGGAGACCATCAAGAAGTTCCAACAGTCGGATCCCACCACCACGCGCATAATGGAATACTTGCGGAAAGGTATTAAGCCGGTAAGGCCGATGTTATCTCTAGAAGACAGAGAGACGAGGCGATTGATAGCTCAATGGACCGAGCTGGAGATCCGAGATGGCATACTGTGCAGGTGGAAGACTTCTTCCACCGGCAATAAGCTATTGCAAATAGTGATTCCCACCTCCATGAGAAGGGATATCATGTATTATTGTCATTGACACCAAACGAGTGGCCATTTTGGAAAGAAAAAATCCATAGAATGTCTGCAGAGACAATACTACTGGCCAGGGATGAGAAGTGACCTACAACTTGTAAAAACAAGCCAGGACCGGGCCTAGGCAAGCTACCCTTGTCCCAGGAATTGTTTGGTGTCCGATTTGCTCGTGTAGCAATCGACATCATCAGCGGATTAAAAATGACGCCTAGAGAAAACACTTGTATGATGGTCGTCACTGACTACTATACAAAGTACACTCACATGTTTCCTCTTCCAAACCACCAAGCTGCTACATGTGCCAAAGCATTTGTAAAAGGCTGTGTGCTACATTTGGGTGTACCCCTCATGATGCACAGTGACCAAGGAAGAGAGTTTGAGTCGGAGTTATGGCAAGAAATGTGCCATTACTTAGCAATATGTAAGACCCGAACCAACCCATACCGACCACAATCGTATGGTCAGTTGGAAAGGTTCAATAGGACTTTGATACAAGTACTGAAGCCCCTGGTTAATACCCATCAGGACGATTGGGATGAACAGTGCAAGTTTGTAGTACACGCCTACAACAACACTATACATTCATCTACTAATTGCACCCCAAACCTCTTGGTGTTCGGCGAGGACATAATTATGCCCGCCCACTTGGTGTACAGAGTGGTTGGAATAGACCCAGAGGCGCCCTGCACGGTGTTGTTTGTGGAGACGTTACGGGACAGATTCAAGCATGCATACGAGGCCGTTTGTAAAGACCTGCTGAAAAGTGCTAAATGGCAGGTGGGGTATGACACCAATGCAAAAAGAGTACGCTTCAACGTAGGGGACAAGGTACTAAGGTATTAGGAGCCACTCGAACGTTTGAAGCTTGTAACGCCTTTGGGAGGGTCCATTAAAGGTGGTGCGCATCATCTCTGAGTCAACGGTGATGGTAGAAGGTGGACAACCAATGTAGGGAAGCTCTGGCCCTGGAAGGGATGCAAAGCGGCAGAGAGGGAGTTTGGATACCAAGCCCCTAGGCTAACTTTAAGTAAGCCTAGTGTAGCGGTACCCGAGAAACGCCCTAGAGGTCGGCCTAGGAAGCACCCGGAGGCGAAGGTAGCTTCTAAAAAGAAGATGACGGCCTGGAAACGGCCTAATCATAAGAAACGGAAAAATATCTCGCTGAGTGAAGGCATTACATATGGGAAGGGTCTCGACGTGGCTATGCGGGGCCCAGAGAAGGCCGTATGGAAAGCCAGTAGAAATAAAATGCTAACCCAAGGCGTTAGACGCAGTCCTCGGTTGAGGTCCGCCGTTACCTAACTCAGTACACAACGAGCTACTGTGTGTTGTCTGCTGTAGGCGAATAACATATGTATCGCGGCTGGGGGCGTCAAACGCGTGTTCCTCGGGTAGCCATATACCTTGAGTGGTGGACGGATCAACCAGTACATTTGCTTTATAGTGATGTATATACCACCAAGCTCCAGATGATAGCACCCAGGTAGTAACATGCGTCTCGTATACTGAGCCAAACCTTAGTTCAATTCTAGTCTGCTAGGTGAGGCCACAGGGGTGGCGGGAACGCATGGAACTAGGTCACCGGATAGCCCATAGCGGGATCTCGTGAGACGAGAGGTCAGACGCCATATTGGTTATAACTAGGGCGGAATCGTGGCGGTAAGACGTCACTGGTTTTGCTTCAGTTATTCTACACCCTCCGGCAGCTTATAGCTGTGCTTTTCTACTTGATTTTGGGAGGAGTCCAACACAACCACTGCCAATTATTTATTGGAAGATCGCCCCACTGTGATGGCACACAGTCCGCCGGGATTAGATGTCATGGACATACCACTATACCCTCCAGGGTTTAGGACTCATACCGAACGTATCACCCATGTGGATGAAGAGGAAGTTATAGTGTATACCAGCTGGGGGACATACATCCCCATGCATTCTTCTATGTTTGGATGCAGTCCCTTAGCGGCAGTGCCCGGTCAACCCGAGAATATCCCAGATGACTTTAAGACTCAGGTGATAGACTCGTGTACTGATGAGCTGGCAGAGAATATGCCGGTGTCATGGCTCCGCAACTACAGACGGTTGGCGGGAGCCATGGCATTGGATGAGAACTTAGCTCGAGCTGTACTACTGTCCGAAGGGATTACCCGGAAGGTGAGTCAGCTCAGAGAATCCGAGTCTGAGATGGACACTGACTCCACCATCACACAGTCGTCGGTGGAATCCGGACGGACCAAGAAATTGGTCCGTAAGTCTGCACCGAAGGGGCCACTAACCGAGTCTGATCTCGAGGAAGAGGACCTTTGGATTGCCATCGAGAGGTCGAAGTCCGAGAAGCAGCCAGGCACCAGTATACCTGAGGCGGCTGGTGGCATCTCGGACGAGGATATTTCTCGTCAGCAAGCTGCTGTGGAAGCCAAGCGCCGTGAGCTTGACGAACAGCAGAAGGAGCTAGCCGCTGCCCACCGGGCTCACCGCAAGCAGCAGGCTCACCTCCAGTCGAGTGTTGCCTCCGGTACTGATTCACCAGTCAGTAGTAGGAGGAGCACCCGGGGTAAGGACAAGGAATCCAGTAAAACAGATTCCAGCCCCGAGGTCCCACCACAGCCCTCCAAAGGGAGGAAGAAAAAGAAGAATGGAGCAAAAGCGTCTCCGGCGGAACCCGAGCCCTCTATTACTAAGAAGAGGGAGAAGGGTGACCCGAAGGCCGCAGCTCCAAAACCCACTGCAGTTACAGTAGCCACTTCGGTTACTGCAGCGCCCACTGTCACCACCAGCGGGACGGCTGCCACCACCTCAGTTGTGGCTTCGACTGGTACCACTACCACCAGCCGAGCCCAACCTAGAGGAGTGGGCATTTACTCGAGCAGCGACTCGGGAAGCGAAAGAGACCTGGAGCTGCCCGCGTCAGCCAAATCTGATTTGGAGTCCATGACGACGTGGGAAGAAATGACCACGGACGTCCCCAAGGACGAGAATCAGAAGTGGATTTGGAAGAATGCAGCTGAGGGATTTAAAGGACGCGTCCCCCGCTGCTTCTCGGATTGTGCCTACGACACGATCCACTACATGTGCCCTGGCACCGTCAATAAGGACGGTGATAGTGACGATGAGGAGTGGATGAAGTCTGGCCCTCACGACACGCCAGTTGGGAAGTTTTACCTGATTTGGATTGCTCAGCTCAAGTCCAAATTAGGTACTATCTACCATTACAAGTCCAGGACCACGGTCCAATGGGCTATGACGCAATGGGGACCAAGCGGCAGCTGCCGTAAGTGCCCATTCAAGTCGTGCCAGCTCTCACTCACTGGGGAGAAGATCTTCGAGACGAAGCCTCGGTTCACCAGGCATATAGTGGAGCACCATATGCACCATAAGCCCTTGATGAGGTGTGTCCCTGGAGACCGCCCCGGCAAGTTGTGTGATGACACCTTCGTGACCAACTGGCGCCGGGATCTATCTTACAAATATTGATCATGTTGATAATGCAACATGTTGGCCCTATGAAAACCCCTGGTGGACTGGCTTTCTCCAAAAACTGCAGTTTTTTTTTTCATGGTCCACCAAATATCAGCAATTTTTGTGAGGTGTCTGCGAAGAAAACTCCAGGATTGCTATAATACAAGTTAGGATGGTCACAGCAACTTGAAATTTGGTATGCAAGTACCTATTGGCAGGTTGATTAAGCATGTATGATTACAAAAAGGTATCTTTAAATTTTCTTTGTGAGTGCCCAAACAAAGTTATCGAAATACTGAAAATTTCAAAAATGTTGTCTTCAAACAACCAACTTTACTGTAGTTCTGTCAGTAAGTCCCTGATCAGCTCCAAAATTACTCTAATAAATCGTCATTATGTATAGTGTTTGGAAAATAAAACAGTAGAGGCCTCACTAAAACCAATTTTGTACTGTTTAGTGTCGAATGTATGTGGATCTGGAAAAAAACTGAGAAAACCCTACATTTCACACCATGGGAAGGGACTCCCAAAAGAAATTTTTAGCAATTGCAAAGCTACTGTACACCAAAATGGGCTATGGGTAGGGGCATCTTGTGGTAAAGTATTAGTTAGTTATGTGGACTGAAAATAGTTTTTTGGGGGGAAAATGATGAAATGAGGCGTCTGCGACAAAAACTAAATGTGCAATAAATTTGAACAAAAGTGCTTGAAATATAATTATTTTGGGTCAGGCCATTGGACAACAATGTGTTATAGTCTACCAAGAATAGATATTGCATATATGATGCTTTTCAAAATTACAGGAGCAGAATTTCATTTCTGTCCGAGGCGTCTGCGACGAAAACTCATTTCGGCACTTTAGGCCTTGTTGTGGCCAAATTAATGATCCCAATGTAATTCTACCACACATATTTGATGTACAGATGTACAAAGTAGTCATATTAACCAAAGAAAAGTGATTTGGATCCCTAAATTTCATGTATAAGTACACATTTCTGGAACAATTTGAGACAATTTTGGGTTAAACACATTCACAACCCACCAAATCCTGACTAAAAATCAACACAGCCTGTACAAAAATACCCTAAAATAATTGGGGTACATCATTCCTACACATTTCAATCCATTTCTGACTCTAGGGCAGCATATGGTGCTAACTGTAGAGAATTTTGTTCGAAAAGAGTTTTCATCGCAGAAGCCTCATGAATATGAATCTGCACCCAATATCGCCCAAAATCAACATGGTGGGCATTTGCCCAGTCCAAGATACCTATTGACTGAAGCTATACTGTTTCCATCAAAATAAGGCCAATTTAACCAAATGTAACCATGTGAGCAAGTACTAATTGGCAAAATCTTTCGATTTCAAAAGAAATTTCATCGATTTCTTTAACTTTGACAGTAAAATTTATCGCACTTTGAAATTTTCTTCAGGAAATCTTTGGTAAACAACCAGAAGGAACATTTCTTTGACAAAAACAAGGCTCCCAAAAGTCATAGACTTCAATTGGGTAACACCAGACAACACCAACTTTGCCACCCCAAAATCTTGAGGCGTCTGCGACAAAAAAAACCCTAAATGACTAATTTTACCCAAAGCACTACATTACAGGCCCTGAGTCTCACCAATGCTTATCAGAATGGATGAGCAGGTTGTATTGGTTGATATGAAATATAAGAAAAGCAAATCCATACTTGAATAAATCAGTGGCATTGTAAAATGTAGTTGAGGCGTCTGCAACGAAAACCCAGTCGACATTGGCATTATGACCCACAAATCCGTGACCATTGAACTGACAGCTAAAATCTTGATACCAACTTAAACACCCTGAATGGAGTCGAAGTCCCATTAGCATTCGCTAGCAACACGTTAAGCAAGACCCAGCATAATTATTGTACCACTGAAAGAGAACTTCTCGCTGTAGTGGTGTATACGAAGAAGTTTAAGCATTTCCTGTGGGGAACTGACTTCACTTTACGGACCAACCATTCATCTCTAAGGTGGCTTCTTAATTTTAAGGACGCCAAAGGGATGATTGGGAGATGGTTAGCTCATTTATCCGAGTTCGGATTAGAGCACAAGCAGATCGAGCACCGTCCGGGTGCGAAGCATATTAATGCGGATGCCTTATCGAGGCGACCGGTCCAAAAGTGCCAGAATGCCACTTGTGAAGACTGCGGGGCCCACAATGCTGTGGTCGCAGGGCTGGTGTAAACCACCCCCGTATCCCCTGGGAGGAGGCTGTATGCAGCTATCTCGATTGGTCCCCGGAGACCATCAAGAAGTTCCAACAGTCGGATCCCACCACCACGCGCATAATGGAATACTTGCGGAAAGGTATTAAGCCGGTAAGGCCGATGTTATCTCTAGAAGACAGAGAGACGAGGCGATTGATAGCTCAATGGACCGAGCTGGAGATCCGAGATGGCATACTGTGCAGGTGGAAGACTTCTTCCACCGGCAATAAGCTATTGCAAATAGTGATTCCCACCTCCATGAGAAGGGATATCATGTATTATTGTCATTGACACCAAACGAGTGGCCATTTTGGAAAGAAAAAATCCATAGAATGTCTGCAGAGACAATACTACTGGCCAGGGATGAGAAGTGACCTACAACTTGTAAAAACAAGCCAGGACCGGGCCTAGGCAAGCTACCCTTGTCCCAGGAATTGTTTGGTGTCCGATTTGCTCGTGTAGCAATCGACATCATCAGCGGATTAAAAATGACGCCTAGAGAAAACACTTGTATGATGGTCGTCACTGACTACTATACAAAGTACACTCACATGTTTCCTCTTCCAAACCACCAAGCTGCTACATGTGCCAAAGCATTTGTAAAAGGCTGTGTGCTACATTTGGGTGTACCCCTCATGATGCACAGTGACCAAGGAAGAGAGTTTGAGTCGGAGTTATGGCAAGAAATGTGCCATTACTTAGCAATATGTAAGACCCGAACCAACCCATACCGACCACAATCGTATGGTCAGTTGGAAAGGTTCAATAGGACTTTGATACAAGTACTGAAGCCCCTGGTTAATACCCATCAGGACGATTGGGATGAACAGTGCAAGTTTGTAGTACACGCCTACAACAACACTATACATTCATCTACTAATTGCACCCCAAACCTCTTGGTGTTCGGCGAGGACATAATTATGCCCACCCACTTGGTGTACAGAGTGGTTGGAATAGACCCAGAGGCGCCCTGCACGGTGTTGTTTGTGGAGACGTTACGGGACAGATTCAAGCATGCATACGAGGCCGTTTGTAAAGACCTGCTGAAAAGTGCTAAATGGCAGGTGGGGTATGACACCAATGCAAAAAGAGTACGCTTCAACGTAGGGGACAAGGTACTAAGGTATTAGGAGCCACTCGAACGTTTGAAGCTTGTAACGCCTTTGGGAGGGTCCATTAAAGGTGGTGCGCATCATCTCTGAGTCAACGGTGATGGTAGAAGGTGGACAACCAATGTAGGGAAGCTCTGGCCCTGGAAGGGATGCAAAGCGGCAGAGAGGGAGTTTGGATACCAAGCCCCTAGGCTAACTTTAAGTAAGCCTAGTGTAGCGGTACCCGAGAAACGCCCTAGAGGTCGGCCTAGGAAGCACCCGGAGGCGAAGGTAGCTTCTAAAAAGAAGACGACGGCCTGGAAACGGCCTAATCATAAGAAACGGAAAAATGTCTCGCTGAGTGAAGGCATTACATATGGGAAGGGTCTCGACGTGGCTATGCGGGGCCCAGAGAAGGCCGTATGGAAAGCCAGTAGAAATAAAATGCTAACCCAAGGCGTTAGACGCAGTCCTCGGTTGAGGTCCGCCGTTACCTAACTCAGTACACAACGAGCTACTGTGTGTTGTCTGCTGTAGGCGAATAACATATGTATCACGGCTGGGGGCGTCAAACGCGTGTTCCTCGGGTAGCCGTATCCCTTGAGTGGTGGACGGATCAACCAGTACATTTGCTTTATAGTGATGTATATACCACCAAGCTCCAGATGATAGCACCCAGGTAGTAACATGCGTCTCGTATACTGAGCCAAACCTTAGTTCAATTCTAGTCTGCTAGGTGAGGCCACAGGGGTGGCGGGAACGCATGGAACTAGGTCACCGGATAGCCCATAGCGGGATCTCGTGAGACGAGAGGTCAGACGCCATATTGGTTATAACTAGGGCGGAATCGTGGCGGTAAGACGTCACTGGTTTTGCTTCAGTTATTCTACACCCTCCGGCAGCTTATAGCTGTGCTTTTCTACTTGATTTTGGGAGGAGTCCAACACAACCACTGCCAATTATTTATTGGAAGATCGCCCCACTGTGATGGCACACAGTCCGCCGGGATTAGATGTCATGGACATACCACTATACCCTCCGGGGTTTAGGACTCATACCGAACGTATCACCCATGTGGATGAAGAGGAAGTTATAGTGTATACCAGCTGGGGGACATACATCCCCATGCATTCTTCTATGTTTGGATGCAGTCCCTTAGCGGCAGTGCCCGGTCAACCCGAGAATATCCCAGATGACTTTAAGACTCAGGTGATAGACTCGTGTACTGATGAGCTGGCAGAGAATATGCCGGTGTCATGGCTCCGCAACTACAGACGGTTGGCGGGAGCCATGGCATTGGATGAGAACTTAGCTCGAGCTGTACTACTGTCCGAAGGGATTACCCGGAAGGTGAGTCAGCTCAGAGAATCCGAGTCTGAGATGGACACTGACTCCACCATCACACAGTCGTCGGTGGAATCCGGACGGACCAAGAAATTGGTCCGTAAGTCTGCACCGAAGGGGCCACTAACCGAGTCTGATCTCGAGGAAGAGGACCTTTGGATTGCCATCGAGAGGTCGAAGTCCGAGAAGCAGCCAGGCACCAGTATACCTGAGGCGGCTGGTGGCATCTCGGACGAGGATATTTCTCGTCAGCAAGCTGCTGTGGAAGCCAAGCGCCGTGAGCTTGACGAACAGCAGAAGGAGCTAGCCGCTGCCCACCGGGCTCACCGCAAGCAGCAGGCTCACCTCCAGTCGAGTGTTGCCTCCGGTACTGATTCACCAGTCAGTAGTAGGAGGAGCACCCGGGGTAAGGACAAGGAATCCAGTAAAACAGATTCCAGCCCCGAGGTCCCACCACAGCCCTCCAAAGGGAGGAAGAAAAAGAAGAATGGAGCAAAAGCGTCTCCGGCGGAACCCGAGCCCTCTATTACTAAGAAGAGGGAGAAGGGTGACCCGAAGGCCGCAGCTCCAAAACCCACTGCAGTTACAGTAGCCACTTCGGTTACTGCAGCGCCCACTGTCACCACCAGCGGGACGGCTGCCACCACCTCAGTTGTGGCTTCGACTGGTACCACTACCACCAGCCGAGCCCAACCTAGAGGAGTGGGCATTTACTCGAGCAGCGACTCGGGAAGCGAAAGAGACCTGGAGCTGCCCGCGTCAGCCAAATCTGATTTGGAGTCCATGACGACGTGGGAAGAAATGACCACGGACGTCCCCAAGGACGAGAATCAGAAGTGGATTTGGAAGAATGCAGCTGAGGGATTTAAAGGACGCGTCCCCCGCTGCTTCTCGGATTGTGCCTACGACACGATCCACTACATGTGCCCTGGCACCGTCAATAAGGACGGTGATAGTGACGATGAGGAGTGGATGAAGTCTGGCCCTCACAACACGCCAGTTGGGAAGTTTTACCTGATTTGGATTGCTCAGCTCAAGTCCAAATTAGGTACTATCTACCATTACAAGTCCAGGACCACGGTCCAATGGGCTATGACGCAATGGGGACCAAGCGGCAGCTGCCGTAAGTGCCCATTCAAGTCGTGCCAGCTCTCACTCACTGGGGAGAAGATCTTCGAGACGAAGCCTCGGTTCACCAGGCATATAGTGGAGCACCATATGCACCATAAGCCCTTGATGAGGTGTGTCCCTGGAGACCGCCCCGGCAAGTTGTGTGATGACACCTTCGTGACCAACTGGCGCCGGGATCTGGCTCTGCATCTGCAGAAAGCCCACGGTACCAGCCTGGAAAAGACACGGAAGCGTGCTGTAAAGTGCTTCAACAAGCTCCTGGCGAAGTGGGCTACGTTGAGCATACAGGATGTAAAAGACCAGGCGTTTGAACCCGAGTTCTGCGCCAGGAGGAGTGGCAACCTTGTCACGAAATTCAGAATGCCCAACGAGGTGCATCTGAAGGTCAAGAAGTGGTGGGGCGACGATAAATGAGAAAAGGGAAAACACAGTTCGAAGGGAACCAATGGGGGTTCGGCTCCGGCAACAACCACCTCCAAACGGACTCGCGCAGACCGATCCATAAGCCTGGTGGGCAACAGGGATCAGCCCAGACCAGCTAATCCAGCTGATCGTCGCCAGTCGGGACAACAAGTCTCGGCTTTGGATATGCCTGGCAACCAGACCCATCGGGTGGTCAGCCAGGTAACACCACCACCACCTCCACAGCGCCCCCCGGTGAAGCCACTGGAAGTCAGGATGACTGCAGTACCTTCTTCGGTGCCCCATCCGGCCACAGTGCATGGTGGGCCAGAGAGGGTTCCTCCAGTAAACAGCGCCAGGCTTATGATGAGTACACGGTGAAGTTCCCTGCCATGGGACCCGCAGGACCTGAATCACAGGTCCTGACCTCCTCGGGCCGAGTCTCGGGGTAGAGTCCGCGGTGGAATTGAATCCACCCGAGCGCCCCCTGGCTATGGCCGAAGCCGGGGAGGCACCACGATTGAGGGTTCCGAGGTCCATTCTGCAGGCGCTCCGCCTGTTACTGTGCAACCTCCAGCACCAGCGACGGCTACCACCCCATCCGCAGGCCCTCAGGTCCCCGTCATGGGATTGATAGCCAGCACCCTGTCGGGCCTTCAGGATCCGGATACGTTCGTTCGAGACGTATGTACCTGCCAGATCCAGAATGACCTGATGGGGGAATGGCACCGCGTCGTCTCTAGTCGTCCCTTCGGGTGCCGAAGCCGAGGCAGCGGGGGACAGTCCCTCCGAGGGCATGGGTGCTCTGAGTTTACTCAGTGACCCGAGCACCGAAGCCCTTAAGCTCCTTACTAAAGGCAGCAGCAGCTCGAATCCCGTACCTAACCCGGAGTCAGCTGAGAAGATGGACACTGAAGATGAGTCCGAGGACTTGTAAGTGTCCATCTGCCGGCTCCCCCTCACTAGTACCCGAGGGTACAGGCATACGTTATGCCAGAGATTAATTTCTTAAAAGAGTACTCGGATCCAACGGACTGGAATGACAACCTGCAGCCAAGATGGATGCCACCCGAAACACCTATGGACAACCACACGAATAGGGGGCTCCATCTTCCCATCTTCACCAGGGCACTACATACAGCAACGTGGCTTGCCACCACTTGTTTGTTGCCGTATGGAGCTGCAGAAACCAGTTATTCCAGGTTCGCCGGAAGTTTAGTGTTATTGTAAGGGTGATCCTGCTACTCCGGTAGGACACCTCTTAAAGTCATATTTCAATGTGTAACATATTTTTCTATAAAACTATATTTTTCTATAAACTAAACATAAAAATCATTGTTATTTCATATTGTATATACTACTACAACATGTAATCTCCTTAATAACTATATATATATTTAAACACGTCATAACTATAATAACTTCGTAACACTGTTACCCACTTATTCCACCATAGGTTGATGGTGCATAAGGCACCACCTCCTATTTATGTTATTATTTAGTTACTTTGGGTTATATGCGACGATGCCTATTACTATGTACATATTATTTATAATGCCCCTTTAATGTCATATATTCTATATAACATTGTTATATTAGACTTACCTGTGTATATACTGTAATATAACTTTAACAATAGGTAATTTTTAACACCTACCCTAGGTAAAGTCTAGGGGGGTGTAGGGGCCGGCATCGTTGTATATATATTAGTGTGCTTCATCCAAGAGAGATGTGTTCGTGTGGTGCTCGTTCCTTCTATGCCAACCAGGCGTCGCTTTGCGGTACCCATTTGGTACAAGAGGGGGCAGCACCACACCTTGTGTCCAGCTCCTACTAAGGAGCCGGATGAACCGCAGAAGGGGACTGGACGTATTCTAGTCCAGACGTGTGTTTGTACCTTCAATAAAGGCCTACCTGAGCAGTAGGAAGTCTGGGGCTTTGCCCAACCCGAACTACTCATGTTGTGTTGGTATCTCTAGTAATAAGCGAGCCAAAGAGCCACCCAACATATAAGTCGAAACGAACCGTTACACACATACATGTGTCATAGTGAGTGCTCACGTTCCTGAGGCACCATACACATACCTGTGTCATAGTGAGTGCTCACGTTCCTGAGGCACCATACACATACCTGTGTCATAGTGAGTGCTCATGTTCCTGAGGCACCATACACATACCTGTGTCATAGTGAGTGCTCACGTTCCTGAGGCACCATACACATACCTGTGTCATAGTGAGTGCTCACGTTCCTGAGGCACCATACACATACCTGTGTCATAGTGAGTGCTCACGTTCCTGAGGCACCATACACATACCTGTGTCATAGTGAGTGCTCACGTTCCTGAGGCACCATACACATACCTGTGTCATAGTGAGTGCTCACGTTCCTGAGGCACCATACACATACCTGTGTCATAGTGAGTGCTCACGTTCCTGAGGCACCATACACACAGTGTTTAACAACGACCGAAATCATTTCCATGTAGGGTTAATGACCATTATGACTGCTTATTACACGACCTCTGATTTTGGGTGCTTTTTCTGGACATCCCAGTTCTGATATTCCTGCATATTGTGTGACCTCTTATGAGCAGATCCTAGGTGGATATCAGCACTCTTTGAGGTGGATATCAGCACTCTTTGAGGTGGATATCAGCACGGTTTGGGGTGGATAACAGCACTCCTAACATGTCATATGTCACATGTTAAAACCCATGAAATTTTCATGGCCAGGGTAGGGCTCGAACCTGCAGTCTCAGATCCCTAATCCAACTCCCTATGCATTGCGCCACAGGGACTGATGAGAGATGGTTGGCTAGAACCAGATCTTCATATGATACAAAGCCTGGGGAGGGTACTCACATATAACTTCTATACATTCAAAGTGTGAAAATCCCCAGCAGTCTGGGTTGTGCCCCACCCCAGCTTTGTCGCTACTGCTCACATAACGGCGAGGCGACGACTGCGGGCTGTCCGCTACCATAACCGCGGGACGCATTCAAACATAGCCAAGCCGAGACAGCCGCTCAGTTGTGAGACGCCTTGGTCTAATGGTTAGCACATTGTGCTCAGCCGTCGAAGGTGGGCAGAACGAGTCCCGGTCCGGGCGCATCTTTTTTTCGCCGTGTGTACAGATATGATACAAAGCCCCGGGAGGCGATGAATGCAGCCTGTCCGCTGCCGTAACCGTGAGACGCATTCGCTTTTTTTTTTTCGCCGTGTGTACAGATATGATACAAGGCCTGGGGAGGCGAAGACTGAGGGCTGTCCGCTGCCATAACCGCATTCAAAGCAAGCCAAGCCGAGACGGCCACTGTAGCTGTCCGCTGCCGGGCGCCGAGCTGTGTGTACTGATCGTGTACACACACTATGGCAGGCTTCGAGTGCCGGGGAAGGATTTTGGTTTTCAACTTGTTTTTATTGATATTCTATTGATTATTTATTGATTTTTTTATTGATTAATCGTGTAATAAACTTAGTAAGGTATGGGCTAACAGGCACCTCATGGCTTGTATCGTAGGATACAAGCCATTCGGTGCACGTTAGCCCATACATTACTTAGTTAATGGCCTTCACTTCACTCGTGTGCACTGTTCTCTGATGGGGGACTTTCTGTGATATCCAGATTTACTGGGGTTCAGATCACCATGATACTCCCTTCTACAGTTCCCCTCTAGAACACTCTAGAACGCTGTAATTAAGCTACCATTAACAGTCATCACCACCATGATATGAGGTAGCCATAGGATGTTTTTGGGGCTGAACACCTGTTAAATTCAGGTATGTGTATCATTTAGATTATCAAACCAGGAATGACACAAATCTATACCAGGGTGCACTACAATATGGGCATTGTGTGATGAGCAACACTCTCACCCATTTTGAAAAAATAGTTTGTTTTTTTTCCTGGCAATTTGAAGCCCATGTTGTAATGTCATGGATGATGTTAGAAAGGACAATGAATATCTAATTCAGAGGTGACTTCAGAGTCTCAGTCACCTTATCCATGGATTGTAAGACAGCAGCACACTCATATATTGTACTCAGCTACATCCTCCTGTTCTCTGTGACCCTACATGTAATGAGTATAACAGCTAGTGCATAATGACCACCATATGGTCAAGTCGTCCACTTGTTGTGATGACTGGTATTAACATGCGCCCTATTATGTACCTGCCTAATACTGCATTGTTATTAGATCTACTATAGACATAAGTACCTTGGCACTCTAAGACCACCAATAATGGACTGTTAGGTGGCAGCACTGATGAATAGTCTATAATTTCCCAATTATCACCCTTGTATATATTGGTGCCCACGGTGACCTTGTCATGACCTTGGTGTTGTGATAGTGATACAGAGGTATATGGGGGTATGGATGGAGTGTATCTACTGGTGACATCATACCCTGTATATCATAATGTCGAACCAGACCAAGACATCCATTCTGCCATTATTCAACCACAGTGTTAAGGTGATTGATTCAACACCTATAAAAGGTCACCGTATTATCAAGTGATTATATTTATCACCCATAATGCACCTTAATACAATAAGGTTCAAACATTTACAATGAGCTGTTCCTGAAAGTGGCTGGATACGATATAAATATTTTGTTAGTGTTTTAAAGGTTTCTAAGCAATACACCGATATTTGCACCCCCTGCTGCCAAACATGTCATTCTATTATCACTTGTGCCACTCATTCTAAGTGTGGGTACATGCAGGGAAGGAGTCTGTACTGTAAGGTGCACCCTGTGTATATGATGCATCCACAGTTATCAGATATATCTGAAAAGTTAAAAATGACGTAGCTCTTGTTTTCCTCGGTGGACTTTCAAAATTCAAAATGAGATGGCTAGCACCCCTTTCATCACTTTCAGGGATGGAAAGCCTTGTGACAAAATTGATATAGTACTGTCCTCTGCCAATAGGGTCAGTCCTTATGTATAAGCAAGATACTAACGTAATGAGAGGAACCTGTCTAATGTCCATGATTCCTGATACTATTGTAATGAGAGGAACCTGTCTAATGTCCATGATTCCTGATACTATAACGTAATGAGAGGTACCTGTCTAATGTCCATGATTCCTGATACTAACGTAATGAGAGGAACCTGTCTAATGTCCATGATTCCTGATACTAACGTAATGAGAGGAACCTGTCTAATGTCCATGATTCCTGATACTAACGTAATGAGAGGAACCTGTCTAATGTCCATGATTCCTGATACTAACGTAATGAGAGGAACCTGTCTAATGTCCATGATTCCTGATACTAACGTAATGAGAGGAACCTGTCTAATGTCCATGATTCCTGATACTAACGTAATGAGAGGAACCTGTCTAATGTCCATGATTCCTGATACTAACGTAATGAGAGGAACCTGTCTAATGTCCATGATTCCTGATACTAACGTAATGAGAGGAACCTGTCTAATGTCCAAGATTCCTGATACTAATGTAATGAGAGGAACCTGTCTAATGTCCATGATTCCTGATACTAACGTAATGAGAGGAACCTGTCTAATGTCCATGATTCCTGATACTAACGTAATGAGAGGAACCTGTCTAATGTCCATGATTCCTGATACTAAAGTAATGAGAGGAACCTGTCTAATGTCCATTATTCCTGATACTAACGTAATGAGAGGAACCTGTCTAATGTCCATGATTCCTGATACTAACGTAATGAGAGGAACCTGTCTAATGTCCATGATTCCTGATACTAACGTAATGAGAGGAACCTGTCTAATGTCCATGATTCCTGATACTATAACGTAATGAGAGGAACCTATCTAATGTCCATGATTCCTGATACTAACGTAATGAGAGGTACCTATCTAATGTCCATGATTCCTGATACTAACGTAATGAGAGGAACCTGTCTAATGTCCATGATTCCTGATACTAACGTAATGAGAGGAACCTGTCTAATGTCCATGATTCCTGATACTAACGTAATGAGAGGAACCTGTCTAATGTCCATGATTCCTGATAGTATAACGTAATGAGAGGAACCTGTCTAATGTCCATGATTCCTGATACTAACGTAATGAGAGGTACCTGTCTAATGTCTATGATTCCTGATACTATAACATAATGAGAGGAACCTGTCTAATGTCCATGATTCCTGATACTAACGTTATGAGAGGAACCTGTCTAATGTCCATGATTCCTGATACTAACGTAATGAGAGGTACCTATCTAATGTCCATGATTCCTGATACTATAACGTAATGAGAGGTACCTGTCTAATGTCCATGATTCCTGATACTAACGTAATGAGAGGAACCTGTCTAATGTCCATGATTCCCGATACTAACATAATGAGAGGTACCTATCTTATGTCCATGATTCCTGATACTAACGTAATGAGAGGTACCTATCTAATGTCCATGATTCCTGATACTATAACGTAATGAGAGGTACCTGTCTAATGTCCATGATTCCTGATACTAACGTAATGAGAGGAACCTGTCTAATGTCCATGATTCCTGATACTATAATGTAATGAGAGGAACCTGTCTAATGTCCATGATTCCTGATACTAACGTTATGAGAGGAACCTGTCTAATGTCCATGATTCCTGATACTAACGTAATGAGAGGTACCTATCTAATGTCCATGATTCCTGATACTAACGTAATGAGAGGAACCTATCTAATGTCCATGATTCCTGATACTAACTGTGCTGTAGTCCCATATAGTAGTTAGCACACATGTGTTCCTACATATAGTAACACACTGTATAGATTCCTGCATACCACCCTTCTGTGTTAGTCCCTAATGATGTCATCGTATCCCCTAGTGTTGGCATGATTCCCGCATACCACACTTCTGTGTTAGTCCGTAATGATGTCATCGTATTCCCTAGTGTTGGCATGATTCCTGCATACCACCCTTCTGTGTTAGTCCCTAATGATGTCATCGTATCCCCTAGTGTTGGCATGATTCCTGCATACCGCCCTTCTGTGTTAGTCCGTAATGATGTCATCGTATCCCCTAGTGTTGGCATGATTCCGGCATACCCCCCTTCTGTGTTAGTCCGTAATGATGTCATTGTATCCCTTAGTGTTGGCATGATTCCTGCATACCGCCCTTCTGTGTGAGTCCCTAATGATGTCATTGTGTTAATTAGTTCCCTCAGGTAGCTGAGTGTTTAGCATTAGCGGAAGTAGAGTCTACTTAATGATATCCGCCTTACTCCCCGCGGATAGGGATGTAAATGTCATAACGTCACCATGATGTCAATGAATTGACCACCAGTGCTAAGCATGCAGGTCATTATATACTACCTTGTTGTTGATACAATGTAACAGGAAGCTAGTTCCTTAACCCTTGATGCTTTAATGCATCAGCTGATTCTTGAGGATTGATACTCAAAGTGCCGCAGAGTCGGCATAATCCTCAAATAAAGTGCTGGTGAGACTGCTCTACAGCACTTCGTTACTGCATCACGACCAATGGGCATGACACATAAAGGGTTAACCATACATGCCCTTGTTCTGTGATGCAATCTTGGTGATTCACTCGCCTATACGACAACAATGCATCATGGCAGTGCCAGGATTTTGAGATGTAAGATCAGAATAGGAGCTATCCCTGCGAGTTACTCACCAGAGCTGCATTACAGCATCCGTGACAACACATGATGCTTGGTAAGCACTTGATGGGCTGCATGATGAGTGAGGAGCCCTGATACCTTCTCATCATGATGCATCATTGCAGCACTCACAGGTTTACACCCTGCATTGCTGCATCATGCCATAATGCATCAAGCCATGATGCATCATACAGCACTGACAGGGTGTAAACCTGTCAGTGCCGCCATGATGCATCATACAGCACTGACAGGGTGTAAACCTGTCAGTGCCGCCATGGTGCATCATACAGCACTGACAGGGTGTAAACCTGTCAGTGCCGCCATGGTGCATCATACAGCACTGACAGGGTGTATACCTGTCAGTGCCGCCATGATGCATCATACAGCACTGACAGGTATACACCCTGTCAGTGCCGCCATGGTGCATCATACAGCACTGACAGGTATACACCCTGTCAGTGCCACCATGGTGCATCATACAGCACTGACAGGGTGTAAACCTGTCAGTGCCGCCATGGTGCATCATACAGCACTGACAGGGTGTAAACCTGTCAGTGCCGCCATGGTGCATCATACAGCACTGACAGGGTGTAAACCTGTCAGTGCCGCCATGATGCATCATACAGCACTGACAGGGTGTAAACCTGTCAGTGCCGCCATGATGCATCATACAGCACTGACAGGGTGTTTACCTGTCAGTGCCGCCATGGTGCATCATACAGCACTGACAGGTATACACCCTGTCAGTGTTGTATGATGCACCATACAGCACTGACAGGGTGTATACCTGTCAGTGCCGCCATGGTGCATCATACAGCACTGACAGGGTGTTTACCTGTCAGTGCCGCCATGGTGCATCATACAGCACTGACAGGTGTATACCTGTCAGTGCTGTATGATGCACCATGGCGGCACTGACAGGGTGTAAACCTGTCAGTGCTGTATGGTGCATCATACAACACTGACAGGGTGTATACCTGTCAGTGCCGCCATGGTGCATCATGCAGCACTGACAGGTATACACCCTGTCAGTGCTGTATGATGCACCATGGCGGCACTGACAGGGTGTAAACCTGTCAGTGCTGTATGATGCACCATGGCGGCACTGACAGGTTTACACCCTGTCAGTGCTGTATGATGCACCATGGCGGCACTGACAGGGTGTAAACCTGTCAGTGCTGTATGATGCATCATGGCGGCACTGACAGGTTTACACCCTGTCAGTGCTGTATGATGCACCATGGCGGCACTGACAGGGTGTAAACCTGTCAGTGCCGCCATGGTGCATCATACAGCACTGACAGGTTTACACCCTGTCAGTGCCGCCATGGTGCATCATACAACACTGACAGGGTGTAAACCTGTCAGTGCCGCCATGGTGCATCATACAGCACTGACAGGGTGTAAACCTGTCAGTGCCGCCATGGTGCATCATACAGCACTGACAGGGTGTAAACCTGTCAGTGCTGTATGATGGGCTGCATGATGCAACAATGAACTCATGCATCACAAGGACCAAAGGGCATGATGCAACAATGAACTCATGCACCATGAGGACCAAAGGGCATGATGCAACAATGAACTCATGCATCATGAGGACCAAAGGGCATGATGCAACAATGAACTCATGCATCATGAGGACCAAAGGGCATGATGCAACAATGAACTCATGCATCACAAGGACCAAAGGGCATGATGCAACAATGAACTCATGCACCATGAGGACCAAAGAGCATGATGCAACAATGAACTCATGCATCACAAGGACCAAAGGGCATGATGCAACAATGAACTCATGCACCATGAGGACCAAAGGGCATGATGCAACAATGAACTCATGCATCATGAGGACCAAAGGGCATGATGCAACAATGAACTCATGCATCACAAGGACCAAAGGGCATGATGCAACAATGAACTCATGCACCATGAGGACCAAAGGGCTCAACAGCAGTTCATTGGTTCATCGTGCTGATCCTCCAGGACTGTATCAACCTTGTAGGGTGGTGCGTGAATGCAGCCCTGGTGAGTTACTCGCCAGGGCTGCATTGATGCATCATGACAACCAGTGGGCATGATGCATTGATGCATCAGCAGTCCTTAAAGGGTTCGTAAAAAGATATTATAAGAAGATAATTCAGGACTTACTTTCATCACTGTCCCCGTGCTGCAGCAGTGAAGGTATCAGAGACTGGGCGCGCTTCTTCTGCATCACGGCTGGTGGAACCCAGAACTGCTCTGGTGTTAAAGATCCACGAGGGGACACCCGCGATGCAGGGGCCGACCCCCCAGATGCCCCGCTTATGGACCCCCTGCTAACACTGGGTAATCCTGCAGGTGGGCCAGTTGGGTCTGGGCCGATACTCGGGGTGCTTGATAAAGAGCCCATGGAGGTAGCGGAGGAAGCGGACGGACTGGTGTCCGCAGACACTAATGACAAATAATTCCCTCTGCCACCACCACTGTAGGTGGAGCCACCTGTATGGTGATCACTTCCTGCTGAGTTCCCCCCACACCCACCAGGCGGCACTGGAGGTGCTGCACCTGCTGTATTATTGCTGTTTGACTTGTTTCCTGCCGTAGACGGGGAACCTGCTGTATTGCTAGAGGTGAAGAAGAACGGGAAGTTGAAGAAGTTTGTAGCGGAGAAGCTGTTGCTGCTCTGAGTGGTGTTGGTTGTGTTAATGGTAGAACTGTGACCAGTGGCATGGTGGTTAGAACTAAACCCTGGGTTTAACTTGCCATGCCTCTCCCCGCTATACTGCTGCTGCTGCTGCTGGTTGGCTGATAGGCCCACTGCAGCCTTCCCAGGTTGCCACTCCCCAACATTCACATCCTCTGTGTGGAAGTAGTTCTCACGTCCACCACTACCTGCTGGTGGCACTGCTGATGTACCTCCACCTATAGCTGCACGGCTCTCACCATCTCCCATAACTGGTTGTTGGTTTTGCTGGTGTTGTTGTTGTTGCTGTTGTTGACGTAGAACATTGTATGTAATCCATTCTCGTGTACTTCCCTCTGCGTCTACATGGTGGCGCTTTTGTCGCTGCTTGTGCTGTTGTTTACGTTTATGTTGTTGTTGTTGTTGTTGCGGCACCAGGGGTGATTGGTGACGTGTCTGGGACGCAGCAGACGACAATTGGCGCTCATCATGTGACAGGTCACATGACGTGTCCTGGTGCTGATGGTGGTAGGGTGGGTACCAGCGGGTGGCACTGGGGGCGCGAGTAGTGGTTGTGTTAGAGGAGGGCTTGGGAGGGCTGAGGGAGGAAGGGAGTGGACCACCAACTAGTACTAGAGGGGTGACCCTAGCAGACACTACCCCTCTCTTATACTGCTGCTGCTGTTGTTGTTGTTGTTGCTGCTGCTGTTGTTGTTGTTGTATAGGGAAGTGTTGATAGTTGTCCCATGTTAACAGCTCCCCCTGTTGGTTCCCCCTGCCCCCATTCCCCACATGGTGGCTATCTCCATCCTCACTCCCGGCATCCATACAACCTGTACTCCGACTACTCACACTCACCTCCTTCTCCCGCAGGTGTGATGTCTCGGATGGGTTTTCAGGAGAGTCGTCCAGAATACTTCTCTCAAACCAGTTGAGTTTGTATTTCTTGTTACAGCAGACATATAACATCACCATGAGGCCCACCAGGAAGAGTGTGGGGGCCAGGATGAAGGTGGCTATGGTGTACGCGCCATGCACGTCCTCAAACGGAGACTCGGGGGAACTCATTGTGCACACACTCTGATACAGAGACTGGGGTATTTATGCTGCCACCTGGACACACTCTGCACAGAGAGTAGTTTATGAATAAAGTCTCTAATTGATTCACACCTAGTGGAACCACTCTCATAGAGAGACAGGTGTATAGATGTGGTCTCTGACTGATTCACACCTCTAAGTACCACTCTGATAGAGAAACTGGTGTATGGATGTAGTCTCTGACTGATTCACACCTCTAAGTACCACTCTGATAGAGAAACTGGTGTATGGATGTAGTCTCTGAATGATTCACACCTCTAAGTACCACTCTCATAGAGAAACTGGTGTATGGATGTAGTCTCTGACTGATTCACACCTCTAAGTACCACTCTGATAGAGAAACTGGTGTATGGATGTAGTCTCTGACTGATTCACACCTCCAAGTACCAATCTGATAGAGAAACTGGTGTATGGATGTAGTCTCTGACTGATTCACACCTCTAAGTACCACTCTCATAGAGAAAACTACATCTATGTTGCCACGCGGACAATCCCCATACAGAGTGTAGTATATGTAGAATCCGTCTCTATGATTATATACTTTAAGGTATGGGTAAAATATAAACAATCCTTGGGTAGAGCTTTAGTCTCACCCTGTGTTAGCTACCAGTGTTTCCATCGATACTAAAAGGTACTAAAAGGTGGCACAATACAGAATGCTAAATCCAATATAAATCAATGAGACTATCTGTAACACCTGCCGTCATAGAGTCACAGTTAATGCTGACACTCATTATGTAACCATCAGCCACTGAATGATAACCACTGAGTTAGATCCATGGCAACCAGAGCACCAATTAACACCTAGCTAGGGCGGTTTGGGCTTATTAGTCAATTAGGGTATATTAATTAGGCCACTGCATGTTGTGCAGGCGTACCCCAGAATGCTTATTATACATGGTTAATTAGACAGGCTTCTTTCCCAGGACGCTGTGATGACGTCATAGTATGCAGTAGTGTGGTGATAATCCGCTAGGTGGTGATGGTGTCCTTGGTATGGTAGCAGTCAGATATAGACGGATAATACACTAGATTCCCATGGTGCAAAATACCACTGGTAATCCCTAATGTTGTACTTTGGATATAAAGTGGGATACTTTATAGATAATATTCCTGAAAACTGGTCGTTGTTCTACCTACTCTATGTTACCTGGGTAAAGGGAAGAACAAAGTCCGAATTCTACTGACGTTTAACCACTGTTTTTGTCTGGCTCAAGTTCCTTGAGTGTTGCTGATTAAACGAGGCATGGACCAATGTAACATCCTTGGTAGTGGTCAGGGGACCAGAGTAACGTCCTTGGTAGTGGTCAGGGGACCAGAGTAACGTCCTTGGTAGTGGTCAGGGGACCAGAGTAACGTCCTTGGTAGTGGTCAGGGGACCAGAGTAACGTTCTTGGTAGTGGTCAGGGGACCAGAGTAACGTCCTTGGTAGTGGTCAGGGGACCAGAGTAACGTCCTTGGTAGTGGTCAGGGGACCAGAGTAACGTCCTTGGTAGTGGTCAGGGGACCAGAGTAACGTTCTTGGTAGTGGTCAGGGGACCAGAGTAATGTCCTTGGTAGTGGTCAGGGGACCAGTGTAACATCCTTGGTAGTGGTCAGGGGACCAGTGTAACGTCCTTAGTAGTGGTCAGGAGACCAGAGTAACGTCCTTGGTAGTGGTCAGGGGACCAGTGTAACATCCTTGGTAGTGGTCAGGAGACCAGTGTAACGTCCTTGGTAGTGGTCAGGAGACCAGTGTAACATCCTTGGTAGTGGTCAGGGGACCAGTGTAACGTCCTTGGTAGTGGTCAGGGGACCAGAATAACGTCCTTGGTAGTGTTCACTTTGGTTGCCTACTGTAGGTGTGACTGCTGGGTGTCTTTGGTTGCCTACTGTAGGTGTGACTGCTGGGTGTCTTTGGTTGCCTACTGTAGGTGTGACTGCTGGGTGTCTTTGGTTGCCTACTGTAGGTGTGACTGCTGGGTGTGAGTAGGGGACGACACTGCTGACGTCCTTAACAATGACGTCACATCCTCCTCAAGTCTGTAAAATATAAAGACAAAGTTATTATGACAAAGTTTGAAGCATCAGTTGTTCACGTGGTAGAGCAATGTATATAGGACATATATATCAACCTATGGACACCTGCCTCTGAGAAAAGTAACAAATTGCCATGTACTTTTGGTAAAACTTAAAGTGAATTGAGGGAGAGTGACATGCACAATATTCTATAACATATATGTTCACCCACCACTCCTCCACCCACAGGTACAGCAGAGAGGGTAGAAAGGGCTGGTTGGTTCTTATCCACAATATACACCTTTAGCGGCACCACTGGGACAGGCGTACACTACCAGTCAACCTATGTACATGTCTGGCCAATTCTAGCATGAAATACATTTACCAAAAGTGGGAAATAGTTAATTAGCTAAGCAGCTAGTGCCTGTCAGGGTGAGTGTGTAACCCGCTGCTACGGCGCCCCATGGCCATGGCAGCTGCAGTCTAACTGTGTTGTTAACCCTGTGCCTTACATTATTATGACAGCTGCAGTCTGTGTTGTTAACCCTGTGCCTTACATTATTATGACAGCTGCAGTCTAACTGTGTTCTTAACCCTGTCCCTTACATTATTATGACAGCTGCAGTCTAACTGTGTTGTTAACCCTGTGCCTTACATTATTATGACAGCTGCAGTCTAACTGTGTTGTTAACCCTGTGCCTTACATTATTATGACAGCTGCAGTCTGTGTTGTTAACCCTGTGCCTTACATTATTATGACAGCTGCAGTCTAACTGTGTTGTTAACCCTGTGCCTTACATTATTATGACAGCTGCAGTCTGTGTTGTTAACCCTGTGCCTTACATTATTATGACAGCTGCAGTCTAACTGTGTTGTTAACCCTGTGCCTTACATTATTATGGTAGCTGCAGTCTAACTGTGTTGTTAACCCCGTGCCTTACATTATTATGACAGCTGCAGTCTGTGTTGTTAACCCTGTGCCTTACATTATTTTGACAGCTGCAGTCTAACTGTGTTGTTAACCCTGTGCCTTACATTATTATGACAGCTGCAGTCTAACTGTGTTGTTAACCCTGTGCCTTACATTATTATGACAGCTGCAGTCTAACTGTGTTGTTAACCCTGTGCCTTACATTATTATGACAGCTGCAGTCTAACTGTGTTGTTAACCCTGTGCCTTACATTATTATGACAGCTGCAGTCTAACTGTGTTCTTAACCCTGTGCCTTACATTATTATGACAGCTGCAGTCTAACTGTGATGTTAACCCCGTGCCTTACATTATTATGACAGCTGCAGTCTAACTGTGTTGTTAACCCTGTGCCTTACATTATTATGACAGCTGCAGTCTAACTGTGTTGTTAACCCTGTGCCTTACATTATTATGACAGCTGCAGTCTAACTGTGTTGTTAACCCTGTGCCTTACATTATTTTGACAGCTGCAGTCTAACTGTGTTGTTAACCCTGTGCCTTACATTATTATGGCAGCTGCAGTCTAACTGTGTTGTTAACCCTGTGCCTTACATTATTATGGTAGCTGCAGTCTAACTGTGTTGTTAACTCTGTGCCTTACATTATTATGGTAGCTGCAGTCTAACTGTGTTGTTAACCCTGTGCCTTACATTATTATGGTAGCTGCAGTCTAACTGTGTTGTTAACTCTGTGCCTTACATTATTATGGCAGCTGCAGTCTAACTGTGTTGTTAACTCTGTGCCTTACATTATTATGACAGCTGCAGTCTGTGTTGTTAACCCTGTGCCTTACATTATTATGACAGCTGCAGTCTAACTGTGTTGTTAACCCTGTGCCTTACATTATTATGGTAGCTGCAGTCTAACTGTGTTGTTAACCCTGTGCCTTACATTATTATGACAGCTGCAGTCTGTGTTGTTAACTATGTGCCTTACATTATTATGACAGCTGCAGTCTAACTGTGTTGTTAACCCTGTGCCTTACATTATTATGACAGCTGCAGTCTGTGTTGTTAACCCTGTGCCTTACATTATTATGACAGCTGCAGTCTAACTGTGTTGTTAACCCTGTCCCTTACATTATTATGACAGCTGCAGTCTGTGTTGTTAACTATGTGCCTTACATTATTATGACAGCTGCAGTCTAACTGTGTTGTTAACCCTGTGCCTTACATTATTATGACAGCTGCAGTCTGTGTTGTTAACCCTGTGCCTTACATTATTATGACAGCTGCAGTCTAACTGTGTTGTTAACCCTGTGCCTTACATTATTATGACAGCTGCAGTCTAACTGTGTTGTTAACCCTGTGCCTTACATTATTATGACAGCTGCAGTCTGTGTTGTTAACCCTGTGCCTTACATTATTATGACAGCTGCAGTCTAACTGTGTTGTTAACCCTGTGCCTTACATTATTATGACAGCTGCAGTCTAACTGTGTTGTTAACCCTGTGCCTTACATTATTATGACAGCTGCAGTCTAACTGTGTTGTTAACCCTGTGCCTTACATTATTATGACAGCTGCAGTCTGTGTTGTTAACCCTGTGCCTTACATTATTATGGCAGCTGCAGTCTGTGTTGTTAACCCTGTGCCTTACATTATTATGACAGCTGCAGTCTAACTGTGTTGTTAACCCTGTGCCTTACATTATTATGACAGCTGCAGTCTAACTGTGTTGTTAACCCTGTGCCTTACATTATTATGACAGCTGCAGTCTGTGTTGTTAACCCTGTGCCTTACATTATTATGACAGCTGCAGTCTAACTGTGTTGTTAACCCTGTGCCTTACATTATTATGACAGCTGCAGTCTGTGTTGTTAACCCTGTGCCTTACATTATTAAGACAGCTGCAGTCTAACTGTGTTGTTAACCCTGTGCCTTACATTATTATGGCAGCTGCAGTCTAACTGTGTTGTTAACCCTGTGCCTTACATTATTATGACAGCTGCAGTCTAACTGTGTTGTTAACCCTGTACCTTACATTATTATGACAGCTGCAGTCTAACTGTGTTGTTAACCCTGTGCCTTACATTATTATGGCAGCTGCAGTCTAACTGTGTTGTTAACCCTGTGCCTTACATTATTATGGCAGCTGCAGTCTAACTGTGTTGTTAACCTTGTGCCTTACATTATTATGACAGCTGCAGTCTAACTGTGTTGTTAACCCTGTGCCTTACATTATTTTGACAGCTGCAGTCTAACTGTGTTGTTAACCCTGTGCCTTACATTATTATGACAGCTGCAGTCTGTGTTGTTAACCCTGTGCCTTACATTATTATGACAGCTGCAGTCTAACTGTGTTGTTAACCCTGTGCCTTACATTATTATGACAGCTGCAGTCTAACTGTGTTGTTAACCCTGTGCCTTACATTATTATGACAGCTGCAGTCTAACTGTGTTGTTAACTCTGTGCCTTACATTATTTTGACAGCTGCAGTCTAACTGTGTTGTTAACCCTGTCCCTTACATTATTATGACAGCTGCAGTCTAACTGTGTTGTTAACCCTGTGCCTTACATTATTATGACAGCTGCAGTCTAACTGTGTTGTTAACCCCGTGCCTTACATTATTATGACAGCTGCAGTCTAACTGTGTTGTTAACCCCGTGCCTTACATTATTATGACAGCTGCAGTCTAACTGTGTTGTTAACCCTGTGCCTTACATTATTATGACAGCTGCAGTCTAACTGTGTTGTTAACCCTGTGCCTTACATTATTATGACAGCTGCAGTCTAACTGTGTTGTTAACCCTGTGCCTTACATTATTATGACAGCTGCAGTCTGTGTTGTTAACCCTGTGCCTTACATTATTATGACAGCTGCAGTCTAACTGTGTTGTTAACCCTGTGCCTTACATTATTCAGGGCTTCCCTTAGATACAGCAGCATAAGTTTGAGTCTAATGCATCCCAGTATCTTCAAGTATTTTCCACAAAATGATAAACTTTATTTCAAACTCATAAAACGTGACACTGTGGGTGCATGGGTACACGTGTATACCTCTCTCCCTGTACTCTTTACAGCAGTCTGCACACACACGCCACCTGGTGCCACATCCACATACTAACCGTGTAGGCAAGCATTTATTGCACACATACACTCGTACCTAGTGCCATATATAGGCACTAGTGACTGCTACAATGTCCCTGAACTTGGCACTCTTCAACCCTATGTTTCAGAGTAGAAAAATAAAACTTATGATTGAAGAGTGAGCAGTATTTCCAGTTCATGCCTACTTATGAGTGAGGCATAGTGGGAATGAAATTAGTGTTCTCCCACCAGACCTTTCTGCTTCCTATACTGCTTCCTGTCACGCGCTGTTTCCTGTTCCGGTGTTTGGGCCGGAAAAGGAAGGGGGGTAGTGAGTAAGAGCGTGTGAAGGGTGCCCCTGGTGTGTGCATGAGGAACTAATTTAGTCCCCACTCTCCTCTGTCCACCCAGAAATCCAATATATTTTTACCAAATCAAGCCTGTTTTGGTCATTTTGGACCAAAATATGACAACACTAGGCCACAAATTGTATGTTTGTGCTGTTTGAAAAAAAAGTTTCTAGTCCCCACTCTCCTTTGTCCACACAAAAGCACATGGCTGTTGTGTTGTGTATACCAAAGTGGTCATTATATGTACAAGAGGGGAGGTGGTGGGTTTTCATTGATGTGGGAAAACTACCTAACAGCATTTAGATTCTTTTACTGCCCCTCACTTAGAACTGATTTTGCAAAATGAG